>OZ019968.1:21534181-21851681 GCA_963970395.1 Ephialtes manifestator
CGGCACGATCGAACCGATATCTACAGCGTAAGTATTGGTATCAATGTCGGTTACGGTATCGACACAATAAAAAATAATTTCCACTAACTACAACAAATGTCTACTGTCAGATAAATAAACAAAGCTTACCGTAAATGTTTTCTCCGGTGTTAGTCACTGCGCACTACGAATATATTTTCACTCTCTCGATTTTTTAAGTATTCTTCGACACGCAGCGTTGCGGTAAACCCTGTATCTCCGGTGCCTGGTGGATTCCACACAACACTACTCGTGGATGCGCATACGCATACATTCATTTCCAACTATGTTTGCGAGAAAATCGCATCTCACGTTACCGCCATATTTCGCACAACAGCGCCCATCTATATTTACCACGTGACTTCATCGTCTTTTCCACTGATTGGTGTTGGCAATAGTCACGTGGTATCATTGTACCGGCGACGGTCTGCGCAGGCCCGATCACACGCTGCGAAGAAGAAGAGCCGGTGCAAGCCGGTGACAGTGTTTTCGTGAATACTTTTTCAACATTATTGTTCCGCGACTCGTTCCTCCTTATAGTTGACGCACAAGGTGATTGCCGGAAGCCGCAGGTAGGTGAATAATACAACAATGGATTTAATACTAGACAAAATGAGGCTGCATTGTGATTCTCTGCTAAAAACATTCGATATAAAATTTTAACGCATGCAGGATTTCAAAACTTAACATTTTCTATCGAATTTTCCTTTGTCTTCGATCGATAAAATATATTGTCTTAAATAAAAATATTTATCGCATATTTTTAGCAGCGTTATAACTATATGGCACTACATTTTCTCTATTGCGCTACTTATATATAGTCTAAGCGATATAGAAATGTTAGGCCCGCACGCTCGGTTCTCTCATTCTCTGTCGCTCTCATGGACGCAGAAAATACAGTGCGCCACAATGAACAGCCAGAGACGTTGTTGCCACGCGGCCCAATGTTTACATCCTTTGACTTCTGACTTCGCTGAGGTTTTTCTGAGTGCGGCGTGAGACATTGTTGTCACGGGATCATTGCCAACGTTTCTGTTTGTTCTGAAATGTAGCAGGTTCGGAAGAGTTTAAAGAATACATTAAGGAGGTTCGGTAAAGACTATCGAAGTCAAATCAGTGTTAATTTTCGTAATCAATTCTGTACAGTTTAATGCATTAAACATCAATACTGGATTGTGATTTATATTAAAGCATGTTTAGTAACCCAGGAAAAGATTAATAGTAACGATTTTGCGTTAAGCAGTGATGTTCCATAGGCCTGGCAGTAAACCTTCCGCGCATGCGCAAAAAACCTTCCGAAGCGTGAAAAAACCTTCTATATTCAGGTACTCAATATTCATCTGAACAAACGAATAAAAAGTGTAAAATAAAAACTAAATTAGTGTAAATACGTCTAACGCAATATTAAATGTAACATAATAAAAGTTTCAGCACTCCCCCTTCATTGCTGATTCCAAACAACCGACAATGGATTTGCGATCTACTATACTATAGGTGAACGAGACTTATAGCTTTATACTTTTGGGTACACGACTAGGGAAACCATGTATCTGCCGCCACGATCAAATAGTTGGTGAAAAAGATTATTTGAATTGTGCAAAAGGAGCGGGTGGGTGTGATTAGTACAATTCCAAGAAAATAGAGCAAATAATATTAATGTGCTGAAATACGTAACATATAAGTAACATTAATTTAGTCATACTTCAGATAACTGAAACACGTTTTATTATAACGTTAATGCAATTAAGATACCGACCATACATGACTAGGCGCGAGTAGGAAACCATAAGTAATCTGGCTGTTCGAACGTATACAACCTTCAACACGCTACAGCAACCTCTTCAGCTTATTGCGAGCGATCTTACGAACCACGTGTATTTGCGTGGTTGTGAAGATCTAAGTGGTTCTTTGTAACCTTAAAATCAGTGCAACAGCTTTTCTCCTGATGGAAGGCTAACTTCGTGACAAGAATACTGTTTATTGTGTCTACTCCCAGAAGATTACGCTTTTTTGTTATGAAGTCCACCACCCAGGAGAAAATTCGCTCAGCGTCGGCATTGGCATGGGGAAGCGACAGAGCGATATTGGCGAGGGCTCCGATATTGGCGAAACAGTACTTGTCGTTAAAATCTTGCACTTCCGATATAGTTTGCCACATTTCGTCAAGAGGCAGTTGAGATAAAACTTCAACACGATCAGGTTCGAAGAATACGGACAAAGCCATCCACGCTTCTTCTACAAGACTTTTATCGATGAACTGTGCAAACGTTTTGAACAGTTTTGGCATACTGGGTAAGAGATGACGACCTTCAGGTTTCAAAGCAACGGAAGGCTTCAAAAATGTTAGTTCCGCGAAAAGTAGATCGCTATGAGGAAGTCGCTTCTTTAACTCCGATGTAGCAGCGATGTAGAATTGTCGTACGTTTTGATAAACTTCGGTTACCTGTTGTCGATGTGCGATAAGCTTGAGCTGTTCCCTGCATTCATTGCCAACGAATATCTTGTCGTGTGGCAAGTAATAGCTCGAATTAAATTCGTCTATTTCGTAGATCGATCGTCACAGTACCTCGGGCTTCATGAAATTTTGGCACATACTGCGAATCAATCGTACACTCTCGTCTTGCAAAACAGCAATCAGCATTTTTGCCGATTGAAAGAATGCGTTGAACTTGTTGAACGTGTTCAAAACGTACTTCAAGAAGAACATGTACGCCTTAATTATAGAACACTGTAGTTTACGCAGTATTTCCTTCGCGGAATCTAGATAGTCTTCATTAACTGCGTCGATGAAGTAGAGCGTCAATGAATTCCAGTGATCCAAAACTCTGACGATGCACTGTTGAAGTGAAAGCCATTGTGTCGTAGCCGGTTTCAACAGTCGACTTTTGGCCTCACCACAAAACTCCTGAAATTCTTCTAAGAGTGCCAATCTTTTTGGACTGCTCGTGACGTAGTTCACCAAGCTCCGTAACAAAGTCTCAACTTCCTTCGGTAGCGCTTTCCTCGCATTTCCCGCCGCTATATGTGCGGAATGACAGATACAGCGCATCAGTATAATCTTCGAGTTTTCCTTGACGAGCCTAGTGAAGAGGAAGTTTTGTGATCCAACCATAACACGTTATCGGTACCGAGGCCTATGATTATCTTCATAGACAATCCCTTTTCAACTATTGACTGTTCGATTCTGTTGAATAAAGCTTCGGCTGTACAATTTTTCAAATCAAGCAAAATAAACTCAAGCAGCTTGACACAGATTCTTTTGCTTAAAGGGCAAAAAAAGCGAACCAGCAAGCACAGATATTTTCCGTTTTGTATCGATGTACTTTCATCGACGAGAATTGAAAACGGCGTTGTCTTCAAAATCTCGACGAGCTTGTCAGTTTCAACAGTGCCAATTATATTTTTGACGATATTGGTACACTTTTTCCTTACCAAGGTGATATCATCTAAAACATCTTTGTGCTGGCGAAACACAGGAAGAATATGGTCGATCAATTGGAATGCGAGAGGATGGGCGGCGAAAACTGCAGCTATATGGATTTCCGCTTCTTTTACCGCATTTTTTTTACGAACATCAAGTTCATTTGCTGAAGCTGCAAATAACGCTTTCCCCGAGCTCATTTGCTTCAATGCACTTACTGATTTTTTATGTTTTTGCGTATTTGCATGACATTCCAAGTCATGTTTTCCACTCGATAAAAGAATGGTGCTGGAACACACTGAATAATAAGCTGTACTTATTTCGCCCTTCACTTCTTTTAACCATCCTCGAAACCCTAGTTGCTGGGCTGGCAGCCAGGCCTGCTGGAATTTTCTAATTCGGGGAGTCGGAGTCGGAGATGGATCTTTTTTACGCTTCTTTGGTGGAACGTTAATGACGCCCGGATCATCAGCGCTTTCGTCGTCTCTCATTTCTGTAACCTACATAAACATGCACCCAAAAATAATAATTCCTATTTACATTCCATTTTGCACAGACACTCATTGTACACTGTAAAAAATGTTTGCGTTTTCTAATACAAGTGTATAAAATTTGTAAAACTCGGTATAGGAAATCGAAATTCATATGGTTGTATAGTAAATCTAATATCGGTCAATGAATTTTACCAAACCGGTGATTGCAAATTACAACACATGATTATTCAATCAATAATTACTAAATTAGTTCATGAAAAACAAACATGCCAAAATTAATTATATACAAAAAATAAGAAGCAGTGACTTGCGATAAAAAGTATGTGATGAACAATGGCAGCATAACCCCACTAACACATCCAATATTTGTCATATATCTCAAGCGCCGATAGTATGAAGATATGACGATTATACAATTTGTGCACACCACCAACAATTAGTAACATTTTATGAACTCAGATGCAAAAGTGACTTACGCCTACACTACAATAATCATGAATCGTATTTTTTATATAGGTTATAGCGAAAAAAAACGATGGAACAGATTACAGTGTAACCTGTTTCACCGTTATTTTATGTTCGTATATCAATTAACGCAGAATTTCACGTTGGAGATTACACTGAAGATAACTATTGGAGATTATTGTGGATATATATAAGTTAGGTATTCCCGAAATTTTTGTCCACGGAAACTCGTAACGAATGACGACTCTTTGTCGAAACGCCTGACAAGACCAACAACTGTTGGCGCCCTGGCGGTGTAACGCCCGTTCAATAAACTTACGCCTCTGTCCTCTGTGGCCTGTGCTACATTCAATCAATGTTTCCAAAATAAGATTTTCCACCCCGAAAAATGACCTAGAGAAACTGTAATTTCGCATTGGAAATCCTGTTTACCTATAAGTTCATTGCTAAGCTTGAGGTCGAATGCAGCCATAGCAATCGCTCGGATATTTTTCTCGTAAATTACGGGAACATATCGCATTGACATAAAAACCTTCCAGTTTTCGTAATTTAAAAAATCTTCCTTCCACCTTCCAAGGGGCAAAAAAATCTTCCAAATGAAGGATAACCTTCCAATGGAACAGCACTGCCGTTAAGGCTAAGCGATTAACATTTATTTTTAACGGGATACATTTTCGTTCAGTTTTTCCAAGTATAATTTGCAATTTTTTACTAATTTTAATGAGTGACAGCTCATTTTCTTTCTTCAAAAAGTGCTCGACAAATTCACCACCTTAAAATTGGACGTTATTGATCTTGAATAATTGTAGTATCTAGTTTATGAAGATATTTTTATTTTCGTTGAACAATAAGCTCTAATTAGCAACACTATGAAATACCTGGGCGGTCACTTTGTGAAGTATCTTCGAAAAAAGTGAACAATCTTCAAAAGAAGATGTTTTAAAAGTGATAATCTTCAAAATCTGTGCTGTGACTCATAAAAATCGGTAAAGAATTATAGATTATACTTCAAAATAATTGAACGAAATAAGGGTATATCCCATTGAAAAGAAACATTGATCAAATCATCTTTATGCGAGTCACTAAATTTTTCGCTGAGTTAAATATACATGCTACAATACAATAAATCACTATCAACGATTCTTCTTTGATGCATTCAACTTAAAAGAATGCATTACAAGAATTTTGCACTAATATAACGTTGTGTCACCAGTCCTCTTTAAAAACTGCTATGCGCTTTTTTTCAAAGGTAATAATATCAAACTGTTATATTTTTATAAAAAGGATGCAAAGATTTTTTCTTTCTTGTAAAATGGTAATAATAATGAACAGTTACATAGAACCTTGCACATTGCTTCCTCATTATATGCTGCTTTATACAAAGCTACCTCTATCAGGACTATTCTTAATCAATTTTGGTTTTCTCATAGAGCAAGCTTTGTAAAAAAGAAAATATAATGAGGTAGCAATGTACAATGTGCAAGGTTCTACTTTGCATCCTTTTTTCATGTCGGAATTAGAATGAGTGTTTTTTTTAACGATCAGTATTATCTTAATATTTATCTAAACTTATCAGCTAAAAAAGTGTGACAGCTAGAAAACATACAGAGATTGTTTGAAAAATACTATCTTATAAAATCTGAACCACTTTACCGACCTTTACCAAATTCAATATCTACTACAACTGGGTATTAATTTTACTTTGCAGAATATTTGAGCAGATTTGGTCGAAGTTTAATTGAATTAGAACAAAAACAATTTTTTTTTCAAAAATTAAAATACCATAAAATTTTAGCTGCTTTATGAATTTTTATCAAATTTAATGCCAACCTTCATTTTTCCTTCCTTTATTTGTCAAGAAATATTTGACTCATTATCTAAAAAATCGTGACAACTAGAGAACATACAGACTTTTTTCGAAAAATTAAAAGTCTTATATAATCGGAAATTTTCAGTCAGTTTTTTCGAAAATCTATACATAGGAAGAAGCGTCGATCCTCTACCAGTGTAACAAATTTTAGCTTAATTGTTAAAGCCGCTTTCGAGATACAGCTGTTTGAAGTTTGGCATACACACACACACACACACACACAAACACACATGTGCATCCGGATATTTTTTCTAAACCACTTTTCTCGACGTTTTAAACCATTTTGAGTGTTCTGACATGAAAAACTCGAAAAAAAGATTTTTTATGAAAACAAAGCCTTCTCTATGGGGAAGGAAAAATGTATCAAAACAATTGTGAAATGTTCTAAACAGATATGATCATGTTTCAGCTAGGGCACAAAAGTTGTGACGATGGAGACCAATTTGTACTGCATAGTACAATCAACCAAAGCTGCCAGTGGAAATCGGGATTCCATTGTTTTGCCAAGCCAGTTGTACAGAAAAGATGAAAATAATGCATATGTTAAGTGCACAGCTGAGTGGCTTAAAGAAGAAAATAAGAAGTCTATAAATAATAGGGAAACAGTTCGAATACGCGTAGTTGGGAAAAATGACATAGCAACTTACGAACGTGTGATCATCCTACAATTAACGAGTAAGTACTAAATCTTGATTCAATATTATACCACATAAGCCTTATATATATGAAACATTCTCTGTCGATTCAGCCACTTTTTTCCGACCCTCTCAGATTTTCCCCATAATTGGTTATATAGGAGTACCACTAAAAAGCAGTTTATGTGAATTTTTTCGAATAAAAAAGAAAACAATATTTCAGAAAATAGATCTTTTTTTAATCAAATGCAAATATCTCGCATTTTGAAGTTACTGAAATAAAATGTCTTCACATAAAAGTTGTCATTTATTGTTAGTTTCCAAGCAGAATATTTCAAATAATCGTCACGTTCCTCTGAGTATGATTTTTTTTTTCCAAAAAATGGACAAATCATTTTTTAAATTTAAAAACGACCGGAAAAATTACAGAGTATTCACGCATGACTGTCGATATCGCAAAAAAATTATCAGAGTGGCACGGATGGCGCTTCCAATATAAGAAAAAAATAATTTTCCCGTTTTTCCAGGGTGCCGACTCTCAGGGTCCCCCACGGGGTGGGGTTAAAGTTCCGAATGTAAATGTTCGGAACGGCGTTAATTTCAATTTTTTTTTTTCCGATTTAAAAAAGTTACGATTTTTATATAACAAAAATATTGTAAATGGAAAATTCAATGTCCCGAAATAGTAAAACACGAAACTTCGAATATCAGAAACAATACTAGACATACCGAAATGGCACCGATAATTGATGCAGTTATATGATAAGATCCAAATGTCAGTGACTGGAAATCTCAGACCTCCGAAATCATAGTGTTGTAAAGACTAAAGAGGGGGATTGTGTCAATTTCCTAAATATAAAATATTCAGAACTAAGATAATCTACAGCTAAAAATATAGTAATAAATATCGCAAATATTTAAGAAATCGAAGGTTTGAAAAATTGAAAAATAAATATGATGAAGCATCATAACTTCAGCTATTCAAAATTACGAAAGGTCATAATATCGAAAACTAAAGATTCCGAAAGGCAAAATACGAACAGTGAACAAGGCCGAAAGGCAAAATACCAATAGTTTAAAAGTCCGAAAGCCAAAACACCGACAGTTCATTACTCCAAAACTTCGAAAGTCCTAAACTCAAAATTTCAAAAAACTCAATTTTACAGAAAACCAATAATTAAATATCTCTTTACTTTTATAGAAAGTTTAAAAAAAAATAGACCCATTTTAAGACACATTTTTATTTACGAAATGAATACAATATGTCAATAATAAAAATGGATAATCCACATGTAGGCATTATTTAATTGATTGCTGTGTGTGATTTAATATCAGCTGAACTTATATGAGAAGCACAGTAGTACTGAACTCCCAACATGAGCTGAATTATACTTATGCTGTACTTTAATAATACACATTTATAACATCATATCTTTATGTTTTTCTTACATTCTTTTATTTTTATCTTTACTGTTACATATATAATTCATTTAACAGGTCATTTGTCATCGTCTCTTCTTTAAGCTGCACAATATGACACTTCAATTTTTTAGTCTTCATAAATATATTTACTGTTTTTCATATATTGCCGAAGTCCATTATATAAAATTTGTTGTCTGTAAAAAAATGCAGGGAACGAAAAAATAAGGCGTTAATCGCCTGTTAATAATAGGCCAAATGTCTTTATATGGATTCTATATGAAGGGTTATAAAAAATCTACAGTTCTCTTCAACCCTTATGAATATTGAAAATTAATAAGACTTCAATCATCGGAAGTGGCGACTCATGGTTTAAAATAACTTAAAGTTTGAACGAGAGTATGAAAAGTTTGGTTTTATACATATCGTATATTTTCGATGGAAATTAATTACAGATTTGCGTATCAGTGCTAATTTAAGACATCTTGACACATATGAGCCATTCTTTGTCAGTTCAGCCACTTTTTTTTTCGACCCTCTCAGATCTATCCCATAATTGAACTCATTTTAGTACCACTTGAAAGCAGTCTTTGTGAATTTTTTCAGATTTTTAAAACAATCCATTTGGGAAATATATTTTTTTTTATTATTCATATAACTTCGATGGAGTAAGTCTGACAGAAAAAATACATATACAAAACAATGTTGTTTTTCAGTCAAATTTGTAATACAATAGGTCTCATATTTTTATTCGTGTTGCAAAAGTGATATTCAGCAAAAAAAAATGTTAAACAATTTTTTTCATTCATTCGGACACCTTCGACATTACTTTCAATTTTTTATAAGCTGTAGGGACATGTATAGAACCTACAAAAAATTGGTATAGTGGGCGTCGACTACTTGAAGGATTAAAAAACGAAAGAAAATTAATTAAATTTATTTAATTGTTTTTTTATTTTTATATATTTTTTTATTTCACTTATTTTTTTGCTATTCCTTCAAATAATCGATCCACTGAGCTACTTGACGCGTAACGACGACACGGCCTTCAGGGTTTACATACAGCTTTTCGTGCGTATAGCCATTTATTGGATCGAAAATTTTGGAAAATATTTTTTTTCTCCTTCAAATAGTCGATGCCCACTATGCCAATTTTTTGTTATGTTTTTGACATATCCCTGTAGCTTGTATAAAATTGGCAGTGATATCGAAGGTGTCCGAATGAGTAAAAAAAATTGTTTAACATTTTTTTTGCTGTACATAGCTTTTGCAATACGAATAAAAATATGAGACATACTGCAATACAAAGTTAAGTGAAAAACAACATTTTTTTGTATGTGTGATTTTTTTGTCAGATTTACTCCATCAAAGTTATATGAATAACAAAAAAAATATACATTTCCTAAATGGATGAATTCAAAAATCTGAAAAAATTCACAAAGAGTGCTTTTAAGTGGTACTAAAATGTGGCCAATTATGAGATAGATCTGAGAGGGTCGAAAAAAAAGTGGCTGAACTGACAGAGAATGCCTCATATAACGGATTGCATGTAATATCAATAATTAAAGTCACGGATATATAGAGTAAATTTTGGGAATAATGAAATGGACGATGTTGCAAGGAAAAGAAGGGGATCTCGAGATAAGGTAATCCGTGTACGATTATCCATAAGTGCGACGTAGATTTTTTTTGCATCCATATTTTCATCGATTCAGTTCAAGATACAGGAAAAAGCAAATATTTATTCTTCTGAAATCGAGAATCGCAGGGGGCAGATGGGAATTGGGCCGTTACGCAGAGCGCCATGTAAAAGGGGAAGAGATGGAAGCGTGAGGGGGGCCGAGCGGCGATGAGAATTGTTGCACCGCTTGCTTGGAGCACTGAAGGAAAACAAAAGTTCAGAGAATTCACAGGAACTGATAAACCCACAATGTTACTAAATCCTGTTCGCTTTTATTTTATTTTCGTGTTTAATTATACACTCGAATAACTTGAGTAAATTTTGTCCGACACTGGGGACACTTCAATCTGTATTGCTCTTCATCGTCAAACGGTTGTCTCTCATTCTGTGTGTAGGCATTGAGGAACACCTTGGCACACGCCTCACAGGCACAGTTATGCCCACACGGGCAAAAAATGTACGTGGTCTTTTTGTCAAGGCAAACTTTACACGTCCCTGCAAAAAAAAGAACAACCTTTTAGTGTATTGCACTATTAAATAAATACCATTTAAAATGTATACAATATGACATAGTCAAGGCCCGATGCGGTGACACCGTCCCAACGTCCGGATATTCTAAATAACGGCCGGCCTCTAGTTGCATTTTTTTTCTTTGAATCAATATTGCATTTATTCCTGTTCCTCAAGGCTTAAACTCAAGGTGTTGACCATACGATAAACTGTGCAAAAGATAAGCGCTGGAAAATTATCCTTAGAATTCGTGCAATCGACATCTAGTTATAGTGATATATATCCGGGATACGACATTTCGAAAAAATGTTGCCAGCCTATTTTATTAGACACAGTACTACATATTCAGATTATGCAGATTATATTATATTGTATAAATCAAGAATTATATTTGCCGTTAATTTCGTCTCATATTTTACTTAGTTCAAGAGAGATATATGCAATAGAAGTGCAAGTTATAATCTGATCGTCAATCGCAGTTATCTATATAGCATCGCACCCATCCACGCTCCGAGGACCGTGGGCAAAAGCACACAATTCTACTCCACTAGAAGCATAGTAGATGCATACGTTCGGCTGCATTGCTGCATGGATACGATACACTAAAACTCTATTAACAAATCTAAAGTCGAAACCTGTTCCCCGATCGTCGATCGCAGTTTGAATAACATCGCACCCATCCACGCTCCGAGGACCGTGGGCAAAAGCACACAATTCTACTCCACTAGAAGCATAGTAGATGCATACTCTCGGCTGCATTGCTGCATGGATACGATACATTAAAACTCTATTAACAAATCTAAAGTCGAAACCTGTTATCCGATCGTCGATCGCAGTTTGAATAACATCGCACCCATCCACGCTCCGAGGACCGTGGGCAAAAGCACACAATTCTACTCCACTAGAAGCATAGTAGATGCATACTCTCGGCTGCATTGCTGCATGGATACGATACATTAAAACTCTATTAACAAATCTAAAGTCGAACCTGTTCTCTGATCGTCGATCGCAGTTTGAATAACATCGCACCCATCCACGCTCCGAGGACCGTGGGCAAAAGCACACAATTCTACTCCACTAGAAGCATAGTAGATGCATACTCTCGGCTGCATTGCTGCATGGATACGATACATTAAAACTCTATTAACAAATCTAAAGTCGAACCTGTTCTCTGATCGTCAATCGCAGTTATCTAGATAGCATCGCACCCATCCACGCTTCGATAAACGTGGGCAAAAGCACACAATTCTACTTCACTAGAAGCAAAGTAGATAGATACTCTCGGCTGCATTGCTGCATGGATACGATGCATTAAAAGTCTATCAAGAAATTGAAAGTCTAGGCTATATTCCTACTTTTAGGTCACGGAAAAACTTAAACATAATAAAATCAATATAAATGGTATGTAATTAATCATATACACTAGTAACATTGTTTAAAATGCAAAATTTATTTATCATATTCCGCATTTTATATCTCAGTCGCATAATTAAAATTACGTTTCAAAAAGTAAAATGAAACATTTTAGAGAAACAGTTTAATTCTAACTTTAGTGAAAACGCGCTTTAATTACTACCTTACCCACACAGAAAAAAAAATTATCATAATTTTACAAATGTTTCTGCAATTGAATAACATGGGATAGTTCGCGCCATATCTCCCTTATGCGTAGTGATGTTATATCTCGTAATATCTCGCGCATGCGCAAATCGGCCGGATTTTACTTCCGCACTAGTGCTTTAACATTATTATACTTCTCGCTTTCTCATTATACGCAATTATAGCATGGAACGTTCTGGCGCCCCGCACGCGCTGTCCCAGTTGTAGCGTCCATTACCCGAAAATTGTAGTTTAGTCAGGCTCTGCTTACCTGCGTACGACGCGGATATGTATGCATATGCGTATGCATAACGACACGAAATCTTTGCCAAACGAGCGAGAATAACGCTAATGCGGGAAACTGGATTCGAAACGTCACGCGGACGGAGAAAAATGTTGTCGACAATTTGTTGCCGGAGAATCAGGACGTGTGTACAATCAGTGTTACGATTAGCTTCTACATTACAAAAATAATCAAACATAACTTTAGTATCCGAGGAAACGATGCTAGTTCATTTTGACTAAAAGTAAAAAAAAATTCAAGTCTTTGTCGCTTTGTGCGATATATTTTATGATTAAATCTGTTATTATTATTAGATTATCTATCCTTTTTTTTCGTGTTTTGGGAGTTTCGTAGGTAATTCAATCAGTACAAATATATATTTCTCCTATGTAGTTAAAGCATTAAAAAATTATATTGTCTTCCCGCGGTGGGCTGCGCCCCCCGAACCCTCCACCGGGGTTTGCCTCTGAACCCGGCACGCGCGGTACCCCCCCCCCCTGCCTTTCGAGTGCACTTCTCATGCATTTCTTACAAAAAAATAGTATGTGAAACTCGTGCGATAGCGACCACCATACTCAGGCTACGTAGTTCACCGCACTCGCCGCACTCGTACCGCAGATAGCACTCGCCTTTGACTCATTCGGCTATGGTACTCGTGTGCGGTTCGTGCGATCAACTTGAGAGCCATCGTATATGGCCGCTTTATCGCACTTGTGTCACAAAGTACTATTATCATACTTTAGTTAGTTAATAATTATTTCGAAAACATTTCTGGAAATTTACTATACTATCTTATACTGCCCAATAATGGTACTGCGATTTACTTTTTATTCAGCCACGCTCTACGGGTTATGGCGCTGCATGGGCTATCGCGGTGCTAAGGCCCGCGCAGCACGTAGAGTCCTATCCAGAATCTACTGCTGTCCGTCCATTACTTCCGTTTGCTAGCTTCAGCGTCATATTTTATGCCAAAGATCCTTTCGCCGCCTACGCCCGTAGAACCCTTCCTTTTACAAATGCCATTAATATTTCCGATAAAGAGATTTTTTTGAATGTCGTAATTTCTCGCAAAATCCTTTCTTTTCTGACGTATTAACCGATGAAAATTATATTCCCTAGTCGGTATAACTTTATGTTACCTCTCATTTCTCGACTTTGAAACACCGCTTTTCTCCTCTTTCTTGTTTTGTCCCTTTTTTAAATCGTTATCTTTATTTCTCCGATGATGATAGTCAGACGACAACATATAACTTTCTTCGACTTTCAACATGAAGTTTAACTTTCTAACATTGCCTGCTAATAGCACAATGTCATTCTCAAATTTCATGGCAGAGGTTTTTTCTACATCTATCACGGTTGTAAACTTTCTGTTCTCTTTTATTAATTCCGTTAATACCTTCGACAAACAGTTATTTTTAATATCGCCGTTACTTATTTTCCCGTGATTACCATATTCAGCATTTCCCCGCATGCTTATGTCCCCTGTGATATGTAATTTATTGCCCTCAGAACCTGGTTTCTTGAATTTGTCTATCGATCTTTTTAACAATGATAACATTTCACTTAAACATCTGACATCGCCTGCTAGCAATACGCGATGTCAAACTCCATTGCAAGGATTTTTTCTACTCCTGTCACAGTCCCCCTCCGATTTTTTTTGTCAATTCTATTTAAGGCACAAGACTTATAAAGACCGGAGACCAAAAGGAATAAGAGACCAATAGTTCTCTTGTTCCTTTAGTGCTCGACTTAAAAACACTCGCCTCATCCATGTTCAATCTGCTATCCACGACAAACCTAACTGGTAGGCTGACTTAATACGTAACTCTTTTTCCATTTATTTAATTGTATACTTTCTTTACCCTCTACCCTCTCTATTAACTAATTAATTACGGAGTTTTCGTTGTCTTCAGATATCCTTATCCGTCATATCTACCTTGCACCAGCTTTTCATGAACATGAGTTCCTGCTCCTTGTAAAAATATTATCCCCGACCTGTTGGACCTACGTTCTATCAGTATTTTCCAATTCTTAAAGTTAAATCTTCGATCACAATTATGATGTCCTATTAGAATGTTTTATTTTTTGCACCATGTGGGTAATATACTAATTTCAGATGCGACTAGATTCTTTGTACAAACAGTTATAATTACATAAAATAATGCGGAATGATTTGATAAATTAATTTTGCATCTGTAATTGTACAATGTTACCTTGATTTGTTTTGCGTCGACGTTTATGACCATGTGGTCGTAGTTGGGGATTGATACCGGCAGCCTTCAATATCTGCCTTCTCCTTTTTTTTCGGCGATTCTTGTTTCTGTTTCGGGATACTGTAAATAATGGATGCGTTATTGGAAGCGCTCAGTAATCTATTATATATAACGTATAATATATACAGCATTTCACATTACCTTTTGGTCCCAGTTCTTGCTCCGGCTCCGGTGCAATATCTGTAATACAATTTTAATATTACAATCATGTGAGAATATAACCGTTACATTTCTAATTTAAAAAAGGCTGCACAGTCAAACTTTCCATATAACTACCTTATCATTTTCCGTCTTGCGCAAAGCTTTTACAATGCGGAAGTAGCTCAATCGATTTTCAATATTTTAAATTAATTTTTAACTACATATTTATTAAATTACCTAGTCTATTAAGAGTAATAGAGGAATCTTTTTAATCTTACGAAGATATACGAAATAAGTAAATCGAATTTTTTAAACTTTTCTATCACAAGAAATAAAAACAGGGTTCAATTAGGACATTTCCCCAATAAGAAATTGGCAATGTGTTAAAAAGTACAATTTTATTTAAAACAAGGTTGCGAAGTCAAACTTTGCACATAGCTTTCTTATTATTTTCCATATAGCACAAAGCTTCATCTATGTGGAACTATGTCGATCAATTCTGGCTTTCATATAGAGGAAGCTATGTGCAAAATGGAAAACAATGACGAAGCTATGTGCAAAGTTCGACTTTGCAGCCTTGTTTTAAATAAAATTGTACTTTTTAACACATTGCCAATTTCTTATTGGGAAAATTTCCTAATTGAACCCTGTTTTTATATCTTGTGATAAAAAAGTTAAAACAATTTGATTTATTTATTTCGTATATCTTCGGATGATTAAAAAGATTCATCAATTGGTCTCACTAGACTGTAGGTAATTTAATAAATAGGTAGTTAAAATTTAATGAAAAATATTGAAAATTGATTGAGCTGCTGGCTCTGGAGTTATGCGTAGGAGTACGCGAATTAATATTGAAATGTACATCTTAAATTTTTTTAAATGCATATTTTACTGACCGCTGTCCGTGTCTGCAGTTAAATCTACTGTCCCGTTGACCTCGAAACCTTGTCTGCCATGAAAAGCTTGCCTTGCCTGTATGCCCTGAGCGCTATGAAGATCATCTGAAGTGGGTAAAGTTGTTACGAAAAGTGATTTTAAATTCATTGTTTCGTATTAATCATGAAACTAAACAAACATGAACTTATACAAATTATGAAAAATGATCTACGTCAAATCAATAAGAGCTGAAGTTTAATTGATTATGTATTATAAATTTACCATCTTCAAGTATTACAATTTGGATTGCCTCCCTTGCCTCGCCTCGCTCTTCCGCTTCGCGGCGCTCTTGGATTTCGCGCTGCTCCTCCGCCTCATGGCCCTCTCGATGAGCTTCGCGTTGTTCCTCCTGCTCCTGTTGACGCTGCCAATATAATAGGCGTTGTTGCGCTATCTCGCGACGCTCGCGTACTCCCCGTTGCTCTTCCGCTTCTCGGGACCTCTGAGCTTCGCGTTGCTGCTCGTCCACTTCGCGGCGCTCTTGGATTTCGCGCTGCCCCTCCGCCTCATGGCCCTCTCGATGAGCTTCGCGTTGTTCATCCCGCTGCTGTTGACGCTGCCAATATAATAGGCGTTGTTGCGCTACCTCGCGACGCTCGCGTACTCCCCGTTGCTCGTCCGCTTCTCGGGGCCTCTGAGCTCCGCGTTGCTGCTCCTCCACTTCGCGGCGTTCTTGAGCCTCGCGTTGCTGCTCCTCCGCTTCGCGGCGCTCTTGAGCCTCGCGTTGCTGCTCCTCCGCTTCGAGGCGCTCTTGAGCTTCGCGTTGCTGCTCTTCCGCCTGGTGGCGTTCCTGAGCTTCCCGTTGCTGCTCCTGCGCGTGTTGGCGTTCCTGGGCTTCGCGTTGCTGCTCTTCCGCCTGGCGGCGTTCCTGGACCTCACGTTGCCGCTCTTGAGCTTCGCGCTGCTCCTCCGCCTGTCCCTCTGCCTCGGGCTGCTCCAGAGATGCGCGTCGCTCCTCTACATCCGGGCGCTCTCGAGCACGTTGTTCGTCTGCTTCGAAACCGTGAATGAGCGCATCAACGCGATCATCTTCAGTTATAGGAAAACGTGACTTACATTACAATATGTACTGAATCATTTTCACAATATTTATACATTTTTTTAATGTACAATGTAAATATACTATTTTTTTCTATATATTCGTTACAATTTTTTACTTACTATGTATACTAATTGATCAAACCATAAGGAGACAGTCAGTTAAAAATCAGTAATACATCACTTCTTTAACTGCCGGTATTATTGAAAAAGAATACGTTCTTTTAAGCCACAAAACAACGAATTTTAAGCCTCATAGCAGAATCTTACTATAGTATATAACATTATAGGTTTTTATAGTTTGCCCACTTTCACAAGAAAACCACTAGGCCAAATATACCCAAAAAATCTCCGTTGTACACAAAATAAATACTTCCGGCATGAAAGTAGTTTTTTTTTTTCCTCTTAAAACTCATCTTTTTTAAATGTATTAAAGATTTTTTTCTTTCAAATACCTGTTCAATTGTATGGTATTTCACCAATTTTATGTCTATTATAAATCGCTACACTCATGCCGAACATATTTAGTTTATGCACAAAAGAGCATTTTTTGGGAATAATTGACCTACCGGTTATTTTGTGAAAGTTTTCAGACCATAAAAATGTATAAATGTATTATGGTTCATGTGCAATAGTTGGATGATTCTGCTACGAACCAAAAAATTCTTTGTTTTGTTGCTCAACAGAACATACTTTTTCAAATAATACCCGTAGTCAAAGAAGTAAGATATCCTTCAGTAAATATCTTTGATTTCGACCTGACTCTATCCTCTTAAACAACTTTGTAGTACTTGGTAACTTCTTGTACAATAAATTGTTGATGAAATTTAATGATGGTATTAATGAATCATTACCGTATTCATTTTCTGAACCGACAGACGAGTTATTGGAATTCTCCTGGTCTGTTTCTAGAACAAAGAATTTCTATATTTTTATACCTGAAGATGTGTTCGTACACATTGTTGCCATGGCAATATTCAAAGAAAGTGTTCTAAAAAATTCAATTTTTTCTTTCCAGTTCTACTTAAAATATCTATTTTACTATTTACCTTCATGATCAGATCTAATTGATTGTTCCAAATCAACGTCGTCAAAACGCAATCCTTCGAATATATTGGCATCATAATCGGGGTCTTCACCTTAAGAAAAAGTCTAGTGTTTTAATGAAATACTCGGACAAATTTCAAAATATCGAAATAAAATTCACTGACAGTTACGATCAAATTAGTCGGAATTAAATCTAGCCCGAATCGATAAAGTGGTTTACAAGTTGGAATTTTTCCAATTCTACAACCGATTTGAACGTTATAATTGAAAACCGATTAGACATATCGGACGTAAATTTGATATTACCAGTTTCTATTCCGCCATCGCAGTGAATTTATTAAAAACAAATATTAACACTCAAATTCCACAAGAATAAAAATTTTCTTCGAAAAATGCAAAGCAACGAGCACTTGAAAACTCCTTCAAATTTTGTATTGCTTCCTCGTAATTAAAATTTTTCTTTGCAAAGCTTCCACTGCAGGGAAGCCGAATTTGATGAATATACTCCCTCATAGAGGCAACTTTTTGAAAAAAGGCATATTGTGAGGAAGTAATGTGCAAGAGTTTACCTTGCATTCTTGATGGACGGAGATTTCATTCAATAACTATCTTTAAATTGTATACGAATGAATAGAATTGATTCTTTATAATAAAGATTATTCTACATAAGTATGGACGGAGAAAGATATAGTCACCATTGATAGTCACGAAGTTGCGTATGAGGGCGATAAAAAATTAGTTAACTTTGTTTTATACCACGATCCTGATTAAATTAATCGCATACTTTTCAAAAGTTAGTGCAACCAGCGAAAAATGATCCAGTTTCGCATATTCTTGTACCATTAAAAATTATAAACAATTCTAATAATATAAGTGTCATCAATTTGCTTACGAGCGGGAATGGTTTCTGGACTTTCATGCATTTCTGCCTCATCCTCCGAGATATTATCGGCTTGGACTTCAAGTCGTTGCCGTATGTGGCCTTTGAGTGATGCAGCTAGTGTCAAGAATTCAGCTGCAGTAATAGCCCCCGAATAAAGTTGTTTCCACACTAACGAGAAAGTATTGTTTTGAAAAGATGTTAGATAATTATATTTGTATGCGTTGTAAATGTTTGTATGACCACTAGAAATTACTTCGCAGCCGAAAATTGGGTCTCGGTCCATTTTAAACGAATAAATAAAAAATTATCTTCTGTTATAATAAGAAGAAGCAGAAAAGATTCAAAAGTCCAACATTATAATATTCCTTAAGCCGTATAAATAAATGATATTTCCATAAATCAGATTTTCCGTTAAGGTAGTTGAGATCTGGCAAGAGAATTCGCTATTGGGAATTATGGTTCAAAAGATCTGCAACAATTATCCTGTATCCTTTTGGTGCCAGTAAATAACATATTTTTGACATAAAATAACGATTTTTTATTCATGTCGATTTTTTTTAATTTGGTGAAATTGATGATATAAAAAATCTGAAAAGATTTATTTAAAAAAATGGTATACAAAGCATAAAAAATGTACAGTTTTTTTCGTAAGCTACAGTTAATTCAGTAGATATTAGGTCCTATAAAGTTATTCTTTCCGTCGCATATTTCCAGAGATGTGGTTGTTTGATTATGAATTATTATAAACTAGAGATTTTTCAAAACGACTATAGACGAAAAAATAAGAATAAAACTTATAAAAATATCACGACAAAAAAGGGATTAGCGTACGAGGCGAATAAAATCTGATATTTCAATAAGTTTTAGTACTATTTTTAGTCTAGACATTCTGAAGGAATCCTCGATCATAAATATTAGTTTTCAAAAAATCATGTCTTCAAATATGCATCGGAACAACTAACCTAATTTCTATTGAATAAACTTCAATTGACAAAACGAATTGCATTTTTTTTTCTTTTTAATAATCTGGTAATGTTTATATTTTCCATTGGGAAATATGAATATTCAGAAATCTATAACACATTGAAGTATTAAATATTTTATAAGTACCGTTTCTTTAAGTTCTGTGCAGATATATGAGTGAATGTACACCTTTTTATGTTACGTCTATTTTTTAGAATTCATTTTTCTATCCATTTCGATCTATTTTAGAAGTTTCAAGTCGCAAGAATTTTAAGAAATTAATTTAACTTTACTGCTTACCAGATATATTTAACATTTGTGTTAAAAAGCAATTTATTTTATGCGTTATAATCAGAATGAGCTAAGTTTTATTTAACCAACGAATGCACGTTTTAGACAATCTGATCCATTCTCGACTTTTTAAGAAAACCCAAAAATGAATTACATACACGAATAAAATTTAGACAACCCTCTTCCTCTGAATAGTTGCATAATTATGTAACTCACCTTTCACTAACTCACTACGTTTATACGTTGTTGAGTATCGCGGTTGCCTCTTAATTCTCTTATTGCGCTTGAGGCTGTTCACGTCATCTCGAGCATTTGACGTTAGTTTGAGAAGATGAACTGTCATGAAATAAAATAATCATAGTGATAATGCCTATGATCAACAATTAGTAACGAGTGACTGCATTATTAGGATAGTTCATTCTTTAAAAAATGTGCCATTCCATTGTTCTATTGTATATGAGGCATTCCACACCAATTCTACCTGGGTCTGACCCTTGACACCTCCGATTAGGTCCGCAATTTTTTATATGATTGACAGAGTTCTAAAAAGCACCAATTTATTTTTTCTTCTACGTTTTCAATTATTTACAAATTGTTTAAACAAATTCCTAAACGATATAAATTTTTTATCTGAACAAAATTTCCAAAAATCCTTTTTCGAGAAAGAAAATTTTTGGTTATCAAGCCGAAGTGGGCCGGTCATTCCATCTATTTTTTCCCTAATTTTTTCCACTTTTATTTTCTTCAAAAGGCCGAAAAAATAGTAGGGATGTCCAGCCCACTCCGGCTTGATAACCAAAAATGTTCTTTCTCGAAAAAGGATTTTTGAGAATTTTTTCAGATTCAAAAGTTATGTCTCTTAGGAATTTGTTCAAACAATTCGTAAATAATTGAAAACGTAAAACAACATGGTTTTTTCATTGTTGCTTTTTAGAACTCTGTCAATCATACAAAAAATTGCGGAACCAATCGGAGGGGTCAAGGGTCAGACCCAGGTCGAATTGGTGTGGAATGCCTCATATAGAGACAGCAAATCAGTTTCAGACATGAAAACATAATTTCTAATCAAATTTCACTTAAATGACGGGAAACAGACTAATGACTGAGATGGTTCTACTAAGTTGTGGCTTTTCTGAACTCTCAGAAGATAAATACATCCCAACATGAAAAAAGATACGAACCTAAGAAAGCCCATGGACCTGGATGTAAGCCGAGCTTATCGCCAAGAACACTATTATACGATTCAGTGGCATTATTCGTGCGCCGGGACAGACCATGCACACTGAAACCGCTTGGCTTGACGATTCGCAACCACTGGCGCTCATAATACGTGAAGAATGGTTGAAAAGTTCTGGCCAATGCTGCTGTTAAAGCGGTCTTTAGCTCTTCATATTGCTCCTGTATAAGCTCGTGGGGTAAATATGCCAGAGCCATGATCTTTTTCACAAACAGCCTGGCAACTTCGTCATCTCTTACATATCTTGAGAGGTTCAGCGTTTTGATTTTTTTCAATAAAGCCTTGTTAAAATAAACAAATGATTAAAAATTAAAGAAATCAGTAACAGTATAATAATAACTAAGATTGTAAACAGATAAAAGATGCAACTAAAATGTGTGAATTAAGTGATTGCTTAAATGGAAAGCAGTTCTTTTATCACTTCAATGAAAATCAATGAATACCATTGCTTAGGAGGGTAAATGAAACGACTTAACAATTTTGATCTCGTAACGCACTATCCCTTGTTGAGTCCGTCTCATTGTCAGTTTCCAGTTTGTGAATTATGTAAGTCATTTATGATTGGTTTTGTTGGGGCGGGGCTAAAGTTCCGAATGTTAAATACGCGAAGGTCTAAAATTCCGAAAATTAATATCTCACCTACATTTTTGACGAAATTCGCTAGAAAACATTTCGTCAAAAATGTGAGATATTAAATTTCGGAATTTTAGACCTTCGTGTGTTTACCATTCGGAACTTTAACCCCGCCCCTTTTCAATGTACAAAAAGGGGTCGCTGACAATTAACTTTAGAGAGAGCCACATTTTTTGGGCACAAATTTCTAATGGCAGTTAGTGCAATGTTTGGGTATTAATCTCTTTGCATTTTTTGCCAGTATAGCCCTTTTGCAAGGTTTATTCTAAGATCGAAATTTACACTTTGACGTAGTGGGTGAAGCATTAAATTTTTTTTTTTTAAACACCCTAGTGTCTATGTCTAGGCGCTTTTTTTTTATAGCCCACCACATTAATGTTCAAGCAGAATTAATTGATTCATAGTGCACTTCCTAAAAGTTTTAAATTTTTGATTTATAATTCTGATAAGATTTTCACAAATTTTCCTTTCAACGAAAACAATGGGATCCGATTGAATTTAACTTGAGGTATTGAACACAACCTCACGGGATGCATTTTTTTGTCTTTGAAAAAAAAAACCGGAAATTTATTTTGATATTTCGCTCAAACTATACAAAATAGCAAAATAGCATTAGATGTTCATGCCGTTGATGAGGCTTTTAAAAATAACAATATCGATAGGAAGAAAAAAAAGAGATTACAATCGATTCGCAAGCTTCGAGTCGTACTGATTTCATCATTATTCCAATAGTCAAAACTCTATACAAACATAATAGAATGGTATTAAGTAAAAATATATTATAAATATAAATTTTAACTATATCGATTACCTAAGCAACGTACTAATACACCAAATTGTTTTCAAAATAGTTATTAAATTCTGGAACAGACAGAAATTTATAATATAAGAATTTCCCAAATAAATTTAACAATTTACAAATTGATAATCAATCGACAATTTGAATGTTCAGCTTCATATGCTTGTAGATTGTGTCATCTAAAACCCCTTAATGCAATAACGTGGTATATCTATTATAAGTATCGAATTTTGCTCTCTGTCTAGTTTATGAACTCATAAATGGAATAAAGTTCGTACCCGGTCATAATGTACATTGCAGCCTGTAACGTGGGCACTTGAAAAAACGGCTTTGCTCGCATTTCGCAACGCTTGTTCGAAGTCAGACATCACTATCTTTACACCCTCGACCCGAATGAGCGATGCAACTTTGGTCAGGACTGCCCTATATGCAGCTTCCGTTTTGCTGGACATTAAAATGTGCGCAAACGGAAGAGCCTAGAATCAGTTACAGGGTAGATAAATAAAACTTAATACTATGATAAACGTAATTCGGAGAGGTGGATTAAAATAATAAATCGACTGTTATTTCAACTAACGTGATCATAGATGACACCTAAAACCGTGAAAAGTTGATAGACGTCCTGCAGATTTGGCTTCGATTTGTACGTGGCGTCTAAAAGAATTCGCGAAACGTTTTGGAATTCGCTTTGCACGAACTGAGGGTCGTACAGAATTATGTGTATTTTCCCGAGACTGTCGAGTATACGTTGGCTGCGAAGGTACCCTACGTCATACTCGAGCAAGCGACTGTTTTCAGCCTGTTCCAACTGCGTGGCCATTTCTTCCAAGCAACTCGGATTTCGAGGGTACATTTGTTTCCTCCAGTGCTTAAGAGTGTCTTTTATTGAATTGTACGGCAGTAGCACTGTTATTTCGTGCGGGTACCTAGTATGAAAATAGCAATATTAGGTATTAGTATTTATATATTTTTTGGTGACACGCGTCTTGGTTGGACATAATATCTGCGACTAAATATCCGCGACATTTCATCCGTGGATGAACATTCGAAAAAAAGAACGGTACAAATAATATCCGGCGACAATTCATCCGTGAATGAATCATGCGACGACAAGAAATTCGCGACTAAAAATCCGCGATAGCCTTTTGAAAATGTTGGTAGGCGAAAAAAAAGCCCCTGAAATGAACCCCCAACAAAAAACGCCCGCATTTTTTAGACATCGAGCTCAAATTAACTAAACCGATTTTCTTTTTAAATCTACGAAATAAAAAACAAATGAAAATAAGGACTTACAATGCAGCCACGGTTTCATACAGGACTTTCAATCGCCAAAAATTCCTTTGTAGCGCTGTCTTAAGTGCGTGCAGGAAATCAGCTTTTAGCTGGCACCTTCGATCGTTGTAACAAATGGTTGAATGTTTTCGCCCCGAAACAATTTCTCCACTACCGAGCTTTTTGGCCGTACCACCACAATGTTTCGTTCGACAACGCAAGTAACTGTAATGAGTGTTGTCAATAATAGGAATATTTATGCGTTGATAAATACTGTATTTTTCGGTTAAGCAATCCTGTTGTTGTAACCAATATCCGGATATAATAACATACCAAGTCAAAATATTATTTTTGTTACATAACTAAACAAAATTAAATATGCATCATATTTCAATTGTTAAAATTTTTTCCTCAAATCTGGAAAAATTATGAAACCAATTGACGTTAATTGTGGCGTCTGGAATAAAATGAATGTAATTGTTAATAAGCAGAAATTTACGAAGATTTTCCGAAATATCTGGTCCAAATAATTATTTAAATTTCCAACGACTGAATTCAAATTAAGCTTTTTAGACAATATAGAGGTCTTATTGTTTTCAGATAGCTTGTCAAGTTTGATGTATTTTTTAATTATTATTGATATGCTAGAAAATTCTTGCCCAGATAGATTTGTTTTCCACAATTTGTTTTTTGTGAAATACGTTCGGAAAATATTTACAGAACCAATTTTTTTCCAATAAGGTAGATAAACAAATAAGTGATGATTGATTGAATCTAACATAAAAAAAAAGAATTATTTTTTTTACCTTAGATAGGTTATAGAAAGGTGAGAAATTACAATAGCGTTGAAGCTAGTAGAATAACACAGAGATGAGTCCAAAGTATGGAAAAATTGAGGTAGGAAAACAGAGCACCGCAGTCTCAATTTTTAATACAAATCTAGCAGAGAAGTTCCATATAAATAAAAAAAATCGAAGGGCACAGCCTAATTTTTTTATCATAGCCTATCGGTCAGTATTTGAATCTTCTGTAATAAGAAGAGCGCAGTATCATTTTTTTATACGAGCCAAGCTGAGAGTATTTCAATCTCCAAAAATCAGAAGAGCACCATCTTATTCTTTTTTTAACGCGTAATATCTTATTCTGTTCTTAACGCGTGCATGAAAAGTGCTACTTCTCGTGACTGCCACGCGTAGGGTGCGTGGCGCAAAGCTTCCTCTATGAGTCAGCCAACATGATAAATATCTTCCACATAGAGGTATAGCTTTCTGAAAAATTGAAATTAATGAGGAAGCAATGTGAAAAGTTATACTTTGCAACTTTTTTTTGTATATGACTATGGAAATACATCAAACCTCATATATCATTGATGACACGAACCTAAATATTTCTTAAGATTTACAAAAAGAACGACAACTGTCAGTATATTTGATGAATTTACCATTTATGTAAGGGATTTGATCGATAGTCTCCTAACGATAATTGATTTATGAAAAGATATAAAAAAATTATTATTCCTACATTACGCCTGTAGTTGTCCGCCTGCTGATCTCAAAGATCCTGCTGTCTTTTATCCGCTCGTGAAGCGGGAGCTGTCGAATGTGACGGGGGCGCATTTTCACTGACTCGATAAAACAAATAATCAAACTCGAACTACGAAAATGAATATCACACGAGACAAGGCGAAATGAGAACAAAATAATTCTATCCACGATATAAAGTCGAGCTACGCCACCATTGACGACACTGCGGGCTAATGACGATCTCGCTATTGTCTCTACTGTGCAGAAAACGCTTCAAAACCTTCTTGACGTGTAAAGGCGAGCGGGGGGGGAGGTGTTCAGCGCTGTAGCCGCGCGTTGCGCTGGCCATATTGCCGCTTAGCGTAACTGCTTGTGTATCTTTTCAGAGGTGAAAGATATTCACCTTTTTCCCCGCCCCATATCTTTTCCACTCGCGGCCTAACCGATTGAAAAATCATTTTCGCTCGATTACTGAATAAAGTTAAACACATATCTCATAAACGTTGCATGCTATTCAGTGTGGTGAGATTCTTACAAATAGATGGAATTTTTTTTTGTTTTCGTTTTTAGTCTTTTTTAACAGGAAAAGTTAGGAAAGTTCAGAAAAAAATTAAACGAATTGGAAGTAAACAAAAGGATAAGCAAATTTTTTAAAATTTCTAATTCACCAAGTTAATTCAATGACTGTTATCAAATACATTATTTTTTTTAGGTCTTCCAATGTATAAATAAAAACGATTTTTTTTCAGGCAAAACACTGGTCCCACACAGAGAAAAGTTTAGTGAAAATACGTTTAACCACATGTATCATAGATGACGCGAGCCTAAATATTTCTCAAGATTTACAAAAAATATGAAAACTGTCAGTATAGTTAATCAATTTACCATTCATGTAAGGGATTTTATCGATAGCCTCCTAACGAGAATTGATTTATAATAAGATATAAAAAAATTATTATTCTTACATTACGCCTGTAGCTGTCCGCCTGCTGATCTCAAAGATCCTGCCGTCTTTTATACGCTCGTGAAGCGGGAGCTGTCGAATGTGACGGGGAGGCATTTTCACTGACTCGATAAATGAATATCACACGACGAAATGAGGGCGGAAATCACAAGGCGAAATGAGAACAAAATAATGATATCCACGATATAAAGTCGAGCTACGCCACCATTGACGACACTGCGGGCTAATGACGATCTCGCTATTGTCTCTACTGTGCAGAAAACGCTTCAAAACCTTCTTGACGTGTAAAGGCGAGCGGAGGGGAGGTGTTCAGCGCTGTAGCCGCGCGTTGCGCTGGCCATGTTGCCGCTTAGCGTAACTGCTTGTTTATCTTTTCAGAGGTGAAAGATATTCACCTTTTTCCCCGCCCCATATCTTTTCCACTCGCGGCCTAACCGATTGAAAAATCATTTTTGCTCGATTACTGAATAAAGTTAAACAGATATCTCATAAACGTTGCATAATATTCAGTGTGGTGAGATTCTTACAAATAGATGGATTTTTTTTTGTTTTCGTTTTTAGTCTTTTTTAACAGGAAAAGTTATGAAACATATTAAAACCTTCAGAAAAAAATTAAACGAATTGGAAGTAAACAAAAGTATAAGCAAATTTTTTAAAATTTCTAATTCACCAAGTTAATTCAATGACTGTTATCAAATACATTGTTTTTTTTAGGTCTTCCAATGTATAAATAAAAACGATTTTTTTTTTAGGCAAAACACTGGTCCCACACAGAGAAAAGTTTAGTGAAAATACGTTTAAACCACATGTATCATAGATGACGCGAGCCTAAATATTTCTCAAGATTTACAAAAAAAACGAAAACTGTCAGTATAGTTAATCAATTTACCATTCATGTAAGGGATTTTATCGATAGCCTCCTAACGAGAATTGATTTATAATAAGATATAAAAAAATTATTATTCTTACATTACACCTGTAGTTGTCCGCCTGCTGATTTCAAAGATCCTGCCGTCTTTTATACGCTCGTGAAGCGGGAGCTGTCGAATGTGACGGGGAGGCATTTTCACTGACTCGATAAAACAAATAATCAAACTCGAACTACGAAAATGAATATCACATGAGACAAGGCGAAATAAAAACAAAATAATTCTATCCACGATACAAAGTCGAGCTACGACACCATTGACGACACTGCGGGCTAATGACGATCTCGCTATTGTCTCTACTGTGCAGAAAACGCTTCAAAACCTTCTAGATGTGTAAAGGCGAGCGGGGGGGGGGATGTGTTTGGCGCTGTAGCCGCGCGTTGCGCTGACCATTTTATCGCTTAGCGTAACTGCTTGTTTATCTTTTCAGAGGTGAAAGATATTCATCTTTTTCCGCGCCCCATATCTTTTCCACTTGCGGCCTAACCGATTGAAATAGTATATTACGACCCTAGGCCAGAAAGTTGGATTTCCTGGCGTTTGTGATATAGTGGCCGAGGCCACTATATCACATACGCTAGGAGATCCAACATTCTGGCCGTGGGTCGTATACTATTTTTCTTGATCCACGACCGAAAGTACCAGGGCGGGGGGGAGGGGGGGCCCGCCCGACTTTTGCAAATCCGAGGCGAAGCCGAGGTTCTTGCTGGTCGGGGCGGGCATTAAAAAGACATACAAAATAACATACAAGAGGAAAATGTCTGATAAGATAATACTTTTTTAAAAATATTTTTTTTTTTCGTTTATGTTTTTTTCACGCGTTATTTTCCTTATATTATCAGATACAAGAAAAAATGTATCATGTTATTAAAAAATAGTAGCATATATTATCAGTAACTTTAATATCACTCAATAGTAATACTGTATTAATAGTATTATTGTTAATATTATTATTATTAATATAAAATAAATTTTCTACGTATGTTTTATCATTTTTTTCTCAAGTAATGAAATGACAGTTGAAGCATGCGCAAGCAAACGACACCAAACATAAAAACGTCATAAACCAGAGATGGGAAAACAAAAGAGAGAGAGAGCGAGAGCGGGAGCCACGAAATTCGCTATTCCCGGCCGCAAATGCGGCCCGAAAGATGGGAAAACAAAAGAGAGAGAGAGCGACAGCGGGGGCCACAAAAGTCGCTATTCCCGGCTGCAAATGCGGCCCGGAAGACGGTACTTTCGGTTCGTGGAACAAGAAAAATAATTTTCGCTCGATTACTGAATAAAGTTAAACATATCTCATGAACGTTGCGTTATATTCGGCGTGGATAATTTCTTTAAAATTGTTAGCAAAATGCAAGTCTTTTTTGGGTCTTTTTTAGCAGGAAATGTTGTAACACACATTGTCTGTTATTAAAGCGTCCAGATTAAAATTAAACAAATTGGTAATAAGCCAAAGTTTGAGCAGATTTTTTTAAATATCTAGTTTACTAAGTTAATTCAATGATTGTCATGAAAAACAATTTTTTTTGTGGGCTTCCAACTTATAAATAAAAATTAATTTTTCATTCCTCCGGCCAGAAAAGTACACTTTCCTAACATCGTGTGATCGTAGTAATCGCAATCGGCTCACACCACAAACCCACACTCGGTAAATAAAGTTTTTTGTCTCTCGTCATAACATGTACTATTTTTTATTGCTTAAAAACGGAGGATCCATTTGTATACATAGACTGTCCATTTTTTTCTAATTATTCATATACTTGTAAAACCTTGCATTAATGAATTAATATTCCAGAATTTGATTTTTAAGAAAAGCTTTTGAATAATATTCACACAACAAGAATATTTTTAGATGCGCTAAATAAAAAAATAAGTAATAATCGATTGCATATAAAATAGAAAAAAAAAATGTAAATGCTGTAAACATAAGCGTAGAAACTCTTAAACGACAGCAATACATTTAACACAATTAAGAAATTATAAAATTATAAATGGTCGACAATCACAATAGAGTTAAAGCTAGTTAGACGGACACAGCGATGAATCCCAACGTATGGAGAAATTAGGGTAGGAAATCAGAAGATAATAGTCCAAAGTTTCTGATGTGGTCTAGCGAGAGGTAAATTCATCAGAAATCAGATGAGCGCAGTCTCATTGTTTTTTACATAAATGTAGTTTACAGTGGAGTGGAGTTTACATGAGAGAGTATTAAAATTTTTAGAAACCTTCCTGAAGATTCTGATATTAGGCTAGCGCAGATGTTCAGGCAACTTACCCAATTATTGCTATTTTAGTATCTCAACGCCATTTAAAAAAAGCTGCAAATTATATTTGCACAACGCATTTCCAATTTTCTTTGCCTTCCCAACTCTGTTTGTCGGAAAGGACGACTCTATCACTTTTAGCTTCCTCAAGAAGCTTTGTTCAGTGATTAGTTGCGCTGCTAGTATAAGAAAACATATATGATAAATTGTGAACATTCTGAATACGTTTACATAAAAATCTGGAAAAAAAAAATTTTCCCGAAATCAAAGCTTCTTGAGGAAGCAAAAATTGTTTCCAATCTCCAATTTAGCTATGTATAGAGACAGAAAAGAAAATCGGATTCATCAAAATCAAAGTTTAAACATCACGTACTTTTAGTAACAAATTATTACTTATTCACAAATAAAAATTGGTTCTTCACATTCCTTTTAAATTTCATTGTTTAAGTATCTCGTAATATTTTTTTAATAGTGATTTATTGCTTTTTCAATTCTTCATATCTGCGTATCATTTTTCTATCTTTTCGTATCTCTTGCATTGCGAGGATAATTATTATTATTTCAGAAAATATATTTTTTAATATTTAATACCGTAGTAATTAGCTAATCTCAGATCATTTACAATGTACGATTTAAAAAAAAATAAAACATATTATTTGAGTTATAAGAAAAGACTAGAACAATCGTCAACATGTTACAAGAAATTATAATAAAAGTTATAATAGTTATCGAACCATCCTCTCTTAAAAAAGACATGGCACATCGAACTCGAAAGACTGAAGCCGCTTTTCGAGTCTTCCGATTGGTCGACAACGGCTATTTCAGAGCCAACTTCAGTCTGTCGAGGCTGCCGCTGCAAAGTCTCCGCGTATGGCGCGCATTTTAAACTATCGCTTTCGCTGTTCTGCCATGGCTGCTGCAGAATCCCGTATCGCCAGTGACTTCAATAGCTGTCTTTTTCGTAGTTGTGATATTGAATAGAACTATCTCCATACAAACAAAAAGTAATCAATGAATAGATAATTATTTTGTCATAGAGGTTTGTAAGGTTCTCTTTTTTTGTTTCTAAACAAATGCGACGCTGATCTTGGTGATGAATAGAATTGTAAATCCGTAATTCTTTTGGAAATAGAATTTATAATACAATTGACTGTGTTTATGTTTTTGAAAATAATAAGTTGCAGCGATTATAATATCCTGTCTTAAATACACAGCACATCGAAAGTAATTGTTTTGTGGAATGAAATAGGAACGCTGTCCATTAGATATATCAGTTCTGAGGAATGTCTAATAAAACTGCCTTTTTATAGCATCTGAAATTGATGGTGATTGGTAGGTTTTAAAGAGGATATGTAATGATTATATCAAAAGTATGTCATGAAAGTAGCGTAATTCTGACTACCATTGATTCTTCAGGATCGTTTTAGCTAAAAAAGACGCAAAGTCACCAAAGCATAGGACGCGGGAACGCGGACGTTGTTGCTAGTGACTGTAAAAAAATTGACTGTGTTTATTGCTGAGTGGTAGCACATAAACTGCATGGAGCTGACACTGCCTGGACGTAATGTACGCAACAGAAATGTTTAACAACATTATCTTGAACTTACCTCTTGCAGATCATTTTGAAGACACAAGCACTTTCTGTTACACTTTTTTCATGATTAGAAATCCATCATCAATTTAATTCTTCATCAATAGGGAGATGACACGCGTCCATGCGCCCGAACGGATGTCCATCAGCGCTGTGATGTTCACATTAAGGCGCTTGCGCGTTTAGTGTGCTTTGTTATCCTCTATGTGCAGGACGCACACAGCATAAGCTGTTGACAGTGTATTGTTGTATACGTGCAAGCGAAAGGAGTATAAGAAATTTCATTCAATGCAACTAGTGGCGCTGATTGATTGCACGTTCACAGCCATACATGCTTGGCTTTTAGGTTGTTTGAGTGCTGCACATAGCGGATAGCTATTTCTTTGAAAAATGCAGCCAGATGATGTTACGCAAGAAAGTTGTGAAATCAAGTCTGTGTAGAAAAATTTACTAGAAAAGTACAATACGATTAAAATATATAATACAATGCAGAAAAGGGGTATAGACAGATAACATTTATTTAGCGTTCGGCATTGAAATTTGTAACTTAATTTTTCTTAAACTCATATAAAAATATTAGTTTTTTTTCTGATGAGCAAGGAAAATGAGAAACAATGTAATGAAACAATTTAAGCTAGGCTAGGTCAACCGGTTCTACGATAAAAGTTAAACCTGAAAATAATTTCGCTACCGGTTAAAAAATGTCGTGAGATCTAAGATAGCGCAGAATTTGATAAAAATGCATTCTTTAGCCACACATAAATTGATATACAATGAACGGGGCTTTCGTTAAAACCATACTTTATGGGCACCCTATTATTTAAGATCAGTGTTTAATTGATTTTATTCAAAAACACCTTCGATGTAGAACTTGCGCCAAGTACATTCGTGGAAGCACAAGCCGTTTCTGTCAGGCTCCTTCGCAAAAACGTATGAGAAATCAATTAAAGGTTGCCAAGTAATTATTAGCTGTAGATTACACGCCAAGAACAATAACAACAAAAATTTGAATGCTTGGCGTGCCCGTGGTTGCATTGGAATAATTATGAAACTCCGAGCACGCCAAGTATATTTATATACAGAGGGTATCCTTAATATAAACTAAAAAGAAATTCTCGATCTAAACGTGAAAAAATCAGCAACAAAAAAATCTTGCAATAAAAAAAATGCCAATGTCAAGAACCAAGAAAAATCTTGGTGAATCAATAAAAAAAAATTCAATATCTCAATAAATTGAACGGCACTACTTGGCGAGTTTGCTAAGTAAGAATATGATGCATCATTATTCAATATTTATGAAAATGCGTCGTATTTATGAAAATAGAGCGTGGTAAAGAAAATTTTCCTGATTTTCCAGCGGTGGTTCGCGTATATAGGGTCTGGCAAGTCACGTACAAATGTACTTGGCGCGGGACTCTGCCGAGTCCCTTGATATGCCGTACAGTCTTCGGCCTACATAGTCAGTAGCTGCTAGAGGTCCCTGTGTTTAGCAGGTTGCCACAGTGCTGCCATCTAAAAGCCGTCGACTGACCTATACCCCGCCGTAAATATATAAATTTCGAACTTTTTCCCTTTCGGAGAATTGACTGTCGGTCTTTTGCCGAATTGTATAATACACGTGCGGTGTCTGGCCAGGTAGGAAAATCAACTTTCTGAGATTCGACATTTCGGAATATCTGTTTTTGGTACTTTGATCTTTCCAAGCTGCAATTTTTGTAGTTACAAGCATATCGTAAAAATCAACGATTTGTAGTTAATACTTTCGAATTTTCAGACTTTCCAACTTTTTGCTTTTCAGTAAATCACATTTCTGATCTTTACATATTCTGAAAAGCGGCCTTTCGACATTCACGTTTTTGTAACCCTGGCTGTCCATGGATCTAATCTTTCATTATTGTGCGTCTTTGGAATCTTTCCACGATTAATAAATTACAATTCGTATAATTTTTCGTTCGTAACTATCATTAGTCTATGTTCGTTTCTATTAGTTTTATAGACTTTTGGTGGTTTAACGCGTTGTACAATCTAGAGAGCAAAATATTTTATTTCGCAATTTAAAGCCTTCGTACTTTTTACATTCGAAACTTCAACCCCCCCCCCCCCCCCCCTCCTGCGCTCAGACGTGGAGGGGGACTCGGAGTGTCAGTACGCTGCGTTTTCCGAAACTTCCACACGAATAATTTTTTTTAATTCTTACTTTATTCGTATTATCTTTATTAAGTACCTTACCATCACTCAGGTACTCGCAGTGAGGCAGAGAAATGGACAGAAAGTCCAGCTACATGCGGTAAAGGCGCCAGAAAGAGGAAGCCGAAAATAACAAGCGATACTCCGGATGTCGTGTCGAGTCCGAAGAAAATTGTTAAGTACAAAGCTGCTATACGGAATGAAGTCCAAAAAACTAAGGCCGAAAAAGTAAGTAGATGTAAAAAAATGTATTGATTAATGTATGATTTCTTAAACCTTTTACATCATTCCCTTTCTTTATAAACTCATTTTTCTAATTTCCTTCATTTATTGTCACAATGCAACTTAAAATTCTCTCACTCGGACCCCCCTTTAGTTTCGTAACTATAAGTATACATTCTACGTTTCGATAAAATTAAAATTAAATAAAATTCTAACTATTACAGTATATACACTTAATTTTGTTACAACTCCCTTCCCAAAAGGGAGCCCCTGCTTTTTCACCTGGTTCAATGGCGATTTTTTTATAAGCTCTACAATTAAATTAGAAGAATATTTACATATTTCCATCCAGGGTTCACCTCTCAATCTTTAGGAGAGGTGAACCCTGCCATTCCATAGCCATCGTAACAAATTTGCCCTGCAGTTCCCTCATAACGAATCCACTCCCATATCTTCACTCCCTACAATGCCCCTGATTTTACTAATGCGTCCATTAGAGTTAGCCTTTCTCTTAGTTTGTCAATCCGCGCGCTCCTCATTACTTCCCACACAGAATTCACCGCTTTTTGAGGTTTCGAGATTAAGATTCGAACTTTCCGTAGAAACAGAAAACTGCCGTTCATTTCAACGCTAGGAAGAATACCGAGGACGAGATCGCTAAGTACTTCGATGATAACATAAACGATGGAGAGAAGTCACAAACGATGAACAGAATAGATTCTCCCAGTTCATCCAGTACCTTAACCTACATCGAAGAAAGAGTATGTGTTGTATATAAATTTGTTTTTCAAATGTATAAAGTAGGACAGAGCTAGTCAAATTGTGGACATATCCAGAAAAAAGATGCAAAGTAGAACCTTGCACATGCTTCCTCATTATTTTTCGCTTTTTACAAAGCTTCCTCCCTGAGAAAGCCAATATCGATAAACTTACTTCCTATTAAATAAATAATGAGAAAGCAATGTGCAAGGTTTTTTTTTCATGAAAACCAAACTTCTTCTATGAGAAAGCAAAAATCGAGAAATATTGTAAAAAATAAATCTCACAATTAAGATAATGAATGCTTATATTAAACCAATTATGATGTTTGTTTTACAGGAAGAGGTGTACCTGCCCCTATCGCAAAGTAGCTCGATGTGGAGTATGGATAAGACAAAGGATCCGTTATCTGGATCTTCCCCAGCGTGTTCTGAGGAGAATGGCCGCAGCGAATCTTTAGAAAATTTATTGAATGTTCTGGAAGATGATCCAAATTTCAAGCTGACCAGCGACAAGCGTTCTAATGATTTAGTGTGCGATAAGGTACTGTAGTTCTAGAAAAAAAAGTGTGGAATCTTGCCCAGTGCTTTCGTATTATCACTTCTTACGAAGCTACCTCCGTGAGGAGCCGCATAGTGGAAGCCTTGTGCAAAGTGAAAAATAATGAGGAAATACTGTCCAAGCTTCTACTCTGCGTGCTTGTTTGAACGAAAAACGAACGAAAGCTTATCGAAAACTTAATCGTCGATTCCCATACTTTATTTATCCCAACATATTCTTGAAAAGCATATTATCTATCATTAGACCAGCCAAGCTCTAGGGACGCAAATCAAGCAGAAAAAAAATTATCCGCAGTTAGCTACATTATCTTTCTTAGTAGGTTGACAAATTGTAACGAAATATACCCTTTGAGGAATGGAGCAAGGGATTTTTCCGTCAACATAAAAGCCAGTTAGGTTAAGTGGTTCCTTTCTAAACAAGATTTAGACTTCAAAAAGGCCTTCCATCTCTATGATCTCATTTTCTTGCAGCATCATGATTCCCCCGGCAAGGGGAGGGATTTTCAAAACAATAAATCTGTAAGAGTTACATGTCTTCAAATGTCAACATTATTTTGACATTTTGAAAATCAGTTGCTAACTTTGCCTCAAGTACCTTTAAAGAGAATCTCTCTGCTGCAGTCATGCAGTAAGACTGACTGAAGAAAATGCGACATCATATAATGTAATTGCTAAGAGCAATTGGTTGTGGATCATGTACAGTGTTGAAGAAGCCTAAATCTAGGTTACATTGGAACCAGTTGGCCTAACTGGCTTTAATGTTGACAAAAAAATCTTTCGCACCAGTTCTCGAAGGATACATTTATTTGTCTTTTGCCCGTCGACTGAGGAAAAAAATTCAGCTAATTGATAATCATTTTGTTTATAGGACTCGTCTCAATTGTTTATGATTGAATTTGAGTGTAATTTTTTTTGTTAAAAAAAAAACATTTTACACGATATCGGATGCATACCAGACTTTGCATTCATAAGAAAAAATAATAAATAAAAAAAACTTAATCCCTTGGTGTATTTAGGCCTGAGTTGTATCAGGCTTTCTTTCTATTGAGAATACACTAAAAGTAATTATCGTTGCATAGTAAATATTAAAAACTCCTCACCGCGTTGTAGTCAAGAGACATTATGATGATGAAGACATCTGCCAATGTCAATGCCATACAACCAATGTAGTATGTATCCCTAGCATAACATCGCACTTTTCTCACAGTTCCGCGACTGACTGAAACGTTATGTCAAAAAAAAAAAAAAAAAAGATAAATCTCGTGTTGTAAATACATTCGTACTTTTTTCAATCAGGTTCTTGAGAACCCAACCAAGAAGAGACCAACAATAGTCGGTAATGTCGAACTACCTCAAGGATTCAAGATACAACAGATCAAGAATGATAACTTGGTACCACCGAAGTTCGTATCAACAGTAGACGCGAGTGATGGCATTAGCAAAATCAAATCGGTGAATACCGTAGATATTGCGATGACTATACCGACCCGTCAGGAGACACCTGAATCACTAAGCTCATATGTAAGTATTATTGTCTTAATATTTCCATGAATGTATGTATGTATAAATATGTGAATTTATGAGTTAGTATCTTGTAAATGATTAATCACCGTCTGTAAAACTTGTTTTTTTTTAAAGGGGTGGGAACGGTAAAGACTTTAAAAATATGGGGCTTGTTGATTTTTTCAAGAAACCAAACATGTAATAAGATAGGCTTTGAATAAGAAAATACATGCTTTGTGTGAGTAAGGTCAAATTAATTTACATATTATTTCATAGCTGTGGCTTGATAAACCATAGAAAATTATAAGAGAAAGCAATGGAGCGCATTGCATCCTTATTATTTTGCAACCTAAACTTTTAAACTTATATTTGTTACGTATCGTCAGATCATAATCCCTTGATGTATTTAGGCCTGAGTTATATCAGGCTTTTTTTTCGATTGAGAATACAATAAAAGTAATTTTTGTAACGCATGCACGAAAAGTACCAGGTTGTGTATGGGCCGGCTGTGACAGAAGATGGCGCTTTTCGAGAAGGCGTATCGAAAATACGATAACCGTATCGAAAATACGATAACCGTATCGAAAATACGATAACCGTGTCGAAAATACGATAACCGTATCGAAAATACTGTGCGCGCATGCGCACATCGGTTCTTTTCCTTCGTGTCACGGCCGGCCATGCATAACCTGGCACTTCGTGCATTTGTTACAAAAAGTAGTATCGCAAAGTACTATTATGTCACACTGTGCGTAAAATGCGATTTTACGCACGCTTCGCGTGCGTTAAACTGCATTTTCTCACATCGTAACATAAAATATCGTTCGACACTCGTGCGAAAGACTTTTTCTAACTCGTGTGGTTGCAACCCTCGCCTTCGGCTCGGGCTGCAATCTCGCACTCGCCAGAAAAAGTTTTTTCGCACTTGTATCGAAATATACTATATCGTCGCGTAGTAAATATTAAAAACTCCTCACCGCTTTGTAGTCAAGGGACATTATGATGATGAAGACATCTATCAATGTAGTATGTATCGCTAACATAACATCGCACTTTTTCTCATAATTTCGCGACTAAAATGTTATGTAAAAAAAAAAAAAATCTCGTGTTGAAAATACATTCGTACTTTTTTTCAATCAGGTTCTTGACAACCCAACCAAGAGGAGATCAACAATAGTCGGTGATGTCGAACTACCTCAAAGATTCAAGATACAACAGATCAAGAATGATAACTTGGTACCACCGAAGATCGTATCAACAGTAGACGCGAGTGATGCCATTAACAAAATCAAATCGGTGAATACCGTAGATATTGAGAGGACTATACCGATCCGTCAGGAGACACCTGAATCACTAAGCTCCTATGTGAGTATTATTGTCTTAATATTTCCATGAATGGGCTGTGTGTATAAATATGTGAATTTATGAGTTAGTATCTTGTAAATGATTAATCACCGTCTGTAAAACTTGGTTTTTTTGAAGGGGTAGGAACGGTAAAGACTTTAAAAATATGGGACTTGTTGATTTCTTCAAGAAACCAAACATATAATAAGATATGCTTTGAATAAGAAAATACATGCTTTGTGTGAGTAAGGTCAAATTAATTTATATATTATTTCATGGAGAAAGCAATGGAGTGCATTGCATCCTTATTATTTTGCAACCTAAACTTCTAAACTTCTTGTATTTGTTACGTATCGTAAGATCATATTTTTCTGAATTACTTCATTCAAACCAAGAAAATGGGTTTTCAACTTGTTCTCTAAAGTGTAATTGTAGCAAATTGTCGATTTCGACATAGACCTTACAGGGAATGCGATGAATAAATTACATTATTTGCCTCAGGTTCCGACACCAAGGAGAACAAAGCCCAACGATGCTTTAAAAATGGCAATGAACTTCACAGCCAATTTACAAACAGCGAAGGAACCGTCGACAGATACACTTGTAAGTGCATAACCTATACATAATAATGTTCTACAATACATATTTAGAATTCTACCTTCTCATGGAAGATTTTTTGTCGTAAAAACGGAACGTACTCATCAAAACCTTTACATTATTGTACCCGTACTCACGACTATCAAAAGTACACCCGCCATAAAAAAAGTACTTAAGTTTTGATTTGATTTATATTACAATACAAGTGCGGTAACACTTATTCTGACCAGACAAAGAAATAGTCTGTCCAACGAGTATTTTACAAAATGTTACTTCACAAAGTGTGAAAATGAGTTTTTTATGCATGCGAATATATATATATATATATATATATATATATATATATATATATATATATATATACTCGTAGGGAATGTCGTGCTATTATATATATATATATATACTAGGATGTTATTGTGGCTCGCGCGCTGCGCGCGCTCGCAATCGCCCCCTACCCAAGGGTGCCACCTCCGAAGGGTGCCCCCCCCCCCCCCCCGAAGGGTGCCCCCTCCCCCTCCCCCCCCCCCCCCTCTTCCGCCAAGCCCTGAGCCCGAATTATTCTAAGTCCCTCGATTCTTGACACGGCGGCGGCGGCGGCGGCGGCGGCGGCGGCGGCGAGATCTTTTTTAATATAGAGAGATATATAATATATATATATATATGTACATTCTACTACGACGGGGAAAATATATGGGTCATTCCACCAAATATCGTACGGTTTGGAAAATTTTTTTTTTTGATTTTTCTGATTTTTTGGTATTTTCTAGTACCCCTCAAAAGAGGCTTCCTCCTAAATTTTGAGATTTTTTTTATCACTGGTTAAAAAAAGATCGAATAAAAAAAAACCCGGTCTGTCTTTGTTTTTTTGCTAATAACTTTCTTAATAATGGTCGAAAGTCAATTTTTTTTTCAACATTTTTGTTTTTGGATGGCCTTTAAAGAAAAAAAAATGAAAAAAAATATTCAAAGAGTTTTCAATCGAGATTTTTGAGTTTCAAGTTTTTAATCGTGTTTTTAAAACTGTGTGTATCCTTCGATTTCCTTGAAGATTTTCTATTTTAAACTTCAATCCATCCTGCAACTTTTAAGCCCAGTCATAAAATACATTTTTCGCTATAAACTATTATCAGTGCCGAGTTTTGACACTAGTACCCCTCAAAGGGGGGTTCCTTATAAATTTTGAGATTTTTTTTATCACTGGTTCAAAAATTTCAAAAATTTATTTTGTTATTTTTTTGAATATCGAAAAAAATAGTAATTATGGAAGGCCCACTACCGGAATGGGCTTAAGAAATGCAGGATGGATTAAAGTTTAAAATAGAAAATCTCCAAGGAAATCGAAGGCTACACATAGTTGTAAAAACACGATTAAAAACTTGAAACTCGAACATCTCGATTAAATACATTTTGAATACTTTTTTTGTATTTTTTTCTGTAAAGGCCATCTAAAAAAAAAAAATTTGAAAAAAAATAATTGAATTTTGACCATTATTAAGAAAGTTATGAGCAAACAACCAAAGAAAGACCGAGTTTTAAAAAAAATGATATTTTTTGAACCAGCGATTTAGAAAATCTCAAAATTTATGAGGACCCTCTTTTGAGGGGTACTAGAAAATACCAAAAAAAAAAAATTTCCAAACCCCACGATATTTGGTGGAATGACCCATATATACGTATAATTCCCTGAAAACATAAAAATATAAATTAAAAAAATTAAAAACCTGACGAAAATGTGAAAAACTAAAACGAAAATGAAAATGTTCACATATATTATGTACGGTGTTTTTGACGTTTTGACGTTTATACGCCAAAACTGGCATGAAATGTCTAAAAAAAATAGCAACCGTGACGGTGGTAATTCTTATGTTATGATATTTTGACGAATAAAAAATAGTATTAGAATTAGATGCGGTGCGATGGGTTAATTATTTTGTAAAAAAATTAACTCATTTTTTCTACCTACAATTCGTAACATACATGTCTCTGATATTCCGAAGTTACTGATTTTTTGGTAAAAATGTAAGGGCCCGACAAAAAAATGAATGGAGGTATTGTGAAATCCCATATTCAAATGGCAAAATTCAGTACTCTGTCGGGAGGGTTAAATATTTTGAAAAAGATTTCGTATTTTCAAAGAATTTTTATCCATTCATTTACGAACAATGTGAGGGGTTTCAATCTCAAAATTCGTCCAGACCCTAGTAAATATAAATCAGAAATATCATTCTCTTCATGTGATTGGACGAGAACTACTCATTTTGCTTGCCGTCATGGGTGTATTATTTGTGACTTCAAGGAGTGTGCTATTTATATTTTAAAAATAGCCCTCCCAAACCCTTTAGAAATCATACTTTAAACTGCGCGTCCTACGCCACAACATCCCGGTATAAAAACGCACCCCTGATAACACTAAGTACCACCAGAACTTCAGAAAACCCCACCCTGATCATTCCAAGTCCCCCTAAGTGCTCCTCGGATAAGGGTGTCTAGACATTTTTCGCACACAAGAAATTTGATTTGCAGTTCAAAGTATCGGGCGTGGTCTGCCGCCTCGCCTTATAATATGAACGAATATTTGAACGGTCCTTAGTTTCAGCAGTTACAAGTTTGTCTGTACCCTTGGATTGTATTTTTTTATTTGCACTGTGATGCCTATTTTTGCACCATAGTGTTGCAATTTGCATTTTTGTTCTTGCACATTTTCACTGAAATGATCGCCTTTCGTAGAAATAATACAAAAAAAGCTTGTCAGTGATACAGTTAGGCATATTAATTTCGTATGCGGCAAATTACAGAGTTAAATTTAACTCGTTGGCGCACTTCCCGAAAGTTCTGCGCTTGTCGCTCTGTCATAAATTAATCTAGTTGATTTGTAAGCGGTCTCTTTATAACATCTGTCATTCTCATTCATGGTGATGTGCCGTACGTCTTCTGCCTTTATCAGATTGTCAAAAGTGCGATAGAGATCGCTGAATCGTTCCGAACTGTTATTCTCTGTCACTTTTAATTTTACGATTAAAAGGCGAGAACTACTGACTGGAAACTTCTTAGACGCTAACAATACTTTTCGTCTTTTGCACAAAAGATTAATTGTGGCTGCGAACAATGCTTTACAGTTTCTGTTACCGACCAACCAGTAGCACATTATCTTAAACAAGGAAAAGTCATGTACTTTAAGCTTTGTGTAGTATATAACATGAGTCATTGTCCGAGACCAGATGAAAACTTTTTATTCAATGGCAAAGAGGTAAACGCGGAAGATACAAAATTATTCAAACCATCATAATTTTTAAAACTTTAACAAAATGTTGATTTCAACATGCATGCACAATACTCACGACATACGGTATTACAATTTTTAAAGTTGCGTTGTGAAGCACTGTAAATGAAAAAGAATTTAAAAAAATATACAAATACGACGCCGTTTTGACATTTTGAGTAAAAAAACAAAATGAATAAATTGCACGCGTACAAAGTCTCCACGGTGACATGTTTAAGCTGTTCCATAGACGAGGCAATTATAGTTATTGCTTGGATATTTGCATGAAAACTGGTTACATATTAGCCAGTTTTGGGATAAAAGTAGTCAATTATGTGGTAAAAGTTATTCCCGCCCCTTGGGATAATTTAAAAAAATTATTTTTCCCTTAGGATATGTTCCGTTTGCTTTCTAAAATTTGCGATTATGGCGCGTGCGAAGCGAGGCTCCACACTTGTTGCAGTACTATATGAGTTATTAGATACGATTTTGAACGCGTGAAAGTCCGACACAATCATTTAATGTTAGATGAAAGGCAGATACGCGATTTCGTAAAAAAATGTATCTGCAACTTTTTTTTAAGTATGATTGAACTGAAAAACGCCCATTTTTTTTTTCAAATGGCCGTATCATGGAAAATATGCATTAAAAATATATATATGAGGCATTCCATACCAAATCGACCAGGCTGTGACCCTCACCCTCGTGGATTTGCTTCATAATTTTTTATATGATTCTTCTAACTCAAAATAACATTCATGATTTTTTGCAAAATTTTTAAACCAAATTTGAGTACGCTATAATTTTTTTTCAAAAATTTTGAGGGCCGTAATTTAAAAATCTGAAAAAATTCTCAAAAATCCGACACAAAAAAAGAAAAATTTTTGCACTAATTTTATGTTGTCTAGGAGTTTTCTTCCCTTTCATTCAATTTTTTTCAATATTTTATGTATAATTTTTACTTTCTCATCACATACGGAGTATGGATAAAGAGAAAGTATTGCAATCCAAAAAAAATTCGACTTCCAGATTTTGATGGAAATAGATGTTTTGAGTGTCCTAGATTCCAAAAAACACATTACCTCATTTCTGTCCGTCCGTCTGTCTGTCTGTCTGTCTGTCTGGCGTCTGTATGTGCCGTCCGGAAACACAATAACTTTTGAAAACATCTATGGACTGAAATGAAATTTTTTGTGTGTCTTCTGCATTCAAATCCTGGTTTTGGTATTGAAATCCAATCCAAAATCTCCACTGCTTCTGATACTTTACCTTAAATACAAAATAAAAAAAAATAAAAATTTTATTTATTTTTGTACCGCAAGTTAATATAAAAGATATTATGCTTCAATGTGATACATACAAATAGTATTACCAGCAAATAAAAAATGAACAACAAGAGATTTAGTATATAGAAGATTTTGTTTTTTCAATCACCCACATAAGACATCTTAAACTGTTGTACAAAATGTATTGCTTGAAATATGTTACTTTCTTGTGTTATTGTGTTACACATTCACTAAAAAAAAGAACTGCAATGATCTTGAGCAGTTTTCAATGATAACATACTATGAATATTTACACCATATGTTAGATTAAAATTTAAAAAAAGAATGTAAAAATACAAGAGAAACACATTTGAGGTTATCATCACTCTTGATGTTAGACTATAAACACTCATGCACTCATCACATCATAGTTTTTTTATTTATTTTATCACTCGTATAGCATTTTATACCAATTCCAAATGCTGCTCATACACACCATAATATGCGAAACGTTGGAAATATCAAATAAAATGTAATTCCGACTGTCAAACTATCGCAATGCCGACGATAATAACATCAAAGGGAAAGAGAGATGTGAAGGCGCGCGCCGGCGCGCGATGTCACGCTCGCTTTCTCGCGCGCGCGAATTTCGAATTTACAAACGCGTTCTTGACAAATTATAGCTAAAAATGGAGATTACAATTAATGTGCGAAATTCACACATTATTAATCACTATAACCCAGTAAATTCACGATAAAAATTTTACACCAGTAACAAATTTTTACTTTTTCATCACATGCAAAGTATGTAAAATAATATTTAAAAAATAGGTCTAATTTTTTTTTTTTTTCAAAAATAGACCTAAATTTAAAAAAAGACCTAATTTTTTTTTAAATAAGCCTAAATAAGCTAATTTTTTCAAAAATAGACCCCAGAATTTTTGTGGTCAGTACTTGGATGGGTGACCGCTTCTAACCCGAATAAGTCCCTCGATTCTTGACACGGCGGCGAAGGCGGCGGCGCGATCTTTTTATAATATAGAGAGATATTTATTCATATATAACTACAAAAACGAATATTACGAACTAACTTCACAAACTAATTTCACAAACTAATTTCACAAACTAATTTCACAAACTAACTTCACAAACTAACTTCACGACAGTAACGTGACGCCAGTAACAATCGTGATGAGAAAGGCACGTTTTGCGATCACGCCAGTAGCAAGTTTTTTTTTTTTACATTTTGAGGGCCGTCATTTAAAAATCTGAAAAAATTCTCAAAAATGCGACATAAAAAATAAACATTTTTGGCACCAATTTGATGTAGTCCAGAATTTTTTTTCCCTTTAATTAATTTTTTTTCAATTTTTGCTTCCTCATAGAGGAAATTTTTTCAGATTTTACAGCGTTTGGTACATTTAATCAGATTCTCCTCTCCGTGTGGAGGTGATGGCTTTAACAGTTGTGTGAGTCATATATGATCACCGCACGCTACTAAAGAAATATATGCAATTAATGTTTTGTACGACACAGGTCAGAATTCAACCGTCTGATGCGGGCAACAATTCCGAGAAACCTATCTCGCAAGTACGTTGGATGGCTTATACATATTACAGTGCTATTGATATTTTTATATTCTTGTTGTTCGAAAGGGCGGTGGCGTAATTAATAGTGCAGCGGGCTACAATTTTTTTTAGTGGTTTAAATACGGTGGCGGAATTTGTCCAAAGTTTGTTTGAGTTAACAATTACTCGATTATTACTGGTCAATCAATGTTACGAGTCGATTAATCATCCAGATATTTGTTACAAAGTTTTCCATTCGCTCATTTGAGTAGGATCTCAGTTCTGCGCGTTTGGAATGAAGTGATTACGTGCTCACACCCGAGATCATGCTTCACGAATCTGCATTTTTATAACTAAAATTCTACAAGGTAGAAAATTGCACATTGCTTCCTTATTTATTGTTAACGTCCACAAAACCACCGCTGTGGATAAGTACAAACCAAGATCAGAAAAACAATTCAAATCTCTAATACTGCAATGGTTGGCAACCCACAGATCGGAGAGACTAACAATTGACACCACAAGAAGAGATAAGCATTCTTCGGGAGGAAGTGAAGCTATGGAAAAAAAAGAATGAAGCTCTCTCGAAAGAATTACACGAAAACAAGAACGTTACGAAAGAGAAGAAGAAAAAGAAGAAAAGTAGTCATGGCACATCGTGTGTGACAAAACTAATGCCGAAATTAAATAAAATTTTATCCTCGATAAAAGGAAGAAAGAATCACCCATGCAGTATCGGCACAGTCAACGTTCAAGAGCAAGCGAACGAAGATGGATTCGTAAGTATAGACCCTCTCATACACTCTCTCTGTCTCTCTCGCTCCCTCTCTGTTCTATCCAGCTTCCGTTAGGTGCTACCACCACCACAGAGCGAACAGTTAAGAGGGCCGAAAAGTAGGAAAAATCATTTGAAAAAATGTATATACATCATCATATAACCCACAGAAGTGGACGCGCGGCCTGTGTGTAACTTCGGCGGTCCCCAGAGTTGAGGAACATTATTTGCGGCTATAGCTTGGATAACTGGCTTTCGCGCCAACCTGAGTGGGAGGCAGTTTTTCTGAGTCTTCTAATGTGATCTCATACAGTAGATGATTAAAAACATAGAACCGCCAATCTCGGCACAGGTCTTTCGCAGGGTCGCTGTGTTCTCGTACAAATGCAATCCAGTGATTTAGGATGAGTGGATGTGGACAACATTTTGAAATTAGGGGCAGGGGGAAGGGCGTGCTCATAGCGGCTACATACCTAATAAAATAAAACATGATAAATTCATCCATTTAATTAGAATTAGTATAATCATGATGATCTGAAATAATTATTAATATTGTTTGTTAAACAGATCACTGTCGTCGATGACATCCGAATTGACTGTGATACGTATGCTAAAGCAGCCGATGCTTGCACGCTCCAAAAACGAGTCAATGAAATATTAGAAGGAATGTGGACGGTTGAAGAACGTCTCAACTTGACCGTCGAAACGCGACACGAAAATCGGTATCGGCAAGTAACGGACGACGAGGAGTGTGCAGTAACAAGTACGTTTAATAATCAACTATTTTCCATCAATTTTCCATAATTAGAAATGTTAGCCTTAAACAAGTTGGTATAGTTGACACTTGGAAGGTTACAATGATGAATACACTTAACTTTTTACTTACATTCTTGCTTAACCCCTAGCAATCCCGATGACCTCGAAAACGACCTAAACAGTCCAAAAAACGACCGAAGAACCGACCGGTCGTTACATGCAAAAAAAACAACCGTTCAAAAGGCAAAAAACCGAGAAAACGACCATTGAAATTATTTTTGATTGGTCGTTTCTTGGTCACTTGGTTACAGTAACCAAGAAACGACCAATCAATAATAATTTCAATGGTAGTTTTCTCGATTTTTTGCTTTTTGAACGGTTGTTTTTTTGCATTTAACGATCAGTCGTTTTTTCGGTCTTTCAGCCGGTCGCTGGGTCTGTTAGGGACGTTATTTACATACTCTAACTTTTGTTAAGATCGTTTGTATATTGCTCAGAGCAATTGTAGTAACGGATATTCAATAAATCTTTCCCTTGACACAATCTGCTGCATTGAGTGCTTGGGTTAATTACAGGAACTTCTAAGAACTCCTTTAGAAAGAAAAACTCAACTCAAAAGGGTAGTCGGTTGGACGAATCTCTATCATGTCATTAATTCCCCGCTTTTTACGAAATAATTGTTAAGGTAGTTATGTCAGGAAGGCAAATTGAACTGATGTTCATTAACTTTTGTCCTATTGTAATTGAGCTATTCCGTTTTACTTCTCAAAAATTTGGATGGGCCTTACGGATAAATTGAATAAATAATGCGAACTTGAAAATCGATCTTTTTACACGGTTATTACGGGAGCATTAGCGAAATTAATCTTATAATCGAGGATTAACATCCTTAGATCAAAGATACAAGAAAGATCAAAAGTACGGCGAATTCGAAAATTGTTTGCGAATTTTTGCGTTTCAGAAAAAAATGAGGTCACAGCACTCATCTTAAAGTAAACTAATATTAAAGTACACGTTTCCGGGCCAAATTACGTTATCTAACCTAGCTGTCATCCGATTTTCAAGATGTCGTCGTAAAAATGAAGTCAAATTCGCACTGAGAACATAATTTACTTGCAAATAATTGTGTCAACTTAATTGCACCAATGTTCACAAATTCTCGATTATTTTTGGTAGTATCATTGTCACATCCAAAATGCAATATATAATACATTTTCGAGGGCATATAGATGCTGCTATCTATGACTCCGGCATACAGACATAGCTACCTCAAGTACATTCGATCAATATAAAAGAAAACGAATTTCGTTTATATTTTTATATTACAGAAATATGCATGACTCTTGACGGCAAGGACACGACTAATAAGAAACTTCTAGAAAAAACGAGAAAAACTGTGCGTGCATGCATGTCAAAAAAATTGAAAAACGATAAATACTTGGAGCAACAAAAACAAAAACGTGCGACGGCGGGAACCACAAAACAAAAAACAATCAACAAAAGGTCAACAAAAAAACTGAAAGGGAGTAACGAGTTCCATGTATCGGACGACAGTGAACCGATAAAGAAAAAAAAGGAAAAAGGTACATCAAGCGATGAAAGCTTTGGCGAAGAACCCCAGAAGCCGAAGAATACAAGCGTGTGCAGAACAATTATATCTCATCGACATCTGACAGCGATGACGATAAATCCCACAGCATCGCTTCGGATAACAAGAGGGCTACAATTGTACTTGATTGCCTCATAATAAAATTGAGCTCGGCTATGTACAACGGTGGCAGTAACATCGACGATAGTTACACTTGGGAGGAGTTAAAGAATGAGCCGAAATTTACGGAGGTGGAGATGAAAAAAATTTTCACTTGTGATTGCTGTGTGCTCCTCGAAGGTAAAAAGCATTCACTTTCTAATGCTTAGGCCGAACGACTATAAAATGAAAACTATCCAATGGATATATGAAATTTCTATTTACTCACATATTTTATCTATGATATCAGATGTAATGATTTTTTCGATTCAAACTATCAAAAAAATCCCAGTTGATTCGGAAGAAAAATGATTTACATAATTTGGGGTCACAATAAGTTTTTTATCTAGAAAATAAGAAAATTATGCGCCATATAGTAATGTTCATGATGAGGGTTCCGATTTTTACCTCTTGCCATTGAATAAACACACAGTCGTGGGATAAATACTGGTTGAAAGGTACACGATGTGTACAAAGTTCAGAAAAAGGGCATTTTTATATACAGTATTGGACAATTAATTACGAAGAACTGATGGAATTCAGTCTACGAAAGAAAATTAAATGTTATATCAAATTAATCTTTGAAGAAACGAACGTAATGTAATATTTGAAATAGATTATCTTCTATTGCAAAGCCGACACGCTGGACATAGCCTTTTCGTATCCATTCGGTGGAAGATTAACCCCATTAATAATTATTTTTATACATAACGTGTTCCAGGAAAGTGCCGTATAATTGATCCTGCCTATGAGTCTAAAATATTAAAGTACATGTGCGACCTGTTGATGGAGCTCGAATACGATGTGAGCAGTGTCAAAATGAAAAATATTCTAATACCGACGGAAGAGATTTATTCCCACGCAATCGTGGAATACATTTTTAAAAAGTACACGGTACCATCAGACAAATCAATCGACGCCGCTGATGAATTATCGTTCAAGTATGTACAAATTCAATTAAATACACGGTGTCCAGTGGTTCTTGAAGTCCTTGAAGTCCTTGAAATGTCCTTAAATTTTGTCTGTCCTTAAAAGATCCTTGAATGTCCTTGAATTTTACAAAGTGTCCTTGAATTTTACATATGCTTTTAAATTTAATCTTATTTCAAAATATCATCAGTAGGGCTCCCACTTTAATTCGGGTAACTCACAAATCAGGATATTCGAACTATTCGAACCTCATCGATCCGAAGTTCAAGACCGGATACCTCGGGTATCCGGGTAGTTCGGGTAGTTTGGGAGATTGCTACAATTCGGGTAGTTCGAGTAGTTCGGGTGGTTCGAGTAGTTCGGGTAATTCGGGTATCTGCGTAGTTCGGATATCCGGGTAGTTCGGGTATCCGGGTAGTTCGGGTATCCGGGTAGTTCGGGTATCCGGGTAGTTCAATACGGGTAGTTCAGGTATTTGATAGTTCGTCAATTTTTCCACGATTAATTTTTTAAAAAACGTCACAATTACGTCACAATTATCAGCATTGTATTAGAAAGTTAATAAAGTATTACACAGCGAAATTTCTTTTCGTTGATTCACGGAAATCTTTGCCCATAAAAATATATACTTGAGTTTCCATACTATCATTTTCTTTAAGTGATCTTAAACTCAATGAAAAGTAGTGACATTGAATCGAGGAAATATTTCTATAAACCAATGAAACGTTTTTCATTGATTCTAATGAAATTGTCTTCGAGATACAAAAAGCGAAAAGTAAACTATAAAATAATACGTCGCTAAAGTATTGAAAGCACACTAGAGGTTAGTTAAAAAAATGTTTTTCCATGACGTACTGACTGTAGAAACGTTACAGAAATCAGTTTATATCACTTATTGAAACCAACATTGGCACGCGGCTATTTATTTTTGTCAGTTTTTCGCTCATCTAATATATTGTTTCTTTGAATAAAGAAAACCCCTTTTTCAAATTAGAATTAAAATTTGGATGATATTGAATTTACAAATTTAATTATTTTGACCTGACTCCCGCCCCTTAACCAACATTAGTGGTGTAACCAACATTTTAACCGAATTTTTTAAAAATCAATTTTGTTTGGTGAATTCAACCGATTTTAACTGACAATTTAACCGTTCGAAAAGTTTTTAATTGGTTAAAATGTCAGTTAAAGCCGGTGAAACAGGGGGCTAATCGAGACTTATCTTTTCTCGGTTAAAAAGTCGGTTAACTTGGATTATTTTCGGTTAACACATCGGTGACACAGCTTGCCAGGGGAATTTTTTAAATAAAAAAAGTATTCACAATAACAAAAAATTTAGAATTTTTAGCATAAAAAATATTTACAAAGAGGATAATTTTTTAGACATTTTAAAATAGAAAACAGTTTACGAAAAAAAAAAACCAAAGGTCAAGGTTTGGTATTCAATACCGAAGGTCGTATCACTTTGTTCAATTTTAAAACGGTTTCAGCCCGATAGCAAAAAATTCGTTCGAGCTCGAGCATTTATGTACTTTTTTCAAAATTTCTAAATTCTTATAAAAATGAAATGCGTTAAGCGTTTTTTGTTAAATTTATACCAATTGAAGATTAGCCAGTACTGTATATGTTGTTTAAATTTAAGCTGATTCGGTCGAATACTTTACACACACACACACACACACACACACACACGCACGCACGCACAACTATTTTATTTTTCAGGCTATTTTGAACGTTCTAACATGAAAATCTCGAAAAAAAATTTTTTTGCGAAAACAAAGCTTCCTCTATGAGGAAGCAAAAACGAGATCATCAAAGAGTACCACTTTGATTTTTTATAGATAATTATCATAATCTAAACAAAGCGTAATTAAATAACATAATAGTATCGTACCTGCGTTTTGGAGCGTTTCCAATGTCTTCATTCAGCCCGGCCGTGTACCCATGAATAGACTCAAGATGTCGGTTTAACGAAGATGTTGAGCCTTTTGATTGTAAAACTTCATTGCAAAGTTTACAGGTGGCTTCGGTGCCATGTTCCGAACGCTCAAAGTGTTTCCACACCCAACTCTTCGCCGCAGCATAATTGCAAAAATTACCGATTTTCTAAAGAATGTGAACACGTCCGCGTAAAATCGTATTCTGCATCTACTCTGATATTTCTATTGTGTCAAGTGGTCGAGATATGGGAGAAAGAGATGACTGGAGTACGGGAGGGGATAGCGTGAGTGTGAATCTTAAGTATCGTAGATAGAGGGCACGCGAAGGGCATGCTTTGTTACAAATTTTGCTGAGCCTAACTCGGTTTGAAAGATCTAGGAGTATGACAGAGACAGGAAACGAATAATGAACAATTCATTTCAGAGCTCAGTCAATTTCGCGAAAACATATTTTTGACGTTCTGAAAATTCGCAAAGCACATTACTGTAAAATTACAACAAGAAAAAATTTAAAATTTTGCTTTTCATTAAAAACTGATTAAAACTGATTAAAAACTGACTGACCTACTGCTTTTTTCTATCCGTTACCCGTTCCAACCATTGTAATGAATAGCATAGCATGAATATTACACCAAAAAAATGATAAAGTAATTTAAACCAAAATAATATCAGTGCGAAGTCATTCAGTCGTATTCAGATACAGAAACCAAACATTTCATGAAAAGCTCAGAAAAAAACCCATAGTTTTGAATAATTCATTTAAAAAAAACAGAACACTCATCCCACTCCTTGATTACTCTTAAAAATATTCATATTTGCGAGGCGAATTGTTTTAGATTTTTTTGAAGATAATAAAAATGGTGCAATATTAATAAAATTTGATTTTTATGTTTATTTGTGTAAAAAAACATGATTTGGAATTGATAGATCATTTTCACAATAATCTCACATCATAGTGTACTTCGAAATAAAGAAGTTTCATATACAACATTTTTCGATATTTTCCATATGCTGAATAAATATGAGCATTCTAAAATATTTTTTTGGTTTTCTCTTTGTCAGTATAAATTTTCAAAAAATTATGGGTGCATAATAATGCACACCATTTTCTGAAAATTTATAGCGTGAATACTCTAGTGAATGTTAAAAAGAAATTCGTAAATGCAATCGTCGTTAGTCAGGGTTGGAGGCTGGAGAAATTGGTTTAGAATGCCCCATATGTTCATTTACATCGAGATAAATAGAGTACTCGGACTACCCGGAGTATCCGAACTATTCGAACTACCCGAGCTACCCGAACTTCTTGTACTGCTTAAATAACTTGGACTACCCGAACTACCCGAACTATCCGGACTACTCGAAGTACCCGGACTACCCGAACGATCCGGACGACCTCAACTACCCGGGCTACCCGGACTACCCGAACGACCCGAACTACCCGAACCTTGATCGACTCCGGGTAGTTTCGGGTAAACCGAATATTCGAACTTGAAGTGTCAGATCCGCCAGATCCGGATTATTCGGATTTTTCGAATAACCGAGAAAGTGCTAGCTCTAATCATCAGCAACTAACCGGAAAAAATATGTCCCTCAGTTTCGTTAAAAATAACATGTATACATTCGTGGTTTACTCTTTTCTATTTTTATTTCTGTCCTAAAACAACCTGGAAGTGTCTATAAAATTTCCTGAAAATGTGCTTAGAATTTTCTGAAAATGTCTCTAAATTTTCTGAAAATGTCTTTAAATTTACTGGCAATGTCTTAAATTTTTTTGGTAATGTCTTTCAAATTTTCTGAACATGTCTTTAAAATTCCCTGAAAATGTCTCTACAATTTTCTGCAAATGTCTCTAAAATTTTCTGCAAATGTCTAAAATATTCTAAAAATGTCTTTAAAATTTTCTGAAAATGTCTCTAAAATTCTCTTAAAATGGATTTAAAATTTTCTTAGATTGTCTTTAAAATTTTCTGGAAATGTCTCTACAATTCTCCTAAAATGTCTTTAAAATTTTCTGAAAATGTCTAAAATTTTCTAAAATGTTCTTGAAATGGCCTTAAATATCCTCGAATTTTGGACGGAACTTTTACCGAACACCATGAAGTATGAATTTTCTCAGAATACGGCCTAGTGTGGAAATAAATTACAGATGGAACATAGAAAAGATTGCGACGCTGAATCTTTACAACCTTCTTCTCGAAAAGTCGGAATGGAACTATAATGATTTGCTCGATGAATACCAGAGTGATACATATTGCGGTAAGATAGATTGTTCGATTTTGAAAGATGATGCGAAGTAAACAATAAACATCATAAAATATGATCAAAGTTTGTATTCGTATTATTTATACAGTTCTCGTAGAGATGACTGACGAATTACTTTTCAACTCAAGAGGATTCGTAGAACGTCCGAATAAAAAGGATGCAAGAGACTGGACGGTAAAGCGCATTGCTACACTTTCCACAATAACAGGACTCGACAAAATTATAAGAAACTACAACCAAATATTCGGCAAATAATAAAACGAGGATACTAGGTATTGGTATAGTGTGTCTCCATCTTATTTATTCCACCCTTATTTATATTGTAATACAGGATAATTATCAGGTTTGTTGAAAGGTAGCATTCGTGACATGATTCGTCTGGGTTATCGAGCCTCACGGATTGTCCCTGCGTTTGCTGCTTTAATCTCGGTTCCTTGCCGACACCACGGACGATCGTCCATCACTTAATCATAACTATCGTCCGAATCATAATCATCGCAGCTTATAACTCATTGCGATTTCGTGATAATTCACGTACAGTATAATTCATTGCTGGCAGACACAGCACCGTAGGGTAACAAATTTATTTTTTCAGCTAGCGAGATTTTGTATAAGATGTTTGAGAATTAGTTTGTTCTTTTAAAAAATCCGGCCAAAAGCCGTATTTCCATGTCTGTATTAATACGGACGTATTGTTAGGTCTAGCTACCATTGCTTGTCAATGTCTCGGGGCTTTTCACGTAGTTTTCTTGAGGGCCTACTCGGCGATAAAACGACCGGTCTAGTAGATATCGATCTTTTCATCGACATCGACCAAAAAATTGACCACGCCAGGGTACTTACCGCTCTTTTTCCTGATCGATTTGCTGGTCCCAGTAAGGAAAAAATCGACCAGAACAGGATGCACCCGCGACTTTTTCATGGTCGACTTTGAGGTTAAATCGCCTAAAAAAATACCTGTTTAGCTACATGCCAGGACTATTTAAAGGTCATTTTCGAAATCGGATCGACGATAAAACGACTTGGCCAGATGATTGAGCGGTTTTTTTTCTGGTTGCTTGTGAGGTCAAGTGAATAAAAAAACGACCACATTCGGAATATTTCAGGTCTTATCTCTGGTCTTTTCTGCAGTCGCAACAACGGCAAACAACCGGGACAAAAACTGTTTTCGGGTCGTTATATGTGGTCGTTTCTGTAGTCGAACACGCGCACAAAGCGATCGGTCTATTTTTCGGTCTTTTATGTGGTCTATGAACCCGCTAGGGGCCGACTATAATAGTGGCATGAAGTTGGCTGACCAACTTTAACTTTTTTAACTTTTTCTTTTTTATATCATTTGATAATCGTTAGATATTGATTGATAGTCTAATATCAATCTTTGATAGTCGAAAGTTTTTTTTTAAAATAAAAATCAAAATATACCCTGAAGATAGCGGAATTTTTTTTATTTTTCCACTGAATCTAATTTTTGTTAGTCCTATCGATGCGGAATCGTTTGATAGTACGGAATTAGTTTTAAAATTATTTGATAGTCCACTTTTCGACCGAAAATATGAAAAAAAACTGTAAAGTGTAATCAGCGTGTTACATTACCGGGTCATGTGGTCACATTACCAGAAATGGAACGGTAATATAACCGCCTGTTTTAATTTTTCACCAAAATCAATTAAATTTGCATCCAATCGATGCGGAATCGTTTGATAGTTAACAATTAACAGATAATATCGATTGATAGTCCACGGTGTATAAAAAAAAATGAAAAAACGCTTTATAAGGCACGGTCACCTGGGAACATAACGTAAAATATCAAGTTTTGCGCTAAAATTAATTTAATGCACACGAAATCAATGCGGAATCGTTTGATAGTTGATAATTATCGTATGATACCGTTTGATAGTTCATAGTTCGTCATCAAAAGAATTTAGAAAACTTTATGCGCTTCATAGAGCCCCGCCAGATCGCAGCATAACCTGAAATCGATTAAACGTATACGCAACCAATGCCAAATCGATTGATAGTTGACAATTATCGTATGGTAACGTTTGATAGTCCACGGTTTGTCATAAACAGCATTTAAAAAACTGTATGCGCTTCATGGGGCACGGTTACCTGGGAACATAACCTAAAATATCATGTTTCGCGCAAAAATTAATTCAATGCACACGTAATCAATGCGGAATCGTTTGATAGTTGATAATTATCGTATGATACCATTTGATAGTTCATAGTTCGTCATCAAAAGAATTTAGAAAACTTTATGCGCTTCATAGAGCCCCGCCAGATCGCAGCATAACCTGAAATCGATTAAACGTATACGCAATCAATGCGGAATCGTTTGATAGTTGACAATTATCGTACGATACCGTTTGATAGTCCACTGTTTGTCATAAGCAGCACTTAAAAAACTGTATGCGCTTCATAGGGCACGGTTACCTGGGAAAATAACCTAAAATATCATGTTTTGCGCTAAAATTAATTCAATGCACACATAATCAATGCGGAATCGTTTGATAGTTGATAATTATCGTATGATACCGTTTGATAGTTCATAGTTCATCATCAAAACAACTTAGAAAACTGTCTGTCTTCATAGTGCCCGGCCAGCTTGCAGCTTAACCTGAAATCGATTAAACGTACACACAATCAATGCGATATCATTTGATAGTTAATAATTATCGTATGATACTGTTCGATAGTCCATAGTTTGTCATTAAAAGATGTATAAAACTGTATGCGCTTTACAGAGCCCGCCCAACTTGCAGCACATAACCTGAAATCGATTAAACGTATACGCAATCAATGCGGAATCGATTGATAGTTGACAATTATCGTATGATAACGTTTGACAGTCCACGGTTTGTCATAAACAGCATTTAAAAAACTGTATGCGCTTCATGGGGCACGGTTACCTGAGAACATAACCTAAAATATCATGTTTCGCGCAAAAATTAATTCAATGCACACGTAATCAATGCGGAATCGTTTGATAGTTGATAATTATCGTATGATACCGTTTGATAGTTCATAGTTCGTCATCAAAAGAATTTAGAAAACTTTATACGCTTCATAGAGCCCGGCTAGATCGCAGCATAACCTGAAATCGATTAAACGTATACGCAATCAATGCGGAATCGTTTGATAGTTGATAATTATCGTACGATACCGTTTGATAGTCCACTGTTTGTCATAAGCAGCACTTAAAAAACTGTATGCGCTTCATAGGGCACGGTTACCTGGGAAAATAAGCTAAAATATCATGTCTTGCGCTAAAATTAATTCAATGCACACATAATCAATGCGGAATCGTTTGATAGTTGATAATTATCGTATGATACCGTTTGATAGTTCATAGTTCGTCATCAAAACAACTTAGAAAACTGTCTGGCTTCATAGTGCCCGGCCAGCTTGCAGCATAACCTGAAATCGATTAAACGTACACACAATCAATGCGATATCATTTGATAGTTAATAATTATCGTATGATACTGTTCGATAGTCCATAGTTTGTCATTAAAAAGATGTATAAAACTGTATGCGCTTCACAGAGCCCGCCCAACTTGCAGCACATAACCTGAAATCGATTAAACGTATACGCAATCAATGCGGAATCGTTTCATAGTTGACGATTATCGTGTAATACTGTTTGATAGTCCACGGTTTTTCATAAACAGCATTTAAAAAACTGTATGCGCTTCATAGGGCACGGTCAACTGGCAACATAACCGGAAATTGATGTTTCTCGTCAAAATGAATTTAATACAGTATGATTCTAAACCACTAACACATTTGACATTTTTTGTCGAAAGTACAAATGAAATCATCACAGATATCATCAAAAACTACGGATTCGTTGAGTATTAGAAAAAAAAGACAATGTAAAAACGATTAAAAAAATCGTAAATTCAGTGCTGCCTCATACATTCATAAAAATAATTATAATTAATACGCAAAACGTTTGCAGATAATCGTTTATCGCAAGTCGTTCATGTACCTAAATCTGTTATTACCAAGTGTGTAATAGTTATAAACAGGAAAAAAGAAAATTCGTGGTTTAAGTGCTGATGACAAATGCATAGTTTAGTTTATTAGTTTCCTTGCGTTATGATAACCTTATATTCTCTGTACAAAATATATATATATTATTTATAATTATTTTTATGAATCTATGAGGCAGCACTGAACTTACGATTTTTTTTTCGTTTTTTCATTGTCTTTTTTTCTTATACTCAACGAATCTGTAGTTTTTGATGATGTCTGTGATGATTTCATTTGTACTTTCGACAAAAAATGTCAAATGTGTTAGTGGTTTAGAATCATAGTGTATTAACTTGATTTTGGCGAAAAACATCATTTTCCGGTTTTGTTGCCAGTTGATCGTGCCTATGAAGCACATACAGATTTTGTAATGCTGTTTATGAAAAACCGTGGACTATCCAACGGTATTACACGATAATCGTCAACTATCAAATGATTCTGCATTGATTGCGTATACGTTTAATCTATTTCAGGTTATGTGCTGCAAGCTGGACGGGCTCTATGAAGCGCATACAGCCCTAGCGGATCCGAGCAACCGTCATTTTGTGGTTGCTTTACGGTTACATACAAGTAACCGTCATTATGAGGTTCATTTCCAGTTGTTTTACCGTAAAACAACTGTAATGTAACCGACAAAGCGACCGTTATTTTGGAACAAAAAAGAACCCGATTGCAACTGCAAAGCGACCAATGTTCTAACCAAAAACAAACTTTAAAGTAACGCAGAAGTAACCGACAGTTTGTTAAAAGTTGTTTTTCGGTTATTTGAAAGATCTTCATATAACCGAATAGTAACCCGAAACGGAACATTGAGTTCATTACGGGTCACTTTACGGTTCACTTTACGGTTACCCGCCGGTCACTAGGTTCCTTCTCGGTTATTCTGGAGTGATTTTTTGTTCCATAACGACCGGTCACTCTTCGGTTATTTTGCGGTTCTTCAGATCCGCTAGGGAGTTTTATACTTTTTTTAAATGACAAACCGTGGACTATCAAACGGTATCATATGATAATTGTCAACTATCAAACGATTCCGCATTGATTGCGCATACGTTTAATCGATTTCTGGATATGCTGCGATCTGGCCAGGCTCTATGAAGCGCGTAAAGTTTTCCAAATTCTTTTGATGACGAACTATGAACTATCAAACGGTATCATACGATAATTATCAACTATCAAACGATTCCGCATTGATTGCGTGTGCATTGAATTAATTTTAGCGCAAAACATCGATTTTAGGTTATGTTGCCAGGTAACCGTGCCCCATGAAGCGCATACAGTTTTTTAAATGCTGTTTATGACAAACCGTGGACTGTCAAACGTTATCATACGATAATTGTCAACTATCAATCGATTTCGCATTGATTGCGTATACGTTTAATCGATTTCAGGTTATGCTGCGATCTAGCCGGGCTCTATGAAGCGTATAAAGTTTTCTAAATTCTTTTGATGACGAACTATGAACTATCAAACGGTATCATACGATAATTATCAACTATCAAACGATTCCGCATTGATTACGTGTGCATTGAATTAATTTTTGCGCGAAACATGATATTTTAGGTTATGTTCCCAGGTAACCGTGCCCCATGACGCGCATACAGTTTTTTAAATGCTGTTTATGACAAACCGTGGACTGTCAAACGTTATCATACGATAATCGTCAACTATCAATCGATTCCGCATTGATTGCGTATACGTTTAATCGATTTCAGGTTATGTGCTGCAAGTTGGGCGGGCTCTGTGAAGCGCATACAGTTTTATACATCTTTTTAATGACAAACTATGGACTATCGAACTGTATCATACGATAGTTATTAACTATCAAATGATATCGCATTGATTGTGTGTACGTTTAATCGATTTCAGGTTATGCTGCAAGCTGGCCGGGCACTATGAAGACAGATAGTTTTCTAAGTTGTTTTGATGACGAACTATGAACTATCAAACGGTATCATACGATAATTATCAACTATCAAACGATTCCGCATTGATTACGTGTGCATTGAATTAATTTTTGCGCGAAACATGATATTTTAGGTTATGTTCCCAGGTAACCGTGCCCCATGAAGCGCATACAGTTTTTTAAATGCTGTTTATGACAAACCGTGGACTATCAAACGTTACCATACGATAACTGTCAACTATCAATCAAACCTGAAATCGATTAAACGTATACGCAATCAATGCGAAATGCATTGATTGCGTATACGTTTAATCGATTTCAGGTTATGCTGCGATCTGGCGGGGCTCTATGAAGCGCATAAAGTTTTCTAAATTCTTTTGATGACGAACTATGAACTATCAAACGGTATCATACGATAATTATCAACTATCAAACGATTCCGCATTGATTTCGTGTGCATTAAATTAATTTTAGCGCAAAACTTGATATTTTACGTTATGTTCCCAGGTGACCGTGCCTTATAAAGCGTTTTTTCATTTTTTTTTACACACCGTGGACTATCAATCGATATTATCTGTTAATTGTTAACTATCAAACGATTCCGCATCGATTGGATGCAAATTTAATTGATTTTGGTGAAAAATTAAAACAGGCGGTTATATTACCGTTCCATTTCTGGTAATGTGATCACATGACCCGGTAATGTAACACGCTGATTACACTTTACAGTTTTTTTTTCATATTTTCGGTCGAAAAGTGGACTATCAAATAATTTTAAAACTAATTCCGTACTATCAAACGATTCCGCATCGATAGGACTAACAAAAATTAGATTCGGTGGAAAAATAAAAAAAATTCCGCTATCTTCAGGGTATATTTTGATTTTTATTTAAAAAAAAACTTTCGACTATCAAACATTGATATTAGACTATCAATCAATATCTAACGATTATCAAATGATATAAAAAAGAAAAAGTTAAAAAAGTTAAAGTTGGTCAGCCAACTTCATGCCACTGACAATAATACCACTGTGATGTTCCGGATTCCGGTAATTTATGTTTTGTTTCTCGAAACGCGTATGAGATGGCGCGAGGGAACGTTTCGCCCGTGGAACACTGAAGTGTTCGGCTCGGAGGCGCGGGAACGCAGGACAGGTTTGAAAATCAATATTCAGTGATTGAAGTTAAAGATGAAAGTCAAACTGTGTGTATATATATTGAATAATTAGCAAATACAAATGCAAACGTAGAACGTCCGTTCCATACAAAAGTCGAAGTTATTCTGCCTAAATATACTCGTTAAGTTTTCGGCGAGGTCTCCGATGCGTCGTTGGATGGGGGTGGTTCATCCCTCCGTGGTGAACGCTGCCCAATCATCGGTCGTCGTTGTAGCGTCGGTTCTCCTACTCCGGGGTTGTTGTCCACTCCCGTCTCCCTGGCTGCAGCGGGGGTAGCGCGTCCGTCGGGCTCGGCGGGCCCGGCGTCGATCGGCGGATCGGCGCCGGCCGCGGCCTGTTGGTCACCACGTGTTGGCGTACCGGACCGTACGCGGGGCCTGTTTTTTGTCTACCCAAGTGGCGACTCTTCTGAGCCGGAAAAACGGGCAGAAATCACGTACGGTCTCCGCTGGTGGTACATGGCAATTGACAATAACCGGCGCGTCTTCGCGTGTTGATCGTTGTCGGCTCAAGGATGCTGTTGATTACCCTCTTCCGGTGGTCCTCGAGTCGTGAAGAGTTTCTCGAGAATCGTAAAAAAGAAAGTCTTCCCCATGCGCTCGCTACATTCTCGTGTGACCAATTCTACCTCTAGAATATCTATAAGTTTCTATTTCTAGCATCTCAGTTTGAATTAATCAGCATTGCGCGCGGTTCGCGGGGTTCGCGGATTCGATAATCGACTGTCCTTTCGATATAGACGCAACCTTGCGTCACACCACCAAACGAAAGAGAGATCTGAAGTGAGGCGCGAACGTCGCGCGCGCCGCCTTGCGAGATGTCTGTGAACTTGGCATCTCAAATGTTAGCATCTCAATAAAAATCTTTATATTTACTTGCATCCAGCATAGTTCTATAGTTCCTGACAAGTTTTGACAATAGTTCTATTGATTTAACCTTACAAGAGCGATTTAAAGGTTTGAGATGCCAACTTCACAAACGAAACCTCAGCATCTCATCAAATTTTGAATATTTCAGTATCAATAAGTTGTATCCTGCATAGTTCTATAGTCCCCGACGGGTTTTAACAATAGTTCTGGTAAATTTTACTTAAAACAGCGATTTAATGATATGCGATGCCAACTTCACGAAATACATCTTAGCATCTCATCGAATTTAGAACATTTGTCTACGGAAAAGTTTAAACGAGCATAGTTCTATATCCCCCGATACTGTTTAATAATAGTTCTATTGATATATAATTAAAATTGCGGTCGAACGTATAACGTGACAGCTTCGCACATGGAATACGTTCGTATTTCACTTGCAATAACTACTGACGCCTCACGTCATATTACGTCACCTCAAAAGGAGTTCTGACCTCCAAGCATTTCCAAAAAAATTCTGAGGTGTCTAGGCATTTACAAAAAAATCAAAATTGTTCATCGCCGAACCAGTTGATCAATAGTGAGATGCTGATACCAAAAGACGAGTTCTCATCTTTTTTGTCGCTTCATATGATAGTTATAGACTTTCTTCATATACTTGGAAAAAGTTCTGGCCTCTAGGCATTTCCAAAAAAATAATAAAAATTGTTGATCATCATCCCAGTCGAAAAATAGTGAGATGCTGATACTAAGAGACGAGTTCTCGTCTTTTTTGTCTCTTCAAATGATGGTTCTAGTCTTTCTACATATCCTTTGAAAGAGTTCCGGTGTGTAGGCATTTCCAAAAAAAATAATAAAAATTGTTGATCGTCATCCCAGTTGAACAATAGTGAGATGCTGATACCAAAAGACGAGTTCTCATCTTTTTTGTCGCTTCATATGATAGTTATAGACTTTCTTCATATACTTGGAAAAAGTTCTGGCCTCTAGGCATTTCCAAAAAAAAAAAAAATTGTTGATCGTCATCCCAGTTGAAAAATAGTGAGATGCTGATACTAAGAGACGAGTTCTCGTCTATTTTGTCGCTTCAAATGATGGTTCTAGTCTTTCTACATATCCTTTGAAAGAGTTCTGGTGTCTAGGCATTTTCAAAAAAATAATAAAAATTGTTAATCATCATGCCAGTTGAACAACAGTGAGATGCTGATACTAAAAGACGAGTTCTCATTTTTTTTGTCGCTTCAAATGATAGTTCTAGTCTTTCTACACATCCTTGGAAAGAGTTCTGGTGTCTAGGCATTTCCAAAAAAATAATAAAAATTGTTGATCGTCATACCAGTTGGACAATAGTGAGATGCTGATCCTAAAAGACGAGTTCTCGTCTTTTTTGTCGCTTCAAATGATAGTTCTAGTCTTTCTGCATATACTTGGAAAGAGTTCTGGCCTCTACATATTTATAAAAAAATAATAAAAATTGTTAATCATCCCAGTTGAACAACAGTGAGATGCTGATACTAAAAGACAAGTTCCCATCTTTTTTGTCTCTTCAAATGATGGTTCTAGTCTTTCTACATGTCCTTTGAAAGAGTTCTGGTGTCTAGGCATTTCCAAAAAAATAATAAAAATTGTTGATCGTCACCCCAGTTGAACAATAGTGAGATGCTGATACTCAAAGACGAGTTCTCATCTGTTTTGTCGCTTCAAAATACAGTTCTAGTCTTTCTGCATATACTTCGAAAGAGTTGTGGCCTCTACATATTTATTAAAAAATAATAAAAATTGTTAATCATCATCCCGGTTGGACAATAGTGAGATGCTGATCCTAAAAGACGAGTTCTCATCTTTATTGTCGCTTCAAAAGATAGTTCTAGTCTTTCTGCATATACTTGGAAAGAGTTCTGGCCTCTAGGCATTTCCAAAAAAATAATAAAAATTGTTAAGCGTCATCTCAGTTGAACAATAGTGAGATGCTGATACTAAGAAACGAGTTCTCGTCTTTTTTGTCGCTTCAAATGATAGTTCTAGTCTTTCTGCATATACTTGGAAAGAGTTCTGGCCTCTACATATTTATAAAAAAATAATAAAAATTGTTAATCATCATCCCAGTTGAACAACAACAACTCGGATGACGATCAACAATTTTTATTATTTTTTTGGAACTGTCTAGACACCAGAACTCTTTCCAAGGATATGTAGAAAGTCTAGAACTATCATTTGAAGCGACAAAATAGACGAGAACTCGTCTCTTAGTATCAGCATCTCACTGTTGTTCAACTGGGATGATGATTAACATCTTTTATTATTTTTTCATAAATATGTAGAGGCCAGAACTCTTTCCAAGTATATGCAGAAAGACTAGAACTATCATTTGAAGCGACAAAAAAGACGAGAACTCGTTTCTTAGTATCAGCATCTCACTATTATTCAACTGAGATGACGCTTAACAATTTTTATTATTTTTTTGGAAATGCCTAGAGGCCAGAACTCTTTCCAAGTATATGCAGAAAGACTAGAACTAGCATTTGAAGGGACAAAAAAGATGAGAACTTGTCTTTGAGTATCAGCATCTCACTATTATTCAACTGGGATGACGATCAACAATTTTTATTATTTTTTTGGAAATGCCTCGACACCAGAACTCTTTCAAAGGATATGTAGAAAGACTAGAATCATCATTTGAAGAGACAAAAAAGACGAGAACTCGTCTCTTAGTATCAGCATCTCACTATTTTTCAACTGCGATGATGATCAACAATTTTTATTATTTTTTTGGAAATGCCTAGACACCAGAACTCTTTCCAAGGATATGTAGAAAGACTAGAACCATCATTTGAAGAGACAAAAAAGACGAGAACTCGTCTCTTAGTATTAGCATCTCACTATTTTTCAACTGGGATGACGATCAACAATTTTTATTTTTTTTTTTGGAAATGCCTAGAGGCCAGAACTTTTTCCAAGTATATGAAGAAAGTCTATAACTATCATATGAAGCGACAAAAAAGATGAGAACTCGTCTTTTGGTATCAGCATCTCACTATTGTTCAACTGGGATGACGATCAACAATTTTTATTATTTTTTTGGAAATGCCTAGACACCGGAACTCTTTCAAAGGATATGTAGAAAGACTAGAACCATCATTTGAAGAGACAAAAAAGACGAGAACTCGTCTCTTAGTATCAGCAGCTCACTATTTTTCAACTGGGATGATGATCAACAATTTTTATTATTTTTTTGGAAATGCCTAGACACCAGAACTCTTTCCAAGGATATGTAGAAAGACTATAACTATCATTTGAAGCGACAAAAAAGATGAGAACTCGTCTTTTAGTATCAGTATCTCACTGTTGTTCAACTGGCATGATGATTTACAATTTTTAATATTTTTTTGAAAATGCCTAGACACCAGAACTTGTTCAAAGGATATGTAGAAAGACTAGAACTGTCATTTAAAGCGACAAAAAAGATGAGAACTCGTCTTTTAGTATCAGCATCTCACTGTTGTTCAACTGGCATGATGATTAACAATTTTTATTATTTTTTTGAAAATGCCTAGACACCAGAACTCTTTCAAAGGATATGTAGAAAGACTAGAACCATCATTTGAAGCGACAAAATAGACGAGAACTCGTCTCTTAGTATCAGCATCTCACTATTTTTCAACTGGGATGACATACAACAATTTTTTTTTTTTTTTGGAAATGCCTAGAGGCCAGAACTTTTTCCAAGTATATGAAGAAAGTCTATAACTATCATATGAAGCGACAAAAAAGATGAGAACTCGTCTTTTGGTATCAGCATCTCACTATTGTTCAACTGGGATGACGATCAACAATTTTTATTATTTTTTTATAAATATGTAGAGGCCAGAACTCTTTCCAAGTATATGCAGAAAGACTAGAACTGTAATTTGAAGCGACAAAAAAGATGAGAACTTGTCTTTGAGTATCAGCATCTCACTATTGTTCAACTGGGATGACGATCAACAATTTTTATTATTTTTTTGGAAATGCCTAGACACCAGAACTCTTTCAAAGGATATGTAGAAAGACTAGAATCATCATTTGAAGAGACAAAAAAGACGAGAACTCGTCTCTTAGTATCAGCATCTCACTATTTTTCAACTGCGATGATGATCAACAATTTTTATTATTTTTTTGGAAATGCCTAGAGGCCAGACATTTTTCCAAGGAAATGTAGAAAGACTAGAACTATCATTTGAAGCGACAAAAAAGATGAGAACTCGTCTTTAAGTATCAGCATCTCGCTGTTGTTCAACTGGCATGATGATTAACAATTTTTATTATTTTTTTGAAAATGCCTAGACACCAGAACTCTTTTAAAGGATATGTAGAAAAACTAGAACCATCATTAGAAGCGACAAAATAGACGAGAACTGGTCTCTTAGTATCAGCATCTCACTATTGTTCAACTGGGATGACGATCAACAATTTTTATTATTTTTTTGGAAATGCCTAGACACCGGAACTCTTTCAAAGGATATGTAGAAAGACTAGAACCATCATTTGAAGAGACAAAAAAGATGAGAACTCGTCTTTTGGTATCAGCATCTCACTATTGTTTAACTGGTTCGGCGATGAACAATTTTGATTTTTTTGTAAATGCCTAGACACCTCAGAATTTTTTTGGAAATGCTTGGAGGTCAGAACTCCTTTTGAGGTGACGTGATATGACGTGAGGCGTCAGTAGTTATTGCAAGTGAAATACGAACGTATTCCATGTGCGAAGCTGTCACGTTATACGTTCGACCGCAATTTTAATTAAATATCAATAGAACTATTATTAAACAGTATCGGGGGATATAGAACTATGCTGGTTTAAACTTTTCCGTAGACAAATGTTCTAAATTCGATGAGATGCTAAGATGTATTTCGTGAAGTTGGCATCGCATATCATTAAATCGCTGTTTTAAGTAAAATTTACCAGAACTATTGTTAAAACCCGTCGGGGACTATAGAACTATGCAGGATACAACTTATTGATACTGAAATATTCAAAATTTGATGAGATGCTGAGGTTTCGTTTGTGAAGGTGGCATCTCAAACCTTTAAATCGCTTTTGTAAGGTTAAATCAATAGAACTATTGTCAAAACTTGTCAGGAACTATAGAACTATGCTGGATGCAAGTAAATATAAAGATTTTTATTGAGATGCTAACATTTGAGATGCCAAGTTCACAGACATCCTTGCGAGTGCGGCTCGTAACTTGAACGCAAGTTTAAAAACGCGTTCTTGACTAATTATAGCGAGTAATGTAATAGATTACAATAAATATGCGAAATTCACAAATTTCTATTCGTGTAGTTAGTCACTATACCCCAATAAATTCACGATAAAAACTTAACGCCAGTAACAATTGTGATGAGGAAGTCACGTGTTGCGAATACGCCAGTAGCAACTTTTTTTAGTTTCATATTTAGTCGACTTAAAGCATCCATTTTTTCCCTTTTTCCATTTTCTGATTAATTCTATTTTTAAAAAAAACCCTTTTCTTCTGTTCGATGAAATATTTTAACATTTTCTATTCTTTTTTTCGCCAAAAACACAGAATTGTTTTGGTTTCAAATATATTTTTTTAAATTTATCAAATCTTTTTTCTCCTCCCTCATAAGGGAACCTTTGTAATTTTTTTTTTTTTCGATTGTTTCATGTTATGTTCCTCAAAATCGTCTAAAACGTCGAGAAAACTGATTTAAAAAAAAGACCGAATAGATGTGTTTATATGTGAGTGTAGCAACATGTAAAATCCAAACCTGTATATCTTAAGAACGGCTTTATAAATCGAGCTGGGGCCCAATTCTCGAGTTCGCTCGAAATTCGGTCCAGCGCTCGAGATGTTCGAATGATCGACTCGAAGGAAAAGAAAAAATGGTATTCTCGAGATCGACCGACATGGCTTTCGAGCGGCATCTCGTATAAAACTTGCACGCGGTATTGCCAAGTCGCTCTGTTCACTTATAAACCAATGAACAGCCTAGCCTAATAGAAAGATAGCAGTTTTAAAAGACGCGGAGTTTAAAAAATATGGGTATCGTTTGAGTTATATTAACTATTGATTTTGAAATAAGGCGCTTCGGGTATTATTCACGTTTCTGTCTTCAAAGTCGAATACTTTTTTATGTATGATATTAACAAAAAATTGTATACTATAATTGTATGTTATTTACGATTTTTCATTTAATCCATAAATTAATTGGACAGAGACCATTGTTTTATTTACTATTTCATGCATAACGTATAAAGCCTTCATTATTCTATATAAGAGGCATTGCACGGTCCTTTTGCCACACAAAAAAGAAATTCATTGAAGTTTTCTAAAAATCGGGGTCAGTCGTATCTAGAGACGCAACAAATTTCAAAATAAAAAAAATGTTAGCCGGAATATGCAATTTTTTTTATTTTCCATTTAATCCGTAATATCTCGGAAACAATTAAATCGTATCGAAATTATTAAAAAACGAAAATGGACGTTTTCATGGCCAATAAGAAAAAAATGTATTCAGAATTAATTGTGTAATTTCAGCCCACATTTTATGGAAAAAAACAACAAACATTTTTTAAAAATATAGAAGGACTTCGGATTTTTTTATCGGACAAATTGCCTCGTGATTTTTAAGTGTTCGCCCAATTTTGAATATTTTTGTTGTTTTTTCCATAAGATGTGGCTTGAAATTACACAATTAATTCTGAATACATTTTTTTTGGCCATGAAAAAACGCACATTTGCATTTTAAAAATAATTTCGATACGATTAATCGTTTGCGACATATTACAGATTAAATGGAAAATGAAAAAACTTGCATATTCCGGCCAAAATGTATTATTTTATTTTTAAATTTGATGCATCTATAGATACGACTAAACACGATTTTGAGAAAAAATTGAAGAATTTCTTTTATTTTCGTGGTGAATGTACAGTGGAATACAAAAACAAATATTCCACGAGGTGTAATACATCAAGAGACGCGGTAGCGTGTCGACGCCAAGTCTATTAATCTCCTCTACATAACAACACAAACATAACCTCAAACTGTGAAATTTTCAATTTTCACTATGATCTCGTATACGAAATTCGAATCTCGAGTGCTAAAGACCACTCGTGCTTTACGTTCGAAAAATCTCGATCGTGAGATCCCGGTGAGATTTCGAGAATGGCGGTCCGGCCTTTTCGTTCGAGAATCTAGGGAATCTCGAATGAAACCGAGCTCGAGCGAAGTCGAGAATTGAGCCCCTGAAATTGATTGACACTGATAACACAGTTGCGCTTCTTTCTTTAAAAAAGTTGATGAAATCTCAACTAGTGAGACTTCAAATTTAAAAAATGAAATCTGTACGCTTTCGAACTACTGCAATTTTTTAGCTAATCAACTGAATAACTCATTGCAAATGAAATAATAATAAAAGATAATCGGTATTAAATTTTAACTACACCTATTGAGCCGTTATGATTTTGTGGAATTATACATTTTTCGGAAATAGGCTTCGTCGTTTGTGACGCAATTTTTCCAGGCACCCATCTCGCACTCACAAACCGTTCGCACTCTGGTCTTTAAATTTGTAAACAGAGCGCCAGCCGCCGAAGCGACGATGAAAACCAGAGGAGACGCTATCGAACGGAGATTGTTTGCCAGACTAGACATCAAGTCAGTAATCGGGGTAGAGTGGGAGGTCCCAAATTGTCTGTGGTCCCGTTAACTTTTCAATAAATAACACCAGAAACATAATATATAAATAAATCTTCCAAGACTCAAAATTTAGCGGAAAACAAAAAAAAAATCCTCTTCGGTTTATTTCTTCAAGAGCCATAGGCCAATCAACAAAATTAAAAAAATATCACTCCCGTCTTTTTGCCCCAGAGGGGCAATCAGGAGTTAAAAATACACTATTGAAAACAAAAAAATTTCATACTAAAATCCTCGACGGCTACTCAGTTCACCGCCGAGATTTTCTAAACGCGTAGTAATAGCGTAGTAACAACGACCGAGAAGTCCGAAGCCAAAAATTCCCCTACTTTCCCTCTATCTAAAAACTATCAAAAATTATCAAAAAGCAAAGAATATGGATGTACATAGAAGTGCAGATCCTATGCTTCACCTGAAGCTGCGCAGAAACTGGAGTACACACCAAAAATTACGAAAATGCGTGGTACTCCAGTTTCTACGCAGCTTCAGGAGGAGCATAGGATCTGCACTTCTATGTACATCCATATTCTTTGCAAAAAAGTACCTAGGCCAATGCACAGCCCCGCAGCACCATGCAACAAAACTACAAACTAATAAACATGGATTGAAACGAAACCGAAAACAGATGAAATATTCGGTTGAAATATGTGACCGGTTCGACCGAAACGATCGACCGGTTTCTGAGACAAATGAACAAATCATGATATTTATAATTCTTCAGACTGAACTTGGAACAAATCATCTTTTATTTATGCGGTTCGGGTCGCAGTTGCGCGTGATAGGATACGGTTTCAATACCGTTTTGTTTTTTATTCAGCGGCAACATCATTCAAGTTGATGCGTTTCATACTATTATCAGATTAATAGGTAAGATGCCACCACCGAAGAAGAACCCTTCGCACGAATATTTTGTAAAAGATTCATTGACAAAAAATGTCAAGTGTTGAATATTACTCATTATCCATAGACCCGTTTTGACCTGATGTAAAAATTAAAAATAACTCGTATAATTTGAATTATCATTGTGAATTAAAAAGACCCTGTCTATTTCGACAACTGCTACAGTACTTTTCCATTACATCATTGGAGCATTTCAATTCGGTTTCTATGCGAAGTACAATCGCAAATTTTTGTGCAACATTTTCATCCCGCGTAGAAAAAACGATTCTTGTGAAGAATCTTTTAACGTGATGTGTTAGTGCTCGGTCGGTAACAAAAACTGTAAAGCGTTGTTCTTAGTCACAATTGATGTTTCAGGCAAAATATGAGAAGTACTGACTGCGTCTTGGTACTCTCCAGTCAGTACTTCTCGACTTTTATTCGAAAAATCAACCGTGGCGAAGAATAACACTTCGGGAAGATTCAGCTATCTCACTCGCACTTATGGCAGTCCGAGAGAGACAGACGATATGTAACACATCACCTTAAAGAATCTTAAAAAAAGTCTTGAAAGAATCTTTAAAGGAATCTTGAAAAGAATCACGCATAGGATCCGGAGCAAGATTCTTTCCAGGATTCTTTTCAAGATTCTCTCCATCCGAAAGCATTCTGAGAATCTTTCAAAGAATCTTCAAAAGAATCTTGAAAAGCGCCTTTAAGAGAATCGTGAGAAGATTCCATCCATTAAGGAGGGCGACCAGCTGCACCTCTTATTAGATAAAATCTCAATTTTTTTATATGAGATAAATTGAACATAGAACTTTGGTACTGTTAAATCTTAGCACGGTTTACCGGACTTTTTTTCAAGAAATATGAACGCAAAAATCGTGCATTTAACATGGGGTCATATGAAAACAATGCTTTCTCGACACTTCAATCAGATAATTAAAACCTTTGGCAGTTAGATGACACAGATAACAAAGTCGCTATCTGTTCATCAAATTCTAACTATTCTAACGCGATCATGAAAAAAAGGGGCCTGCCGGACATTGCAGACAGATATCTTGAGTTAAAGTGCAAGCAACAGCCGAAATCGGCCATTGTTCCAAGCGGATCTGTCACGCTGGGCTACACTTGGCAACATCACATTTTCACGCATATACGGAAGTCATGTGTGCAGGCGCCCAACATAAGCACATCGATATAATTCAAAGTATCACATTAAAATAAACGAATAATCCCATATAAAAATTAGGAATCACTTAGTTAGCGTAATCAGTAAGCCGGTAAACCATAAAAGCGGTTAGATGTACAAAAATATACACGTAATGTTGTCTTAGCAAGACAATGATTGATAATTAAAGATTTTTTTAAAGGTATATTACATTATCTTTTATTCGGGTACAGGGTGAAAATATGCTCGTATTTTTCACGCACTTGCTCAGCTGAGTCGTTTGGTTTTTTTTTCTTTTTGCGGCAAGGACATTTTCACACCACATTTTTCTCTTCTTCGAAACGAATCTTCCAGCGGTTCGACCGTGTTCCAACCGACTATTGTGCCGGTCCATCTCGAAGCCGGCTTTGAAAGAGGTTATATCTCCTCCGGCAAACGAATGTCAACAAAATTTACGATGTTGCCAAACGTCGGGACCGGGCCAAGTCTACACCAAACAACTTGACACAATAGAATCTCTACACCAAAAACTGTACACAGATCAACTTGACACAATAAAATCTCTACACGAAATCAACTGTACACCGAATAAACTTGACACAATAAAATCTTGACACAATAAAATCTCTACACCGGGTCATTTCTATACCTAATCAACTTGACACAGTAAAAGCTTGACACAATAAAATCTCTACACCGGATCAGCTCTGCACTAAAAAAACTAGACACAATAAAATCTTGACTCAATAAAATCTCTACACCGATCGGCTCTACACCCAATCAACTTGACACAAAAAAAAACTTGACACAATAATATCTCTACACGGAACATCGCTACACCGAATCAACTCGACACAATAAAATCTTGACACAATATAATCTCTACACCGATCGGCTCTACACCGAATCAACTTGACACAAAAAAAACTTGACACAATAATATCTCTACACCGGGTCATCGCTACACCGAATCAACCCGACACAATAAAATCTTGACACCATATAATCTCTACACCGATCGGCTCTACACCGAATCAACTTGACACAAAAAAAACTTGACACAATAATATCTCTACACTGGGTCATCTCTACACCAAATCAACTTGACACAATGAAATCTTGACACAATAAAACACAAAAAAATAAAAAAGTTGGTGTTATACAAGCTTGTAACTAATACCGGAAGGTGGCGACTATATTTACAACTTTTTACTGAAAAACTGAATCGAAAAAGTACGGCGAAAGTGCATCTTGCTACGCTAAAATATATTCAGGTGATGTGCTACATGTCGTCTGTCTATCTCAGATCGCCATAAGTGCGAGTGAGATAGCTGAATCTTCCCGAAGTATTCTTCGCCACGGTTGATTTTTCGAATAAAAGTTGAGAAGTACTGACTACAGACTGCCAAGACGCAGTCAGTACTTCTCGTCTTTTGCCTGAGACATCAATTGTGACTAAGAACAACGCTTTACAGTTTTTGTTACCGACCGAGCAGTAGCACATCATCTTATAACTATAATTGACTGCGCAAAACAACTCTAAACTGAAACGGTTTCGCAGAGGCTTTCAAATCAAATAGAGTACGACTGCGGTGCAGTACAATGCACCTGTATCCAGTTTCCTTGGTTTCCTCGTTCTCGCAGTAGTCATGGCTAATGTCCAGAATCAATGTCTTTAACACTTATTTTCGTAAAATTGTATCTCTAATCCCTAATAATTGTAAATTATTGTTCAGAGCTGTCATTTTTGCATTTTAGATTTATTACAAACAGATTGTTAAAGGAGAAATCCGTTAACCAAAAATTATACAGACGATAATAAAAAGATCAAGAACAAAAAACACAGTTTTCTATCGTCAGTGTTGGGTCGCAACTTACTTCGATATTTCTATCAAACTGCATGCGAAAAAAATATCCTTCATGTTTCGCGTAGAATCCGAACTCGAAGATGCGACGAACGTAAACCGTGTCGAAGAAAAAGAAATGCGATTACGGATGATAATCGATTTGATTTGGAAATGATTTTTATTGCTTATCTAAAACAAATACATGCCATGTCTTTTTTTTTCTATTGTCATAGCTGTATTTTCTTTCAACCATCTCCGATCTGCCCCGTAATTGATCGTATCGAAGTACCACTAAAATACATTCTATGCGAATATGTTTAATTTTTAGATCCAATATTTTAGAATATGCCTTTTTTTCAAGTGAACATATTTCAGAAACATAAAGTTACTGAAAAATATGTCCTTTACATGAAAGTTGTTTTTTTTCTGTAAGCCTTCGAACCGAACAAATAAACGACAACTTTTAAGTGAAGAAATTATTTCAGTACCTTTAAGTTCCCGAGGTACGTTTACTTGAAAAAAAAAACGGCATTCACTAAGATATTGGATTAAAAACACGAAAAAAGTGGCTAAGTTGACGGAGAATGCTTCATATATTACGCTATCGCTACGGCAGCATCGTCTGTGTCACACGAAGTTTCAACGAGAAGAATTAAAAGAAAGGAGAACTGAAGAACGCGCGCTCAAGCCGTTGGTAAAACTGGTGAGTTAAACGCGCGGTAATCCAATAATGTCAGCCTGACGCATTTGACTCTGGTGCGTTTCACACCGATCCGATCCGATTGTCGGACCCGTTTTCCGATTTGAAGGACTCGCCATTCGATTGACCCTTGGGCTATGGATTTTTTCCACCGTATGGCTTTCCGGGACGAGCCGATAAATATTAACCTGCAACACGTGGCAAAACTGTTAATATCGGCCGACCAATTTGACCGAGGTTTATAATGACTAATAAACCTTACACCCGCATTTATGAAACTGTGCATATACCTCTACATTATGGCAGAATTGGAAAACACACTGTAAACATTTTTTTTTTTCATTTTTCCGATGCAAACGTTTATAAATTTTATAAAACTCGGTATAGGAAATCAAAATTAGTATGTTGGAATAGTAAATTTAATACAGATCAATGAATCTCGATAATCCGGTGATTGAAAATTACAACCCATGATTACTAAATAAATAGTTACTAAATCAGTACATGAAAGACAACATGCATTTTAGAAATTTTAGTGCCTGATTTGAAATTTAATACACATTTTCCAATAACAAAAAATCCCGCACTAGATTTTGTTTCAATTAGTATTTCGTTCAATTTGAAATTGATCATAATATTGTAGTTTGCAAAGAAATTGTGCTGTAATATTATGGAACACTACATTTTTTTACAATTTTCATGAAACTTAATACATAGTTTAAGCATATGGTACTTCTTATACAAGTACTGCATGGTACTACTTAATACAAGTATATTGATTTGAAGAAAAATGTTTTTTACAGTTAAAATTTTTGTACGTACCGAAATGCACAACGTGAATGGAAGTGTACACGCTACGGCAAAGCGGACACGTTCGGTGGCCCATGGCAGTCCATCGTGCACTGCAGTCCCTACATGCGCACACATGTCCGCAATCCAAGTACACGACCTCCGGCATTGCCACTAAACATATTCTACAGATAACATTCTGTTCGTTCTGTAGAGGGTTTGTAGGTCCAGCAGCTTCTTCCTGACGCACAACCTGCAAGAGAAAGTCCGATTACCCCTACGCCGTATGACTTATTTATTTTGCCTTCGGACTCATGACTGGGGTGTTACACACCCCACGCTTTTCTTAATCATCACACCAATCTTGTGGAGATAAATGGACATTATCATACATTAATTTCTTAGTTTGCTTATAAGGAAGAGACCGGCGAATGCACCGGTTTGCAGCAGGACCGATTCCAACATGTGTTGAAGACGAAGAAGAAGAAGAAAGGGTACCTGGTGAGGGCGAGGAGGGCTCTGGGGTATTGCGTTGGGATTGACGAGAGGAGGGGTATCAGGACGGGGTGCGATTCGACGTCGATCATCCTCCTGGCGATCGTGATCCAGTTCGACATGGGCAGCTGGGGAAGGAGGCGAAGGAGGAGGAGCTTGAATTGCAGCATATTCATACAGTGCCGGGAGTTGTATTATTGCATCGCCGTCGGCATCTGCGCCATCGTCCACCGGCATCTGGATTTCTATATATTCCATCACCGTCGGGTACATCTATAACAAAAAAAATTATGTAACGAGTTGTCCGTACTAGAGTGAGAGCGCAGTATAGTTACGCCGGGGGATATCGTTGTCGAGTGCTTGATTTAAGGCCTGGTCAAGGCGGGGATCCTCCAACCGTTCCCAAACTGCAAAATAAATTGAAAATAAAATCAGCAATGTACGTAAGTATGGGTTATTTCCCTGTATGCTTTTTCAGGTTTTCACATTGCCCCTCTTCCTTTTCCCCGTTCCTTCATAGAGACCATCCTAGAGTGTTGTCCGCAGTCACAGCGTAATGCACTACCGTATAGCATTTGAACGAGGGCACAGGGAAACTGCGGAAAACCTGGCCGATACAGGCGGCTTTATTTTTACTGAGTTTCAACTGCGTGAGAATGTAATCTAATACATTAAAAACTCAGAGAAACTGCCTCCCGCTCAGAAGATGGCGTGCAAACCATCAGTGCGCGGTTAAGGGGTCACCCATCCAAGGTATGGCCGCAAATAATGCTGCTTAACTCTGGGGACCGCCGAAGCCACACATCGACCGGGCGTTCACTGCTGCCGATCAATGCATATAATATTCATTTTGTGACGATACTTACAATCGTCATCGTCATCGTTACCCTGCACACGTCGTCCCTCATCGATCCTTGCGGCTGGAAACGTCAAAATGAAAGCCATTCAGTGAAAGCTCACGGAATTCGATGGTTTAAAGTTTCGTCCGATCAAATATTTTGCAGCTCCTCATAATTTGCAATTGTGTCAGTATTTACTTACGTTCATCATCGTCACTAACCCCGAGATCGACGACTGGTGGGGGAACATTGGGTTGATGGAGCATCGGGACATTTTTCTCGACTGAAAAATACCACGTAGCGATTACAATTAACAAATTAATTTGCAATTGCAGAATGCGTGTATACTAGCACGACAGAAAAAATATATATTTTCGATTTCCTATTTACTTAAACCATATTCTATACCACAAGTAGAATTTCGTGAAAGAGGATCTCTCCATAACTTTTTAAAGTTATCCCCGGTAAAAATTAATTATAGAGTCTGATACAGATCGATAAAATTTGAATGGGATTCAATCGTATGTTATCATCTCTATCTATTCGGACTTTCATAAATTTATACAAATTGAATCGTTGTTATTAGTTTCCTATAGTTTTCGTTTATTACGAGTTTTTAAATACGATAGATACGTTATCGGTATGTATGGTGCACCAACGGATTTTCAATATTTTATATTGAGTATACGTTTTCTCACTTGTACATTTTTATCAATTTGTAGTGTATTGTGTTATATCGTAAATATACGATTTACCATTAATCAAATACAATTATAAAAAGTATATCGGAATAAATCGTATGTGGTTAGACTGGAAGAATTATCATAATCTATCGTAAAACCCTAATATAAATGAAACAGTTTTCTATCATTTATACAATAATTTCATGCTGATTGACTCGTTTCTCTTCACATCGTTTCATAGCTATGAGAAGTCTATCATAATGAATCTGGAATATGATAAATATTTGAATCTAAACATTTGCGGATAAAACTTTTTTTTAATGGAAAATGTAATATTATTAATATTATTCCTACGATCGTATATTTTTATTATTAACTTTAATACAAAAAAATATTATTTATAATAATATTATAGGATATTGAAGAAACATATGCAATTTCGATCGTAAATTTATGATAGTACTTCGGAAATTTGCGAACCGAAGTCCGTATTCGGAAATATAGGATTTTTAAAAATCGTTTCCTATCATTTATTTTTACCAGGGATGGCTCAGAGAGTACACAGAATCGAGTGTACATCAATTTTGCACTGAAAGCTTGTATCATAGTAGTCGATTTGTTAAACATTAATTTACCTCGTCGTCTTCGCAGCGGCGGTTCTAAAATCGCATCTACGGCAAAAGCTCGTCGCACGTTTGCCTCATCAACTGAAATACATGATAGTCGCCCATTGAATTAATATCAACCGGTTGAACAATTTACATAAGCATTATGTCAAACAAAATATTCGAATAACAGCGAGAAATAAAATCGAGAATTCATTTGATACCACCGAAAGGAATACCATGAAAATAGAAATACGGTTACCATCGACATCTGCCACTTGTCCTCCTCGACCTTGACCACGACCACGACCACGACCTCGACCTCGGCCTCGGCCTCTGACTGCTCGTCTCCCGCCTCGCCTTCTTCCGTGCTGCTCCTCGTTTTCCGCTGTCGGTTCGACTGTCGACGAAAAATGTAAACATCTTCGTTTAGAAAATTAAGTATAAATCTTTCTCAAGTCACGGTAAGAGTGTCCAAAAGCCAGCGATTGCACGAGCCGCCGTGCGCTTTAAAACTTCTCACGAAGTGAGATACGCGAATTTATTACCTAGGGGCGGTGCATTTGCAGGGTCCAGGAGATCGGCCGCTTCTGCAATAATGAAGCCGTCGTCGCGTTCGCCATCTGGAAAATAAAATCATTAGATAGACGTCATAAGCCAAAAATGGGCTTAATAATGTGTGTAACGAATTTTGTTACTTGCCAGCAGGTTGATTCCGTATGTCGTACTCCAATCGAGCACGAAATTCCGGCGCCATTGCTTGGAATAGAAATTCTTCTACTGAGTACCTGCATAACATATTTTATAGATACTTAACGATAAATAATGTGTTTTATTTCCCTCGGTGCGAAAAATGCAGTTTTACGCACGCTTAACGTGCATAAATCCCCATTTTCACACCTTGTGGAATAAAATTTCGTACGATACTTCTGCGATAAACGTTTTCTTAACTAGTGTTATTGCAACACTCACCTTCGGCTCGTGCTGCAAACTCATGCTCATCAGAAAAAGTTTGATCACACTCGTATCGTTAAGTACTAGTTATTGAGCTACCAACCTCCTTAATGCAATCGAAGTATAACGTACCTTCCTGTTTCAAGCTTCGATTGGCAATCGCGAACACGAACTTCCTCTTTGAGATTTGCAAGGGGGGTGGGATCAGCAACGTTTTCCCCCCTGCTGAGACGGCGATATCGCAAATACTGCAACGTATTTGTCTTTTTCATGTTCTCTGGGAATGGGAATTTGTTTGGTAGATTGAAACTTGAGAACGGCTTGGACGATCTGGGCGAATTTGGCATGATAGCCGTGGCTATCTTTCCATCGTGGCAAACTTGATTTAAGTAGGTATTGTTCATTTTTACTAGAATATAATTTTTTTAAGAGGGAGAGATTTTTATTCTATTTGCAAACGTTGAAATTTCCGATAATTTTTTCTTGCCTTTATCGCATCCTTAAGATGTGTACAACAATGTTTGAAAGCTATTTTTATAAAATATGAGAAATCGAATTATAAAAAAAAAACTTATTCATATGACGCTATACGTAGAATGGCCCCTTAAATGGAAATTACGCAAACACGCTGCCTTGACGTAGATTTGTATATAGGGACTCACCAATCAACGTCAATATATTTGGGTGAGCGCGGCCATTTCCCAAATACTGCAGAATATGCCTATTAAAGGCTTCCGCTGCATTATTTGTTTTGACCGCTGAACCGTGAACCGATACAATAGTCGCCAATGGCTCCCATTGCCTACGCAAATAATGCGTGAATGCCAGGATGTCAGAGTAGTCCTGAGCTGCAGCATCAGCCACTCGGGTCACCACTGCTGTGCCCTCCTGAAAGCGCTGTGGGGGCAGAAGTGGTAATGCCCATGAGAACAACAGGGTGTCCTGCGGCGCATGTGCGAGCCTCAAGGCATTCCACTTCCGAAAGACAGCCTGCAGATTACATCATAAGAATTGGTAATTTATATCATCATATATGAGTGCATGGACGAATTAATAACAAATTAATGTTGCATAGGCGTAGTTTGGTGACATTTTTTAAATAATGAAGAAGGAATGAGAAAGCTTCTACTTTGCAGGCTCTTGTCATATATTATGCTTTCTCAGAGAGATAGCATGCTTTCGTCATCTTTTTTCAAGGCTTTTATATTAGGACACGCAATGTGCACATAATATGGACATAATTACAAGCATCACTACTCGCAACAACATTCAAGGATGCAAAGTAAAACCTTGCACATAACTACGGCGATTAATTTTATTTTTTGCAACATTTTATCTATGAGGAAGCGAAAATGGATGAACCTATTATCTCTTAGAAATAGATTTATAAAAATGTACAGTACTTCTCATTTTTAAGCGTACGATTGTCTAATAAACGTCGGTACTTACTCTACAGTAGTGGAACCAACAGCCACGTATTCTCACCCTCGGGAATGTCGCGCGAACGCTCTGAACGGCAGCGATCTCAAAATCGGTATGAATCGAAATTAGCGTATTTAGAAGGTTCGGGCACAGCGCCAAAATACGTCGCCAAATTGCATCATAAAGCGTCCTAGTACGCCTCTCGCAGAGAACGTACATAACGGCAACGGTCTGCAAATAGAAAAGGAACGTTTGTACGTTCGGACAGAATATTGAAATAATAGTAACTGACTTTAAGCATATAACTTAATAATCCAAATTTGTGACATCGGCGGATTCAGGGGTACGATCTATGAGAAGAAAAAAGGTGATTTTAAAATTGTAAGGAAATTAAAACTACTTCTACTACCGATTCTCACTGTATTGAAATGTTTTCACACTGGGAGAAAAATATGGTAGTTTTTAAAAAAATATAGTAAGCTTAACGATAATTCTACGATAAATTATAGTTCCCTGGGGCGCCGTCTATATTTTATGGTTATAGCAAATGTAAGAAAATAGTTGGATGAACCATTAATATAATTCCCTGGGGCGCCGTCTATATTTTATGGTTTTAGCAAATAGTAGCAATCATCAAAATGATAATAGTTTCAAATATGCCGTTTCGTTGCATATACGATTTCAACGTTTGTTTCCAATAACCTTCCAATTATCGTTTCTTGAACCATATTATCATCGCTTCAACCATAAAACATTGCAAGCCTTCCTATATTCGTTTTATCATGTGAAATCGTTAAATCAAGGATATGCTTTTCTCTCAGTGTAATTGCGAAATCTCAACCCACTGACTTTTAAGTAGGAGCTTCCATAGAAAATAAACAAAAAATAGTCACAACTAACTTTAAAAGTTCCGTCGACTTGAATAATAATAGCGGCATTCAAAAGTGCCAGCAAATCGTCCGATGCAAACAGGTGCCCCCTGTATGTTACGTCCTCGTTATTTACACGGCTCCTGGCTTCAACCATCCCTCGGTAGATATCCTGACTAGGCACATATTCGCGGAAGAGTCTTTCCAAGTCTGCAAACAAAGCGGGAATCGGAGGTCGCAATGCCATGCGCACGCGCTTTATTAACGATTTCAATCCGTTTAACGAAACCGTCTCTGCTCCTTCAGGATACCTGCGTGAGAGCAATATAAATTAAGAATGCAAAGTAACACCTTGGATGAATTAGTGCGTAGACTTTGATCGCAAAATAGAAAATTTCAGAAAATGTAAATAGCCGATTGCATGTGTCAATTCTCTCAAACAAAACGTGGTACAGCTCACCTGTGTACTAAATTTCACCTCTATTCATAGAGCTATTCTTGAAATGTGAAGATTCGAACTTTGCAAGTTGTCCAAACATACACCCATATAAATATTTTCTTCAAAAAACTTTTCTCGAGGCTTTGCACAATTTATATTAACCTGACATGACAATCTCCAAATGAAACAAAAACATTCATCAAAACAATTTCCTTTATAAAAGAGCGAGAAATTGTTTAGGAAAACAGGCCTTTCTCTACGAGGAAGCAATAAAGTGAAAAACCGAATAAAATTTGCAAAGGTTAATTATAAAAAATCGTGTTTTTCATTTGGCTCTTCGTTGGTCGTCTCAGCCAATCTTCGGACCTCATCGCTCAACGGACGTTCCGCTAAAAAAATTTCATTCGGAGGATGGTCGTGCATCGGGTCCACAGAGAAAATTGCACCATCCTTGCACAGCCGCGCGTTGCATTTCGCGTCCGAAGTACGGGAGGCACAACGATAATTTTATATCGGAATCGACGTATCGACTATCCAAGTGATAATGGTAATTCTGATAAATAAACACCGAGGAAGGGTCTCGCTGCCCCGCTAAACGTTCCATTTACTTGTAATCTACTAATTCTTTGATCCGCTATTTTCAGTCACCTGTACGGTTATATTAGGAGTTGAAACATAACCAAGCGAAAAACATCGCAAAATCGATTGTACGTGGTTCACATTCATTTATTTTTAATATTTTTAATAAACGAATGTGAACCCCGTACAATCGATGCTGCCGTAACGATAGAGTAATATATGAAGCATTCTCCGTCAACTTAGCCACTTTTTTCGACACTGTGCAAATTTGTTCAATTTTTTAATCCAATATCTTAGTGAATGCCGTTTTTTTTTTTCAAGTAAACGTACCTCGGGAACTTAAAGATACTGAAATAATGTCTTCACTTAAAAGTTGTCGTTTATTTGTTCGGTTCGAAGGCTTACAGAAAAAAAACAACTTTCATGTAAAGGACATATTTTTCAGTAACTTTATGTTTCTGAGATATGTTCACTTGAAAAAAAGGCATATTCTAAAATATTGGATTTAAAAATTAAACATATTCGCATAGAATGTATTTTAGTGATACTTCGATACGATCAATTACGGGGCAGATCGGAGATGGTTGAAAGAAAGTAGCTGAATTTACTTAGAATATTTTATATTAATTAATGTTATTTTCCGTTCGTTTTCATCTCTATTTCGATGAATATAGCTATGACAATAGAAAAAAAAGACATGGCATGTATTTGTTTTAGATAAGCAATAAAAATCATTTCCAAATCAAATCGATTATCATCCGTAATCGTATTTCTTTTTCTTCGACACGGTTTACGTTCGTCGCATCTTCGAGTTCGGATTCTACGCGAAACATGAAGGATATTTTTTTCGCATGAAGTTTGATAGAAATATCGAAGTAAGTTGCGACCCAACACTGACGATAGAAAACTGTGTTTTTTGTTCTTGATCTTTTTATTATCGTCTGTATAATTTTTGGTTAACGGATTTCTCCTTTAACAATCTGTTTGTAATAAATCTAAAATGCAAAAATGACAGCTCTGAACAATAATTTACAATTATTAGGGATTAGAGATACAATTTTACGAAAATAAGTGTTAAAGACATTGATTCTGGACATTAGCCATGACTACTGCGAGAACGAGGAAACCAAGGAAACTGGATACAGGTGCATTGTACTGCACCGCAGTCGTACTCTATTTGATTTGAAAGCCTCTGCGAAACCGTTTCAGTTTAGAGTTGTTTTGCACAGTCAATTATAGTTTTAAGATGATGTGCTACTGCTCGGTCGGTAACAAAAACTGTAAACTTAGTCACAATTGATGTCTCAGGCAAAAGACGAGAAGTACTGACTGCGTCTTGGCAGTCTGTAGTCAGTACTTCTCGACTTTTATTCGAAAAATCAACCGTGGCGAAGAATAATACTTCGGGAAGATTCAGCTATCTCACTCGCACTTATGGCGATCTGAGATAGACAGACGACATGTAGCACATCACCTGAATATATTTTAGCGTAGCAAGATGCACTTTCGCCGTACTTTTTCGATTCAGTTTTTCAGTAAAAAGTTTAAATATAGTCGCCACCTTCCGGTATTAGTTACAAGCTTCTATAACACCAACTTATCGACAATCCGTTGGTGTAGACATGATCCGGTGTAGAGATTTTATTGTGTCAAGATTTCATTGTGTCAAGTTGATTTGGTGTAGAGATGACCCAGTGTAGAGATATTATTGTGTCAAGTTTTTTTTGTGTCAAGTTGATTCGGTGTAGAGCCGATCGGTGTAGAGATTATATGGTGTCAAGATTTTATTGTGTCGGGTTGATTTGGTGTAGCGATGACCCGGTGTAGAGATATTATTGTGTCAAGTTTTTTTTGTGTCAAGTTGATTCGGTGTAGAGCCGATCGGTGTAGAGATTATATTGTGTCAAGATTTTATTGTGTCGAGTTGATTCGGTGTAGCGATGTTCCGTGTAGAGATATTATTGTGTCAAGTTTTTTTTTGTGTCAAGTTGATTCGGTGTAGAGCCGATCGGTGTAGAGATTTTATTGAGTCAAGATTTTATTGTGTCTAGTTTTTTTAGTGCAGAGCTGATCCGGTGTAGAGATTTTATTGTGTCAAGCTTTTACTGTGTCAAGTTGATTCGGTATAGAAATGACCCGGTGTAGAGATTTTATTGTGTCAAGTTGATCTGTGTACAGTTTTTGGTGTAGAGATTCTATTGTGTCAAGTTGTTTGGTGTAGACTTGGACCGGTCCCCTTGAAATCATTTATCTTTCATAAATAGTTCAAATAGGAAATATTTACATATATGCTGTTTCATTTTTATTGGTAGCAAGATTTTAGCAATGACTAAAATATTTGTAGCAATCGGTTCTATCACGTAAGTGAACGAACCGTCATTTGACTCCCATGCAGCTGGTCGCCCTCCTTAAACAGAAAAGACGTTGAAAGAATCTGAATGAAAATTTTCAGAGGAATCGAGCGAAACCTGTTGTCGCCTTCCCTTGGTGTCGAGACAATACATTTCGATACGTCAACGAAGGGTAAACCCCTCGTGTATAGTAGTATCCCGCGTAGAAAAAAAGAATCTTGTGAAGAATCTTTTAAAGAATCTTAAAAAAAGTCTTGAAAAAATCTTTAAAAGAATCTTTAAAGGAATCTTGAAAAGAATCTTAAAAAAAGTCTTGAAAGAATCTTTAAAAGAACCTTTAAAGGAATCTTGAAAAGAATCACGTATAGGATCCGGAGCAAGACTCTTTTCAAGATTCTTTTCAAATTTTTTTCCAGATCAAAACTCCGAATTTTTGTAATTTTTTTACTTTAATTCAGTTGATTAGTCATATTTGATTGATCAGATCCGAAAAATAGCGTGATTTGATCAGATTAAAGCGATAAAATGAGAAAAAAGAAAAAAAAAAAAAATGTTCATCGTGGGACTTGAACCCAGGTCCCTCGGCGTACTATCCCATTATCTTATCTATTCAACCACATCATCTTTCTTGGATAGCAGTAAAATTAAATGATATATGAGTGTCACTTGCTTTTTCAGAACTTTGTTTTTTTTTCGGAAATTACGGCACGATGCGCGTTACCACTTTGCACCGTTTCACAGTATCTAGTTTCATTAAGAATTCATCTTTCACATTCAGTTATTGCTCCCTCATAAAAGAAACTTTATTTGCGAGAAAACATACGTTCCAAGATTTTCAAGTCAGGACACTCAAAATAGTCCAGAACGTCGAGAAAAGTGGTTTAGAAAAAATAAATAATTAAATTCCGCAAACAAAAACCTTAAAAGACATGAACCTGGTCTTCAAAAGTGTCCAGGTTGATTGCTTCGAGGCTCTCAGTGTCTAGATTGACCTCACCATAGTTTTCGGTATCCAGATCAACGTCTCCATAGTTTTTGGTGTTGAGGTCGACCTCTCCATAATTTTCGGTGTCCACGTTAACCTCTCTATTTTTTCCAGTGTCGAGGCTGACCTCTCCATAATTTTCGGTGTCCAGGTCAACATCTCCATAGTTTTCGGTATCCAGATTGACATATCCATAGTTTTCGGTATCTACGTCGACCCCTTTATACTTTTCGGTGTCCAGGTCGACCTCTCTATAGTTTTCGGTGTCCACGTGAACCTCGCCATATTTCTCGGTGTCCAGGTGCTGGACATCCACCTGGGCGCCGAAAATTAAGGAGAGATCAACCTGGACACCGAAAACTATGGAAATATCGACGTGGACATCGAAAATCATGGGAATATCGACTTGGCACCAAAAGCCATGGACATGTCGACCCTGATGTTCAAAGTCGTGGAGATATCGACCTGGATACCGAAAGCCATAGAAATGTCTACCTGGACATCGAAAGCCATCGGGATGTCGATCCTGACGCCGAAAGCCATGGAGATATCGACCTGGATACCGAAAACTATGGAGAGTTCGACCTGGACACCAACAACTATGGAGAAGTTGATCTGGACACCGAAAACTACGGAGAGGTCGACTTGGACACCGAAAACTATGGAGGGGTCAATCTGGACACTGAGAGCTTCGAAGCAATAAACCTGGACACTTTTGAAGACCAGGTTCATGTATTTTAAGGTTTAGGTTTGCGGAATTTAATTATTTATTTTTTCTAAACCACTTTTCTCGACGTTCTGGACTAGTTTGAGTGTCCTGACATGAAAATCTTGAAACGTATGTTTTCTCGAAAATAAAGTTTCCTTTATGAGGGAGCAATAACTGATAGTAAAAGATGATTTTTTAATGAAACTAGATACTGTGAAACGGTGCAAAGTGGTAACGCGCATCGCGCCGTAATTTCCGCAAAAAAACAAAGTTCTGAAAAAGCGAGTGACACTCATATATTATTTAATTTAACTGCTATTCAAGAAAGATGATGTGGTTGAATAGATAAGATAACGGGATAGTACGCCGAGGGACCTGGGTTCAAGTCCCACGATCAACATTTTTTTTTTCTCTCTCATTTTATCGCTTTAATCTGATCAAATCACGCTATTTTTCGGATCTGATCAATCAAATATGACTAATCAACTGAATTAAACTAAAAAAATTACAAAAATTCGGAGTTTTGATCTGGAAAAAAATTTGAAAAGAATCTTGAAAAGAGTCTTGCTCCGGATCCTATACGTGATTCTTATCAATATTCTTTTCAAGATTCTTTCCAAGATACTTTCCAAGATTCTTTCCAAGATTCCTTACAAGATTCGTGAAAAGATTCTTTTTTTCTACGCGGGTAATGCACTATTTTTTGTATAGGCATCTCAACTTCTTCGTCACTGCTTTCAATAAAAATCCGATCAAACGTCCGATCAACATTTTCAATAATATCATATAAATCTCGATAGTATGTACGACGCGACACCAGAAAATCGATATAATCATCCAATTCTTGCAGAGAACATAATTCGTTCGTAACAAAAGCGCGCGCGTCCACGTCGCGAAACTGTGAACAATTATCCGTTGACCAGTCAACTTAATCTGAAGTGTGATTAGACTTTATTAAGATCGATTGATCCCCCTGAACACCACTACCCGTAACAACCGGATTTCTTTGATGCCTTTGTTCATGGATCCAATCTTTCTTTATCTTGACAACATTATAAAACATTAAATCATTATCTCCACTGGTCAAAATACGATCAAACAAATTGTGTTGTAAAATCACCTCACTGTTAGGTACACGATACGTATTAACGTAGAAGGCTTTATTCAATTTATCAAATCTTGCATCAATTCTTTGCAACAAATCATTACCAATTACTATCGGAGAGCTCCAGTGGGGAATCACATAAAAGGCCGCCTTAAAATTTTCTGTTCCTATTGTGTTCCTCGTGTACGTTCTATACCGTGGCTGGTCGTAATAATGACATTAGGTACCGCCAATTCTGTTACGGGATAATACGATTGTAAATAAGACAATATTTCTCAGAAATACACGTTGCCGAACTATAATCGTCAACAAGAACAATTATCGGTACATAGAAAATCCGAAGAATAAACTGGAAATTATAATGCTCAGATTCACTGTTAATAATCGGGAGATCCTTGCAAAGACTAATCAGACTTAAAGGCGTAGCGGGATCGTTACTAAACGCCTCCATATTGTGTTTAAATGTGATTCTATTGATTTGTTGGTCACGCTTCGATCGACCAACTCAGCCGGATGGATGACTTCTGTCTATGCAATCTCGTAAGTCCAAAAAAAAAAAACTTGCTACTGGCGTGATCGCAAAACGTGACTTTCTCATCACGATTGTTACTGGCGTCACGTTACTGTCGTGAAGTTAGTTTGTGAAATTAGTTTGTGAAATTAGTTTGTGAAATTAGTTTGTGAAATTAGTTTGTGAAGTTAGTTCGTAATATTCGTTTTTGTAGTTATATATGAATAAATATCTCTCTATATTATAAAAAGATCGCGCCGCCGCCTTCGCCGCCGTGTCAAGAATCGAGGGACTTATTCGGGTTAGAAGCGGTCACCCATCCAAATACTGACCACAAAAATTCTGGGGTCTATTTTTGAAAAAATTAGCTTATTTAGGCTTATTTAAAAAAAAATTAGGTCTTTTTTTAAATTTAGGTCTATTTTTGAAAAAAAAAAAAAATTAGACCTATTTTTTAAATATTATTTTACATACTTTGCATGTGATGAAAAAGTAAAAATTTGTTACTGGTGTAAAATTTTTATCGTGAATTTACTGGGTTATAGTGATTAATAATGTGTGAATTTCGCACATTAATTGTAATCTCCATTTTTAGCTATAATTTGTCAAGAACGCGTTTGTAAATTCGAAATTCGCGCGCGCGAGAAAGCGAGCGTGACATCGCGCGCCGGCGCGCGCCTTCACATCTCTCTTTCCCTTTGATGTTATTATCGTCGGCATTGCGATAGTTTGACAGTCGGAATTACATTTTATTTGATATTTCCAACGTTTCGCATATTATGGTGTGTATGAGCAGCATTTGGAATTGGTATAAAATGCTATACGAGTGATAAAATAAATAAAAAAACTATGATGTGATGAGTGCATGAGTGTTTATAGTCTAACATCAAGAGTGATGATAACCTCAAATGTGTTTCTCTTGTATTTTTACATTCTTTTTTTAAATTTTAATCTAACATATGGTGTAAATATTCATAGTATGTTATCATTGAAAACTGCTCAAGATCATTGCAGTTCTTTTTTTTAGTGAATGTGTAACACAATAACACAAGAAAGTAACATATTTCAAGCAATACATTTTTTACAACAGTTTAAGATGTCTTATGTGGGTGATTGAAAAAACAAAATCTTCTATATACTAAATCTCTTGTTGTTCATTTTTTATTTGCTGGTAATACTATTTGTATGTATCACATTGAAGCATAATATCTTTTATATTAACTTGCGGTACAAAAATAAATAAAATTTTTATTTTTTTTTTATTTTGTATTTAAGGTAAAGTATCAGAAGCAGTGGAGATTTTGGATTGGATTTCAATACCAAAACCAGGATTTGAATGCAGAAGACACACAAAAAATTTCATTTCAGTCCATAGATGTTTTCAAAAGTTATTGTGTTTCCGGACGGCACATACAGACGCCAGACAGACAGACAGACAGACAGACGGACGGACAGAAATGAGGTAATGTGTTTTTTGGAATCTAGGACACTCAAAACATCTATTTCCATCAAAATCTGGAAGTCGAATTTTTTTTGGATTGCAATACTTTCTCTTTATCCATACTCCGTATGTGATGAGAAAGTAAAAAAAACAAATCGCGACTGAGCCAGTCTAACTCACCAACCAAACTATTTTGGCTATAAGACGCTGATATGCGTAGGATGTCCCGAGCATCCCCCTGACAATGAGAATATTCTGTGTATACGTGACACACGTTATCAGGTATACTTGGTTGACTGCTAAACCCCATTCCTTCCAAATAAACACATCGTGTGATCATTTTCTCTATACCACTCCGCAGTTCATCCAGTTGAAACGCCATGCCTATAACATTTTTGATATTAGATTCCGCTCAACGAATAACATTTGTCGGGGGTCTACTTTGAAATATTTCGCCTATTGTAATTAGACTCTTGTGCTTACTGATGAATAAGGGATTATCTTACGACAAAACAAATTCAAATTATGTCTCGTGATAAGCGCACTGAATGGTACCACAGTGTAGCAAGCTATTGAAAACCATGTATACACAAAAAAAAAATATAGTTATTAATACCGTCCATAAATCTGTACTACAATTAAATGATTCGACATCAACGGCTACATTCAAATTTTAATTTGTCGAGTCCCTGTTCGGGCGCCATTTGTAACCAATTTCCTTCGATATTGTTTTGCTTTAAACGTTAATTTTTATTTTTATCTTTATTTACTTCTTTAAATTCCAAACGGTGGTTTAAGCTGTCTGAGGACACGACGGGTAAATGCCCAGATAGACAAACGTGCCGTGGAAGTATCCTATCGTGTCACTGTAACAGCATAAACGCGTCACACAACGGCATGCTGTGTCGGAATTAACGTAGCGATGTACGTCCGAATTGAGCTATTATGTGAAGGCATACCGTGCCGTGCAGGCTTAGTGGCACTCCACTGTCGCCATGCTGTAAACTCAGATCATGTCTCCATGGTGCCATAAATGGTCCATGCCATGGTGTGAACGTCAGAGGTGTGAACGTCATTCTTTTACTATGGTGTCATTTTTATACAATTTTTAAAATGATAAATGCAGCACGGTGGCAGCATAATAGTGGCACGCTATACTGTGCTGAAAGTCGTTATGGATATTTTTTTATTGTCAGCTAGACATTTTTAGTTTTAGTTTTTTTCTTGTCTAACATTTCAAATTCCGAGTCAAAAGAATAAGACAGAACAGATTCTTTTATCTTCTTCAATATTAAAGGGTTGGTAAACCCAAGAGGTTTGACACATTCAAAGAGTAGACCCCTCGTGTGTAGTCGAACACAGGAAAACTTTGCATTCTTATATATACGCTCAGGCTTCAAAACACTTGCGAGAAACGCTCCGTCCGTGCGCCATCTAGCGGAGAATTAGGCACCAGTGTTTCGTGTGATACCACTAGATGGCGAACGGACGACGCGTTTCTCGCAAGTGTTTTGAAGCCTGAGCGTATATATAAGAATGCAAAGCTACCTGAGTTCGACTACACACGAAGGTCTACTCTTCGAATGTGTCAAACCTCTCGGGCGTACCAACCCTTTAATATCGGAGAAGATAAAAGATTCTGTTCTGTCTTACACTTTTGACTCGCGATTTGAAATGTTAGACAAGAAAAAAAACTAAAACATAATGCAAGTAACAGATACAAAGAAATAAAACGCTTACGATTCCTAACTTACAGTCAAGATCGATAACGATTTTTAGCACAGCATGTTGTGCCACCATTATGCTGTCACCGTGCTGCAATTGCCATCCCAAATATTCTGCAAAAATGGCAGAATAGTAACAGAATGACGTTCACACCTCAGACACTCAGTGATACGACATGGAGCAATTATGGCACCATAGAGACGGGAGGGACCCACTTGCCCACAATTAGGATTGGACACATTAGGATTGGACACATCATAGTGGATACAAATTATTGGACACATCAAGATTGGACACAGAAGTTATTGGACACATCGAGATTGAACACACAAGTTATTAGACACATCGAGATTGGAAACAGAAGTTAATGGACACATCGAGATTGAACAGAAGACTTATTGGACACATGATTATTGGCCACACGAAGATTGGACACAAATTATTGGACACACGAAGATTGGACACAAATTATTCGACACACGAACATTGGATACAAATTATTGGAACCCACGAAGATTGGACACAAATTATTGGACACACGACGGTTGGACACAAATTATTGGACACACGAAGATAGAACACAAATTATTAGACACACGAAGATTGGACACAAATTATTGGACACACGAAGATTGGACCCAAATTATTGGACACACGAAGATTGGATACAAATTTTTCCAACCCTGTACGATTAGGCGCTGTCATTTCGAAGCCAAATTTTTCGGCTCCAGGCCGTTTCAGCACTGAGCCATTTGGGCTCAAGACGTTTCGGCGCGGACGTTTCAGCGCGGACGTTTCAGCGCGGACGTTTCAGCGTGGACGTTTCAGCGCGAGTTTCTATAACTCAAAGCCGACTTTGCATCCACGCCGACCAGATGCTAACATACGAAGACCGACTTTATACATCCCAATTTTGGATAAAATCCGACTTTGCACCCACACCAACCAGGTGCTAAAATAAGAAGACCGACTTTATACATCCCAATTTCGGATAAAATCTAACTTTGCACCCACACGAAAAAGCATTCACGTTCCGTTTTGGAAAATTAAAAAACCAGTATGACTTTTCTTCTTTTTAAATTTTTTTATAAAATATAATTGTACATAAAAAATTGCGCACAACATAAATGTGCACATAAAAGATTCTGCACAATGTATTTGTGCACAAAAAGAATTATGCACAATGTAGTTGTGCACAAAAAGAATTGTGCACAATATAGTCGTGCACAAAAACAAAAAAAAATGTGCATAATGGCGTTGTGCACAACTTAGTAGTGCACTATCGAAACGTGCACAATTTGTATGTGGCCAAATGGAACCCTCTCTTTGTGTCCAATCTTCCTGTGTCCAATAATTTGTATGTCCAATCTCGATGTGTCCAATATCTTGTGTGTCCAATAAAGTATGTGTCCAATCTTGATGTCTCCAATAATTTGTGTCCAATCTTCGTGTGTCCAATAATCAAGTGTCCAATAAGTCTTGTGTCTAATCACGATGTGTCCAATAAAGTATATGTCCAATCTTGATGTCTCCAATAATTTGTGTCCAATCTTCGTGTGTCCAATAATCATGTGTCCAATCACGATGTGTCCAATAAATTGTGTGTCCAATAACTTGTGCGTCCAATAATTTGTGTGTCCAATCTCGATGTGTCCAATAAAGTATATGTCCAATCTTGATGTCTCCAATAATTTGTGTCCAATCTTCGTGTGTCCAATAATCATGTGTCCAATCACGATGTGTCCAATAAATTGTGTGTCCAATAACTTGTGCGTCCAATAATTTGTGTGTCCAATCTCGATGTTTCCAATAATTTCTGTGTCCAATAACTTGTGTGTCCAATAATTTGTGTCCAATCCTCATGTGTCCAATCATATTTGTGGGCAAGTGGACATCACTCCATAGAGACACGATCTGAACTTGAAGCATGGCGACAATGTAGTGCCACTAGTGCACCACGCCATAATATTTAAGTACCACAAATATGGTTTTGCCTTGGCGTCATGAAAAGATGGCATGGTATGCCGTCACATAATAGCTCAATTCAGACGTACTTCGCTACGTTAATTCCGACATAGCATCCGTTGTGTGACGCGATTATGCTGTTCCTGTGCCACCAAATGTCTATCTGGGTGCAGCTCGTTGGTAATGAAATATTAGGCGGATAAGTTCACTCTCTTTTAGTTTATATAAAAAAGAGATACAATAAGATCATCCTCTGAATCATACAAAAAAATCAAAAGAATAACGCTCGCTTGATGTAACACACATACAAAAAATAGATATCAAAATAATTTATCAAATATTCGTTCGGTATTCACACTAAAAAAAATATACAAAAATATTCACCCATCCACATACAATCCAAAAATAAAATATAAAAATAAATAGGTTTATATACGCAATATTTCTCGAATGCCTTGGCACTTATCTGAAGAAATGAAATGAAACGGACAGCGTGGCGTCCGTTAAACTATCGTCCGATCCGACCAAATACTGCGTTCGATTGGGAGCCAGATTTCCCAAAACAAGAGATAATTGCAGTCGCCCGATGTCCTGATAAAGGAATTGAGCGAAATTAAATGTGGTTACAAAGTAAAATGATAGCGGAACAATTACCTCGCTGATCGCTCGGACACACGCGTCACCGAAGTTATACAGAAATTAAATAGTGACAAATAGTAAACAGAACAGATCCCGGTGACCGTTATCGGGCGACTAACGTGCTCCGCTTCGGCTTCGCGAGCTTTGACCCGTAAAGTGGGAGAACGATAGTCTGGCCACTTCCGGCTAAATAGCAAACTAATTCGGTCCTTAATCTCAGTCGATATTTCGAGTAATCTGTCTAAATTACAGTTGAGGATTGGGTAGCAACGTATCGCCAATCGGTAACGCGAACCACGAAGGAAGCGACTCGTTATAAGTCGTTTTACGTTTAACGACCGAAAAACGATTGCAAAACGACCGATCTTTTTTCATTTTTAAATATTAATTAAATGTTATTAAATTAATAAATGCACGGAACAAGAAAATATGTGCTTGCTCCTAAAATATCGTTTTTGGAGAAAAAAAATTAGTCACGTATGTTCCCAGCTAGAAAAACGTGCCGCCAACATATGAATACCAGCACATTAGAGTCAGTTTGACGCCATAAACTCCCACGGTGTGTCACAATTAACTTGGATTCTGCGTCGCTATTAAGCTAAATACTGACAGCACACATGCTGTACTAACGACAGCGTAACGCCAAAATAACGATATCGAAGAACATGCATTTTGCAGTAAACTGGAAAGACGTTCGAACGTCAGTCTAACGCCAAAATAACGGTGCCAAGTAGTAGGAGTTTTGTAACAATCCACCAAAAAAACCCTCACGGGTAAAAAAATTGAGACAAGTACATTTACGTGAGTAGTATCTAATACCCCCAAAAACACAGTGTGTCAAAAACTTGAGCCATAAACTATGTATAGGTACATAAAGTTGTGAAATAAACTAAAAATATATTCAGCATGTCAAGTACATGTTGTACAACATATATATACATTATATACGTGTATATAAATAGTAGTTTTAATATCAACTAAAAAGAATTTCTCACATTTACAGGAAAAAAAATCAGTAACAAAGAAAAAATCATAAATATAGAACAAAAATTAATGAATAAATAAATTTCAACATCTCAAAAAATTATACGGAATAGTGATGCATCAAGCGAAACAATACGAGAATATGTCGAGTTCGATGACAACTTCTCGCATTTGACAAGCCAAGCTGGCATTTCGAGTTCAATACAATGAATGTAGCCGAGACCGATCTCGTTCTTGGAATTGACAGTCAAGTTTTCGTATCGTCTCGATCGCGTTTGACAAAATATTGAATCTCGAGATTCTCGAACGTTACTCAATGGAATATTGGACAGCAGGGATGCAACCATGAAGCGGGAACATTGCGAAGTAGACAACGTTGTTGAGACTGGAGGGAAACGGGTCTGTGAAGATGACTCGCAAGTCGAACAGCCACAAAAAGGGCCCTCGGCGATTCGTACACAGTGTACAATAAAGTACACTTTACTCATTTTCCTCAGATTTTATTTCGCTGGCGCTCAAAATCAACTATTGGAATTGAGTTTTTGGGTGATAGCAGTAAAAATTAATTTCCACATTATGCCCCGTGTTCTCCTAAAATTTATAAATTTACCGATTGTACCAGTATTTTTTTCCCTAAATTAACGATAAAATACCACAAAAAAAACGGTTTCTAGGCTCGGCAAAGAATCTTCGCGCTGAGATTTTTACTATAACTACCGCCGCTGACAAGACGAAATCGGGTAGCTGCAATCTTTGCGCGAAGATAATAAAAATGGCCAACGGCAATACAACGGGATTGAAGAGACATCTCGAGCGTTATCATCCTGAAAAATACTTGCATTTATCCAGACGCAGTATCCACCGTAAAGAAGGTGCGTGTGCTGAATAAAGGTACACTAGATCAGTTAAAAAACATACGATATATTGTTTGGTTGCTTATCGAAATTTGCTCTGCGTGAACGTCACAATTTCCCTCTCTTGCGACCGGTAATCGTATCTGGATCTCGTGCCGGTGGAATTACGGATTAAAATGAATATAAATAATAATAAAAAAAATGTACAACGACGACCTTGACCCCCGGTCCTTCGAGGCAGTGATTGCCATGGAGCTCCTAGAATTTGCGCCGTTATCGGTGAGCATCAAAACCGTCAGTCTCGTCACGTTCTCCGCGCGTCTCGTCACAACAACCGCTGTGTTCGTTGTCGAAAAATCGCCATCTGCAGTTTCCTCCGAGCTCCGGGACATTCCTTCGTTGCTCCTCCCGTGAATCGCTTCGCATAGATTTCCAGCATCGGGCGCTGGACCTAATTCCAGTGCACCTGCCACGGCAAACTGCTCGCGGACGCGAAAACAAGATGCTCGGTATTGATTTCGCATAGTTCGCAGCCGCATCCGCAGACACGAGATCCTAGGACGGCTGCCGAGGCGTGAAAAATCTCGCATGCTCGACATTTCGTATAAAAGGAGCAAATTTCAAAGCTCTCGATTAGAGCTAAGCAACGTAATTAAAAAATATTATATCGTATTTTTTAATCGGTCTAATGCACAATCTGTACACACAGAGAAATCGTAAATGTCCTGGCAACTATAAAAAGTCACTTCCAATTTAACTCGATCCTCCCATGCTGCTTTTCAGAACGGAATTAAGGGTAAACCAGTTTTCTCGCACCAAGGTTTCGAGAACCTCTTGGTCGATTGGGCAGCGGAAAATTATTTACCCTTCAGTTTCTTCGACAACGACCGAACCGAGGAATTGTTCCAGTATCTGAATCCGAGCGTCAGTATCCCTAAACGCAATGAAGTACGAGCGAAAACGATCGAGAGGTTCACGAAGATGCAGACAGCAGTAATGAAAATTTTGCGCGGGAATGAGTCGAAAATATCATTCACTGTGGACGGCTGCACATCGGTATCGCAGAAATCGTACTACGGAATAACGGGACATTTTATCGACAACAACTGGTCTCTTCAGTCTCTCGCGATTGATTTCGTCCCGTCAAATGGTGCCCATTCCGGGCAAGAGATTGCGAAACTATTTCATGGCACACTGAAGGAGTTCGGTCTCCTGGACAAAGTTCACGGGATAACGCTGGACAATGCTTCAGCAAACACCAAATTTGTGGAGCAGCTAGCGCCGCTGATGCTTGGCGATGGCGTCATCTTTGATTCTGAGAATCAACATTTTCGGTGCTTTGCTCACATTATTAATTTGGCAGTAAACGATATGCTTCGGGTGGTGCAACACAACATCGACGACGCCGATGAGAGAGAAGAGGATGCCGAATCAGATGGCGACGAAGAGACGTTCGAAGACGGCAGAAGTGTGCTCACGAAATTGAAAAAGATTTTCATGAAAATAAAATACTCAGAGCAGTGGACTAATAAGTTAAAGTCGTGCTGCGAAACGACAAATTCCAAGATGTTGTCGCCAAATATAGGTGTATCGACGCGATGGAATTCGACATGCGATATGGTAGAGACGGCCATTCAAATGAAGCAGGCTTTGAATTTGTTATGCGAGAACAACGCGGTCTTTAACGTGCTGCGTGTATCCGAACGAGAATGGACTCTGCTGGCAGAACTGCTCAAATTATTGCGTCACTTCAAAGTTCTATCTGTTGCCCTGAGTGGCGACAAATATGCAACATTGCCATTAGTGGTAATAGGAATTAACATGATGCTTGACAAAATCGAAGACTGCATCAAATCGCATAACGAAAATCTTCGTAGCCCAGTCAGCACCGTCGTTTACGAGGCCGTTGGTGCAGCTCGAGAGAAAATACTCAAGCACTATCTCAAGACGAATTGGATGTATTGTGTTGTTCTTATCCTCGATCCACGCCACAAAATTGAAACGTTTCAAAAAACGGCATGGGGGAAGGTAATGGCAAGCCAATCCGTTTACTGGTTCGAAGAAATATACCGGCGAAATTACTACGAGCCGAAAAGATCGTTGCTGCCTTCGTCTAACGAGCCCATCCATCCAAACTCCGCGTCTGAGATCGAGCATGATGATCTCCTCGATCTAGGATCGCTGTTCGCATCGAGCAGCTCGACCGATGTGCCGAACGAAAGTAGTTGGCGAAAGGAGTTAGACGAATACCTCGGCCTCAATCGAGCGGAGAAAAACGACGATATATTAATATGGTGGCGCAATCACGAGAAAAGATTTCCGACCGTCGCTTTTATGGCACGAGACTTTTTGGCGATACAAGCAACGTCTGTATCCGTGGAACGTTTTTTTTCAAAAGCCTCCCTCGTCATTCGAAAGCATCGAAATAGGCTAAACAACGAATTCGGTCGGAATTAGCAGCAAACGATGACACGGCCAAAAAGAGCGTCTCGGCGTAACGACACGTTTCGGGTCAGCGCTGTTTTCGCCGATGTTTTGTCCGACGCTCTTTGCCCCTATGACTTGGCGGCTACGTTGATTCGGACGAGAAGGACCACCGTAGCATAGAATTTCGTGAACGCGTCGTCGACGAGCACGACGAGCACGACATCGGCGACGAGCTGCACGGCGTCGGCGTCGAGCGACACAACGACAACGACCACAACGACCACGTCGACTCGGGTCTCGTCGGCCTCGCCGGCGAACGGACGCGCGAGCGCCCAGAACAGAGTCCAGCCGTGGGAACTACTCCGTCGAGTCAGAGTCCTGGCGGCGAAGGATCGATGTCCGTCGGGTCGGCAGGTGCCCAAGCGACGCATGAGGCGTCGCGCCACTTCGCAATCTCAGGATCCAGCGGAGCAGCTCACGGAGATGTCGGTTCGCGGTCTCAATCTCTTCCGTTACGCCTCGATATCGGAGGGCGAATGGGCTAAATGGGTGCCTGCGTCTGTGTGCTTGCTGAGCGATTCAGTATTTACGCAATGAAGATTTATTTTAAATTATAAAAGATATACATATCAAAGTATATATATGTGTATTTATATTAAAAAGAAAGTATGAAAATATTATATTATATCGTTAGTGGGGGCGGGAGGGCGTGCGTGCGTCGCTCGCGAAGTGGCTCGAAACGAAATTGAGGCAAAAAAAGTTAACCAGCAAGTTGTCGGCTGTGAGCTTCCAATATATCCGTCACTCCAATTGACGAAGAACGTGTGTATTGACTTGAATGAGTCGGAAGTTAAACTTGGGCCGCGTTCCGATGACGACTGTGTTCGTTGTAATTGTTGTTTTCACGAGCCGTGAAATAAAAAAATGATATTCGTGTACCTCAAGCTGTAATTTAATACATAAACATTTTTTTTAATCAATGGTTGACGGGCATGAAATGGGAAAGCAGCGATACAGAATTCAAAATATAACGATATCCAAGATTCTCGCTCGTTCTCGCTTGTTACTCCAAGACATTCCGAGTCAAGAATATGATTGAAGTTCGCATCAAATAATCGATACGAGACTTTAATCAAAATGACAAATGCAAGCGAGATCAAGCGAGACCGTCAAAATTCTCGTCTCGTTCCGCATCACTAATACGGAAGTACTTGGCGAGTTTCTATGCTAATATGACCATTGAATAATGGTGAAACATATAGGATATTTAGCAAACTCGCCAAGTACTTCCGTTTAATTTTTTGAGATGTTGAAATTTATTGATTCATTAATTTTTGTTCTCTATTTATGACTTTTTCTTTGTTACTGATTTTTTTTCCTTTAAATGCGAGAAATTCTTTTTAGTTGATATTGAAACTACTATTTATATACTCGTATATGATGTATATATATGTTGTACAACATGCACTTGACATGCTGAATATATTTTTAGTTTATTTCACAACTTTTTGTACCTATACATAGTTTATGGCTCAAGTTTTTGACACACTGTGTTTTTGGGGGTATTAGACACCACTCACGTACTTGTCTCAATTTTTTTACCCGTGAGAGTTTTTTTGGTGGATTTCACTACTTTTTGCAAAGTTTTTGCTATTTCTTGCGACCAATCAATTCAGATTAAGGGAACTTGCAATTCACTTGCATTCTTTTATATATTCTTTAGCATGCATATTTATTAGCGCAACAAATAATAAATATAGGGTTCCTCTTATTCTCCTTCCGCTTACCGAAATAGATTTTATAATATTGACCAAATAACAATTCATAGTTTCAAAATTTATGTCCCACTGTAAGATAATGTGCTGCTACTCGGTCGGTAACGTAAACTGTAATGTAAATTTCTTTTTTGCGGTTGCTTGTTTTTTATACAGCACTTAACTTTTTTTTAACAGAACATAGATCGTTAAATCGTATGCGTACCGTTTAGTTATGCAGTGCAGCTAAGCTGCGGCTATCTCAAGAAATTCCAAAAAAGGTAACTGTTGATTGCAATACATTTTTTTAAAAAGTCGAAAGACTTTTGCAAATTTTAACTAAGAATAGGTTTTTCAAGACTAACAGCTCTCTGTCAGTTATAACCGCAAACCGAAAACTATAGAGACATCGATCTGGACACCAAAAACTAAGGAGTGGTCGATCTGGACACCTGAGACCATGGAGAGTTCGACCTGGACAACGAAAACTACGGAGTCGTCGACCTGGACATCGAAAATTATCGAGGGATCGACTTGGGCACCTAAAACTACGGAGAAGTTGATCTGGACGTCGAATACTATGGAGGAATCGACCTAGACACGGAAAACTACGGAGCGGTCGACCTGGACATCGAAAACTATGAAGAGATCGACCTAAACACCAAAAACTACAGAGAGGTCGACCTGGACATCTGGAACCATGGAAAGATCGACCTGAACAACGAAAGCTACGGCGTCGTCGACCTGGACATCGAAAATTATGGAGGAATCAACTTGGGCACCTAAAACTACGGAGAGGTTGACCTGGACGTCGAATCCCCCCAAAAAACACAAAGTGTAAAAACATTGAGACAAGAACATTTACCTGAGTGGTATCAACACCCCAATAAAAAACAGTGTTTCAAAAACTTGAGACATAAAAAATGTATCAGCACAGAAAGTTGTGAAATAAACTAAAAATATCTGCAGCAAGTCAAGTACATGTTGTTCAACATATCTCTCTATATTATAAAAAGATCTCGCCGCCGCCGCCGCCACCGCCGTGTCAAGAATCGAGGGACTTAGAATAATTCGGGCTCAGGGCTTGGCGGAAGGGGGGAGGCGGGCCACCCTTCGGAGGTGGCAGCCTTGGGTGGGGGGCGATTGCGAGCGCGCGCAGCGCGCGAGCCACAATAAAATCCTAGTATATATATATATTGTGACGAGGCGTTAGTACACGCTCGCATCAACTCGCTGGGCCTAGGGTGCTCGTGCACCGAGGCCTCACGAAAGCCAGCGTAGCAACCGAATCGTTCCTCGTCATGGGAAACTCGTAGCGTATTCGAACGTTTGACTGCCGTGATTATAATATTACAGGATTCTCGGAATTAGAGCAAAGGGCCGGGGAGACGCTCGCGACGTCGGAGGATGGAAGGTGAGAGACAGCGGAACAAGGCGACGATCGACGAAGTCGAGCGATGGCAGGCCGTGACCCCCACCCCGGACGTCCGAGGCACGCGTAACCCGGCATTGCGTGCGATAATTACCGAAAAGATTTCAGTTAGCCCGGGAGCGTCCCACGAGAGACCCCGGAAGAGTTTAAGTTGGCTTTTGAGAGTGAATAACTCAAGTTAGCCCGGGAGCGTCCCACGAGAGACCCCGGAAGAGTTAGTAAGCTAGCGAGGAACCTCGAATAGGACCGTTAGCCGAAGTATCGATAGAGAAAAGAAAGAAGATCGCGCTCGAGCAGTACTCGCGCATCTTCAATAGATTTTGTTGCCGCGTCGAGCGTGTTGTAACGTGTTTCCGCGAGTATTAGCGAACCGTGCGCGTGCCGACGGTAGGAATAGTGATCGAAAGAATAATTGTCCGCGTGGAAGCCGCTTCGCTAGAATTTTCGTGAGAAGCAGAGACTCGAGAGGACCGGCATCGTAGCGAGGATCGAGGCCAGAAGCGAAGGAAAAGGTAGGCGCACGTGGTGCACCATTTGTATTATCCGCGTCTGTAGAATCATCCTCTGTTCTGTCGGCTTCCCCGAATATAGAAAAATAGTTTATTGAAAATTCGAAGCGTCGCGTGCGAGATAAATCCGCGAATCTTTGTTCGGACTCGAGTCACATTCTGTACTTAATTTGTTGCGTGATAATTCTATTATTGATGAATAAATTATTGTTTTGTTATTTGTGGAAAATAGAGCTCGCGTTCGTTAATTAATTTTGCATTTGCCTCGAACTGCACCCCTTTCCAGCTAGCCGGTCAACCGGTGAAGAATTAAAAGAAGAGCAGTAAGTTTCCCTGGCTTTCGGGAAAATAATAGAGAGCCTGGCGCCCATCGAAAATCAGTAAATAGTGTGGAAAGTGCGGAGATAGTAAAAGTGCGTAAGATTCTGGGCGTCGTTATATTTGGTCGGCGCTCCTCGTGAAGTCGCCGAAATACTTCCACGAGGGGCACGTCACAATATATATAATAGGATTTTATCGTGGCTCGCGCGCTGCGCACGCTCACAATCGCCCCCCCCCCCCCCCTAAGGTGCCCGCACCTTGGGGGACCTATGTTTTTGGAAAAGGACTTAGAATAATTCGGGCTCGGGGCTTGGCGGAAAGGGGTGGGGCTAGCCCCAAGCCTTTAGCCCCACCCCCTTCCGCCAAGCCCTGAGCCCGAATTATTCTAAGTCCCTCGATTCTTGACACGGCGGCAGCGACGGCGGCGGCGGCGTCGACGGCGTCGACGAGCTCTTTTCATAATATAGAGAGTTATATATGTATATATGTATATAGACAGTATTTTTTAAGTAACCTAAAGAACCTTAAATAAATAACTCAAAGAACCTAAAGGACCTAAATCAACTAAAAAGAAATTCTCGCATTTAAAGGTAAAAAAATCAGTAACAAAACAAAATCTTGGATTTTGAAGAAAAAAATGCAGATTACAAAAATCGAGAAAAGAAATTAGTGAAAAATAAATGTCAACATCTCAAAACATTAAACGGCAGTACTTGGCGAGTTTGCCAAGTATCCTATATAGTTTATCATTATTGAATGTTCATATTAACCGTAGAAACTCGCCAAGTACTGCATTTAATTTTTTGAGATGTTGAAATTTATTTTTCACTAATTTCTTTTCTCGATTTTTGTAATCTGTATTTTTTTCTTCAAAATCCAAGATTTTGTTTTGTTACTGATTTTTTCATCTTTAAATGCGAGAATTTCTTTTTAGTTGATTTAGGTTCTTTAGGTTTTTTGAGTTATTTATTTAAGGTTCTTTAGGTTACTTAAAAAATACTGTCTATATAGAGGATAGAACAATGGCGGCGTAGCGACAGGTCGTGTGAAATCGTGCTCCGGTACTTTCAGTTATTTTCGAGTGATAAAGAGCAAAGTGACAACCGAAAAGCTGTGGAAAGAGTGCGAGAGTGGCTAAGTTGCGAAGGAACTGTTAGCAAGCTTCGGAAAATAGTACTTTTTTAGTTATCTTCGTTATTCGCGAAGCCGGCCTCTGTGAAGGTTAGCGAAGCCAAGGCGGAAAAACATGGTGGGGGACGAGGAGAAAGCCGTTGAGGGCGCTGAGGTAGCGAAAAAGACGATAGCGAGTGAGTACGAGCCGCGCGGGTTAGATGGAGCTGGCGGAGAAATCTCGGTAGTGACACCGACGCCCGTGATCGCGCGCCGCGGACGCCCTCGAAAAATGGAAAAAGCTGATGAGGCAACTGGAGGAAAAATTGAAAGGTATTTTTTGAGGGGGAAAGTTAAGACCGATGACGGGCAGAGTCTTGACGGATTTGTGAAACGGGAAAAAATCGTACATTCACCGATAAAAATGACGGAAGAAGACGAGACGTTTGTAGCGGGAAACGATAAAGATAACGGAGACGAGTCGGACGGCACAGATACGGAGGAGGATGGGGCAGGAGATTTAGAGGAGACAATTACGGAAAATATGATGCAATCACAGGAGACGGAGGTACTCGGCGCCGCCGGGGGACAGATTGAAGTGGTAGATGTTGTGGGCGATGTGAAAAGTGGAAAGGAATTGGAGCCCTTGAGGGTCAGCCAGTCCCAGTTATTGAAGGAAGTGTCGCGCATAGTGGCGGAGTCGGAGGAAAAACTGATGGAATTCTGGAGAAGCGAGACAAATAAAATTCGAGGGGAGATTGCACCGTTACCGTGTAGGTGTGAATCAATGAATAGAATCATTGGCGAGCTGGTGGCTGAGGCGGAAGAATGGAGGATGCTGAGATGGAAAGACAAGGCATTGTGGGAGGAGGAGAAAGAGGAGCTGAAGGCGCACATCCGCGATCTGAAAAACATGTGCGAGAAGATCGTGTTAGTCGACGAAAATGAAAATTTGTCAATGATCTCCGACACATCTTTGGGACTTGTGACTGGTGGTGGCTCGCAAAGTGAGGTGACAAATATAGAACAGGTACCGCGGAACAGTGAGATACCGAGACAGAATAGGGCCGCAAGTCAGGAACGGCGGGGTCTGCGGAGGATTAGCGACGGTGTAGAATCGTTGACGAAAGCTCTGTCAGCAGGCGAATGGCAGAGAGAAGTAAAAAAGAGAAACTTGAGGAAGAAAAATATTTATGTGAGGGGTACTAAGGCTGGTGGCAGTGAAGATGCTATCAAGAAGGAGGTTAAGCAAATCCTGAAAGAAAAGATGAGGTTAAACCCAGATGTTACTGGGGTTATACGCATCGGTGATGGAGCAGTGGTGACTGTAGCCACGAAGACATGCAAGGCGGAAATTATGAGGAGAAGAGGGGAGCTGCGGGGCACGGGATTATGAGTCGGAGACGACTTGACGGTGCGAGAACGAGAGGTCACGGCGTGGATGAAGAAAGATGCGGAGAAGAAGAAGCGAGAAGGAAAGAGTGTCAACTTGGGATATATGAAAGTGTGTGTGGATGGGGTTTGGTGGTATTGGGTGGAGAGGGAGGGTACGATGGAAAAAATTCCATTTCGGAGAGGGAGCTGGGGAGGTTAACGAGGAAGTTGAGGAAGAAATTATTAAGGCTGTGACGTGGAATATTGCAGGGTATGGGAAGTTGCGGGAAGCTCGCGAGTTTATAGAGGGGTTTGATATATTATTGTTGCAGGAAACGTGGATTGAGGAAAAGAATGAAGAGGCGATGTTAAAAAAGTTGAACAAATCTTTTAGGTGGTGGTCAAAGACAGCCGTAAGGGATAAGCCGCGGGGAAGGGCGGCGGGCGGACATTTAGTAGGAATAAAGAGGGATTTGTGCGATAAATGCAGAGTGGAAGAATGGGACTACGGTCTAATTGTTAAGATAAACAGATGTGAGAAGAATAAGGAGCTATGGATCATTGAGGTTTATAACAATGTTGGTTTTAAGCGGGTGGAAGGTCCTTTGAGACAGTGTGTGGAGGAGGGGATCCAGGGAGGGGTAGCAATAATTATAGCAGGTGATTTGAATGCGAGAATCGGAGGGGCGCAGGGAATTGTAGAGTGCGAGAAGGAAGGAGGGGGAGAAGGGGAGAGAATCTCACAGGACGTGGTGATAAATGCGGAAGGAAGAAAATTGTTGGGCTTCTGTGACAGCCTGGGGCTGGCAATAATGAATGGAAGGACGAAAGGTGATGAGGAAGGAAAACTGACCTTTGTGGGTGGAGGGGAGGCTTACGCGGTTCTCGATTTAATAATTAGGATGGAGGATGAAGAAACGGAGTTAACCAGGAGGTGATTCCGCGGGCGGAATCGGACCACTTACCAGTGGTGTTTGAGGTGAGCGGTGGGACAATGAATAGAAGGGGGGGGGCTAGAAGGAAGGGGGGAGTAAAAGGGTCGAGATTGGTATGGGACCCGGAGAAAAAGGAACACTTTGGAGAGGAACTAGACAAAGTTTGGCAAAGAGATGAGGGTACGGTGGGGAACTGGGGCAGTCTAAAGGATGCAATTCGGAAAGCTGCTGTAAATTCCGGGTTGGAAAGGAAGTTTAAAAAAGGCGGGGAGGAGAGAGGGTGGTTTGATAAATACTGTAAGGAACAAAGGACTAAGGTGTGGGACGCATTGATGGAGTTTTTGGCTAGTAAAGAAAGAGGAGGGACGGCCAGAGAGGAGAATATTGATGGAAGGGAGGAAATAGGAAAGAATGAAAAACGGAAATTGGTGGAGGAAAGAGCAGTCATGAGAGAATTGTGCAGTAAAAAAAGGAAAGAATGGTTCGAGGCGAGGTGGAAAAGAGTGAGAGAAAGCAAAAATAGGTCGGAGTGGTGGGAGGCGATCGGGAAATTCAGACCAGGAAGGAGAAGGACAGGGGAGGGAATAGAGGAGGATCAGTGGGTCGATCATTTTAGGAAGTTATTAGGGGGACTGGAAGAGGAAGAACCCGTCGATTCGGGTGAGACGGGGGAGGTTGAGAGAGAGGAGTTGTCAACAGTTGAGAAGTTTGACGAAGAGGTGAGTAAAAAGGAGCTAGAGAAAGCGTTGAGGGAGTTAAAAAATAGAAAAGCGGCAGGAGAAGATGGAATTACGGCGGAATTTTTCAAGGGGATTCCGGGGCAGAGATTGGAGGAGTTGAGGGAGATTCTAAATCACATCTGGAATTCAGGAGTTTTACCGGAAGGGTGGGATATAGCGAGAATCTTCCCAATACACAAGGCAGGGGATGAAGGAGTCGCTAGTAATTATAGAGGGGTTTCTCTCTTGGACATAGAGTACAAGTTAATGGCCAGTATCATGTGTAGGAGACTAAACAGGTGGGTGGAAGGGGAGGGGATTTTGAGGGAGAGCCAAGCAGGATTTCGGACAAATAGAAGTACGAGGGATCATGTGTTTGTGTTAAACGCTCTAATAAACAACAGGCTGAAGAATAAGGGGGGCAAGTTGTACGTGGCTTTTGTCGACTTTAGGGCGGCTTTTGATAAGGTGGACAGGGAATTTTTGTTTGGGAAGCTGAGGGAGAAGGCGGTAGGGGGGTAAGATGTTTAGGATGATCAAGGGTATTTACAGGAAAACAAGGAATGAGATTATTACGGGTGAGGGAATTTCAGGGGGTTTCGAGACGGGAAAAGGGGTACGACAGGGCTGCCCTTTAAGTCCAACTTTATTTAATATAGTGCTGGACGACATAGATGAGGGTTGGGAGAGGAGAGGAGAGGGGGGAACGGTTATCGGGGGTACGAAAATATACGCCCTAAAATATGCAGACGATATCGCGGTAGCAGCGGACGAGGCGGGGAACTGAGGAAGATGTTGAGGACGTTGGAAAGATTTGTGAAGGCGTCGAAGATGGAGGTAAACCTGGAAAAGACGAAAATCATGATATTCAGGAATGGGGGAGGTAGGAAGAAGGGGGAGGAATGGAAATTTAAGGGGACGAAAATCGAAGTAGTGAACGAGTTTAAGTACCTGGGGTATTGGTTTACAACGAGGAATACTGGAGGAAGGCACTTAAGGAATTTAGTGGGAAAAGCGCAGAAAGCGGCAAACTCCGTATGGGGAGTAATGAAAAGGGCAAGGGTGGATGGGCTGAAAGAAAGGCTGCAGCTATTTGACTCATTGGTCAAATCGGGAGCGTTGTACGGGGTAGAAATATGGGGATGGAAGAGAAGGGAATTAATGGAGAAGTTACGGGGGGGGGTTGAAGTTTCGAATGTAAAAAGTACGAAGGCTTTAAATTGCGAAATAAAATATTTTGCTCTCTAGATTGTACAACGCGTTAAACCACCAAAAGTCTATAAAACTAATAGAAACGAACATAGACTAATGATAGTTACGAACGAAAAATTATACGAATTGTAATTTATTAATCGTGGAAAGATTCCAAAGACGCACAATAATGAAAGATTAGATCCATGGACAGCCAGGGTTACAAAAACGTGAATGTCGAAAGGCCGCTTTTCAGAATATGTAAAGATCAGAAATGTGATTTACTGAAAAGCAAAAAGTTGGAAAGTCTGAAAATTCGAAAGTATTAACTACAAATCGTTGATTTTTACGATATGCTTGTAACTACAAAAATTGCAGCTTGGAAAGATCAAAGTACCAAAAACAGATATTCCGAAATGTCGAATCTCAGAAAGTTGATTTTCCTACCTGGCCAGACACCGCACGTGTATTATACAATTCGGCAAAAGACCGACAGTCAATTCTCCGAAAGGGAAAAAGTTCGAAATTTATATATTTACGGCGGGGTATAGGTCAGTCGACGGCTTTTAGATGGCAGCACTGTGGCAACCTGCTAAACACAGGGACCTCTAGCAGCTACTGACTATGTAGGCCGAAGACTGTACGGCATATCAAGGGACTCGGCAGAGTCCCGCGCCAAGTACATTTGTACGTGACTTGCCAGACCCTATATACGCGAACCACCGCTGGAAAATCAGGAAAATTTTCTTTACCACGCTCTATTTTCATAAATACGACGCATTTTCATAAATATTGAATAATGATGCATCATATTCTTACTTAGCAAACTCGCCAAGTAGTGCCGTTCAATTTATTGAGATATTGAATTTTTTTTTATTGATTCACCAAGATTTTTCTTGGTTCTTGACATTGGCATTTTTTTTATTGCAAGATTTTTTTGTTGCTGATTTTTTCACGTTTAGATCGAGAATTTCTTTTTAGTTTATATTAAGGATACCCTCTGTATATAAATATACTTGGCGTGCTCGGAGTTTCATAATTATTCCAATGCAACCACGGGCACGCCAAGCATTCAAATTTTTGTTGTTATTGTTCTTGGCGTGTAATCTACAGCTAATAATTACTTGGCAACCTTTAATTGATTTCTCATACGTTTTTGCGAAGGAGCCTGACAGAAACGGCTTGTGCTTCCACGAATGTACTTGGCGCAAGTTCTACATCGAAGGTGTTTTTGAATAAAATCAATTAAACACTGATCTTAAATAATAGGGTGCCCATAAAGTATGGTTTTAACGAAAGCCCCGTTCATTGTATATCAATTTATGTGTGGCTAAAGAATGCATTTTTATCAAATTCTGCGCTATCTTAGATCTCACGACATTTTTTAACCGGTAGCGAAATTATTTTCAGGTTTAACTTTTATCGTAGAACCGGTTGACCTAGCCTAGCTTAAATTGTTTCATTACATTGTTTCTCATTTTCCTTGCTCATAGAAACAGGTTTGTTCAAAGCAGTGGAAATATCTTAGATTAGAAAGATATCAGAAAAAAAACTAATATTTTTATATGAGTTTAAGAAAAATTAAGTTACAAATTTCAATGCCGAACGCTAAATAAATGTTATCTGTCTATACCCCTTTTCTGCATTGTATTATATATTTTAATCGTATTGTACTTTTCTAGTAAATTTTTCTACACAGACTTGATTTCACAACTTTCTTGCGTAACATCATCTGGCTGCATTTTTCAAAGAAATAGCTATCCGCTATGTGCAGCACTCAAACAACCTAAAAGCCAAGCATGTATGGCTGTGAACGTGCAATCAATCAGCGCCACTAGTTGCATTGAATGAAATTTCTTATACTCCTTTCGCTTGCACGTATACAACAATACACTGTCAACAGCTTATGCTGTGTGCGTCCTGCACATAGAGGATAACAAAGCACACTAAACGCGCAAGCGCCTTAATGTGAACATCACAGCGCTGATGGACATCCGTTCGGGCGCATGGACGCGTGTCATCTCCCTATTGATGAAGAATTAAATTGATGATGGATTTCTAATCATGAAAAAAGTGTAACAGAAAGTGCTTGTGTCTTCAAAATGATCTGCAAGAGGTAAGTTCAAGATAATGTTGTTAAACATTTCTGTTGCGTACATTACGTCCAGGCAGTGTCAGCTCCATGCAGTTTATGTGCTACCACTCAGCAATAAACACAGTCAATTTTTTTACAGTCACTAGCAACAACGTCCGCGTTCCCGCGTCCTATGCTTTGGTGACTTTGCGTCTTTTTTAGCTAAAACGATCCTGAAGAATCAATGGTAGTCAGAATTACGCTACTTTCATGACATACTTTTGATATAATCATTACATATCCTCTTTAAAACCTACCAATCACCATCAATTTCAGATGCTATAAAAAGGCAGTTTTATTAGACATTCCTCAGAACTGATATATCTAATGGACAGCGTTCCTATTTCATTCCACAAAACAATTACTTTCGATGTGCTGTGTATTTAAGACAGGATATTATAATCGCTGCAACTTATTATTTTCAAAAACATAAACACAGTCAATTGTATTATAAATTCTATTTCCAAAAGAATTACGGATTTACAATTCTATTCATCACCAAGATCAGCGTCGCATTTGTTTAGAAACAAAAAAAGAGAACCTTACAAACCTCTATGACAAAATAATTATCTATTCATTGATTACTTTTTGTTTGTATGGAGATAGTTCTATTCAATATCACAACTACGAAAAAGACAGCTATTGAAGTCACTGGCGATACGGGATTCTGCAGCAGCCATGGCAGAACAGCGAAAGCGATAGTTTAAAATGCGCGCCATACGCGGAGACTTTGCAGCGGCAGCCTCGACAGACTGAAGTTGGCTCTGAAATAGCCGTTGTCGACCAATCGGAAGACTCGAAAAGCGGCTTCAGTCTTTCGAGTTCGATGTGCCATGTCTTTTTTAAGAGAGGATGGTTCGATAACTATTATAACTTTTATTATAATTTCTTGTAACATGTTGACGATTGTTCTAGTCTTTTCTTATAACTCAAATAATATGTTTTATTTTTTTTTAAATCGTACATTGTAAATGATCTGAGATTAGCTAATTACTACGGTATTAAATATTAAAAAATATATTTTCTGAAATAATAATAATTATCCTCGCAATGCAAGAGATACGAAAAGATAGAAAAATGATACGCAGATATGAAGAATTGAAAAAGCAATAAATCACTATTAAAAAAATATTACGAGATACTTAAACAATGAAATTTAAAAGGAATGTGAAGAACCAATTTTTATTTGTGAATAAGTAATAATTTGTTACTAAAAGTACGTGATGTTTAAACTTTGATTTTGATGAATCCGATTTTCTTTTCTGTCTCTATACATAGCTAAATTGGAGATTGGAAACAATTTTTGCTTCCTCAAGAAGCTTTGATTTCGGGAAAATTTTTTTTTTCCAGATTTTTATGTAAACGTATTCAGAATGTTCACAATTTATCATATATGTTTTCTTATACTAGCAGCGCAACTAATCACTGAACAAAGCTTCTTGAGGAAGCTAAAAGTGATAGAGTCGTCCTTTCCGACAAACAGAGTTGGGAAGGCAAAGAAAATTGGAAATGCGTTGTGCAAATATAATTTGCAGCTTTTTTTAAATGGCGTTGAGATACTAAAATAGCAATAATTGGGTAAGTTGCCTGAACATCTGCGCTAGCCTAATATCAGAATCTTCAGGAAGGTTTCTAAAAATTTTAATACTCTCTCATGTAAACTCCACTCCACTGTAAACTACATTTATGTAAAAAACAATGAGACTGCGCTCATCTGATTTCTGATGAATTTACCTCTCGCTAGACCACATCAGAAACTTTGGACTATTATCTTCTGATTTCCTACCCTAATTTCTCCATACGTTGGGATTCATCGCTGTGTCCGTCTAACTAGCTTTAACTCTATTGTGATTGTCGACCATTTATAATTTTATAATTTCTTAATTGTGTTAAATGTATTGCTGTCGTTTAAGAGTTTCTACGCTTATGTTTACAGCATTTACATTTTTTTTTTCTATTTTATATGCAATCGATTATTACTTATTTTTTTATTTAGCGCATCTAAAAATATTCTTGTTGTGTGAATATTATTCAAAAGCTTTTCTTAAAAATCAAATTCTGGAATATTAATTCATTAATGCAAGGTTTTACAAGTATATGAATAATTAGAAAAAAATGGACAGTCTATGTATACAAATGGATCCTCCGTTTTTAAGCAATAAAAAATAGTACATGTTATGACGAGAGACAAAAAACTTTATTTACCGAGTGTGGGTTTGTGGTGTGAGCCGATTGCGATTACTACGATCACACGATGTTAGGAAAGTGTACTTTTCTGGCCGGAGGAATGAAAAATTAATTTTTATTTATAAGTTGGAAGCCCACAAAAAAAATTGTTTTTCATGACAATCATTGAATTAACTTAGTAAACTAGATATTTAAAAAAATCTGCTCAAACTTTGGCTTATTACCAATTTGTTTAATTTTAATCTGGACGCTTTAATAACAGACAATGTGTGTTACAACATTTCCTGCTAAAAAAGACCCAAAAAAGACTTGCATTTTGCTAACAATTTTAAAGAAATTATCCACGCCGAATATAACGCAACGTTCATGAGATATGTTTAACTTTATTCAGTAATCGAGCGAAAATTATTTTTCTTGTTCCACGAACCGAAAGTACCGTCTTCCGGGCCGCATTTGCAGCCGGGAATAGCGACTTTTGTGGCCCCCGCTGTCGCTCTCTCTCTCTTTTGTTTTCCCATCTTTCGGGCCGCATTTGCGGCCGGGAATAGCGAATTTCGTGGCTCCCGCTCTCGCTCTCTCTCTCTTTTGTTTTCCCATCTCTGGTTTATGACGTTTTTATGTTTGGTGTCGTTTGCTTGCGCATGCTTCAACTGTCATTTCATTACTTGAGAAAAAAATGATAAAACATACGTAGAAAATTTATTTTATATTAATAATAATAATATTAACAATAATACTATTAATACAGTATTACTATTGAGTGATATTAAAGTTACTGATAATATATGCTACTATTTTTTAATAACATGATACATTTTTTCTTGTATCTGATAATATAAGGAAAATAACGCGTGAAAAAAACATAAACGAAAAAAAAAAAAATTTTTTAAAAAGTATTATCTTATCAGACATTTTCCTCTTGTATGTTATTTTGTATGTCTTTTTAATGCCCGCCCCGACCAGCAAGAACCTCGGCTTCGCCTCGGATTTGCAAAAGTCGGGCGGGCCCCCCCTCCCCCCCGCCCTGGTACTTTCGGTCGTGGATCAAGAAAAATAGTATACGACCCACGGCCAGAATGTTGGATCTCCTAGCGTATGTGATATAGTGGCCTCGGCCACTATATCACAAACGCCAGGAAATCCAACTTTCTGGCCTAGGGTCGTAATATACTATTTCAATCGGTTAGGCCGCAAGTGGAAAAGATATGGGGCGCGGAAAAAGATGAATATCTTTCACCTCTGAAAAGATAAACAAGCAGTTACGCTAAGCGATAAAATGGTCAGCGCAACGCGCGGCTACAGCGCCAAACACATCCCCCCCCCCGCTCGCCTTTACACATCTAGAAGGTTTTGAAGCGTTTTCTGCACAGTAGAGACAATAGCGAGATCGTCATTAGCCCGCAGTGTCGTCAATGGTGTCGTAGCTCGACTTTGTATCGTGGATAGAATTATTTTGTTTTTATTTCGCCTTGTCTCATGTGATATTCATTTTCGTAGTTCGAGTTTGATTATTTGTTTTATCGAGTCAGTGAAAATGCCTCCCCGTCACATTCGACAGCTCCCGCTTCACGAGCGTATAAAAGACGGCAGGATCTTTGAAATCAGCAGGCGGACAACTACAGGTGTAATGTAAGAATAATAATTTTTTTATATCTTATTATAAATCAATTCTCGTTAGGAGGCTATCGATAAAATCCCTTACATGAATGGTAAATTGATTAACTATACTGACAGTTTTCGTTTTTTTTGTAAATCTTGAGAAATATTTAGGCTCGCGTCATCTATGATACATGTGGTTTAAACGTATTTTCACTAAACTTTTCTCTGTGTGGGACCAGTGTTTTGCCTAAAAAAAAAATCGTTTTTATTTATACATTGGAAGACCTAAAAAAAACAATGTATTTGATAACAGTCATTGAATTAACTTGGTGAATTAGAAATTTTAAAAAATTTGCTTATACTTTTGTTTACTTCCAATTCGTTTAATTTTTTTCTGAAGGTTTTAATATGTTTCATAACTTTTCCTGTTAAAAAAGACTAAAAACGAAAACAAAAAAAAAATCCATCTATTTGTAAGAATCTCACCACACTGAATATTATGCAACGTTTATGAGATATCTGTTTAACTTTATTCAGTAATCGAGCAAAAATGATTTTTCAATCGGTTAGGCCGCGAGTGGAAAAGATATGGGGCGGGGAAAAAGGTGAATATCTTTCACCTCTGAAAAGATAAACAAGCAGTTACGCTAAGCGGCAACATGGCCAGCGCAACGCGCGGCTACAGCGCTGAACACCTCCCCTCCGCTCGCCTTTACACGTCAAGAAGGTTTTGAAGCGTTTTCTGCACAGTAGAGACAATAGCGAGATCGTCATTAGCCCGCAGTGTCGTCAATGGTGGCGTAGCTCGACTTTATATCGTGGATATCATTATTTTGTTCTCATTTCGCCTTGTGATTTCCGCCCTCATTTCGTCGTGTGATATTCATTTATCGAGTCAGTGAAAATGCCTCCCCGTCACATTCGACAGCTCCCGCTTCACGAGCGTATAAAAGACGGCAGGATCTTTGAGATCAGCAGGCGGACAGCTACAGGCGTAATGTAAGAATAATAATTTTTTTATATCTTATTATAAATCAATTCTCGTTAGGAGGCTATCGATAAAATCCCTTACATGAATGGTAAATTGATTAACTATACTGACAGTTTTCATATTTTTTGTAAATCTTGAGAAATATTTAGGCTCGCGTCATCTATGATACATGTGGTTAAACGTATTTTCACTAAACTTTTCTCTGTGTGGGACCAGTGTTTTGCCTGAAAAAAAATCGTTTTTATTTATACATTGGAAGACCTAAAAAAAATAATGTATTTGATAACAGTCATTGAATTAACTTGGTGAATTAGAAATTTTAAAAAATTTGCTTATCCTTTTGTTTACTTCCAATTCGTTTAATTTTTTTCTGAACTTTCCTAACTTTTCCTGTTAAAAAAGACTAAAAACGAAAACAAAAAAAAATTCCATCTATTTGTAAGAATCTCACCACACTGAATAGCATGCAACGTTTATGAGATATGTGTTTAACTTTATTCAGTAATCGAGCGAAAATGATTTTTCAATCGGTTAGGCCGCGAGTGGAAAAGATATGGGGCGGGGAAAAAGGTGAATATCTTTCACCTCTGAAAAGATACACAAGCAGTTACGCTAAGCGGCAATATGGCCAGCGCAACGCGCGGCTACAGCGCTGAACACCTCCCCCCCCGCTCGCCTTTACACGTCAAGAAGGTTTTGAAGCGTTTTCTGCACAGTAGAGACAATAGCGAGATCGTCATTAGCCCGCAGTGTCGTCAATGGTGGCGTAGCTCGACTTTATATCGTGGATAGAATTATTTTGTTCTCATTTCGCCTTGTCTCGTGTGATATTCATTTTCGTAGTTCGAGTTTGATTATTTGTTTTATCGAGTCAGTGAAAATGCGCCCCCGTCACATTCGACAGCTCCCGCTTCACGAGCGGATAAAAGACAGCAGGATCTTTGAGATCAGCAGGCGGACAACTACAGGCGTAATGTAGGAATAATAATTTTTTTATATCTTTTCATAAATCAATTATCGTTAGGAGACTATCGATCAAATCCCTTACATAAATGGTAAATTCATCAAATATACTGACAGTTGTCGTTCTTTTTGTAAATCTTAAGAAATATTTAGGTTCGTGTCATCAATGATATATGAGGTTTGATGTATTTCCATAGTCATATACAAAAAAAAGTTGCAAAGTATAACTTTTCACATTGCTTCCTCATTAATTTCAATTTTTCAGAAAGCTATACCTCTATGTGGAAGATATTTATCATGTTGGCTGACTCATAGAGGAAGCTTTGCGCCACGCACCCTACGCGTGGCAGTCACGAGAAGTAGCACTTTTCATGCACGCGTTAAGAACAGAATAAGATATTACGCGTTAAAAAAAGAATAAGATGGTGCTCTTCTGATTTTTGGAGATTGAAATACTCTCAGCTTGGCTCGTATAAAAAAATGATACTGCGCTCTTCTGATTACAGAAGATTCAAATACTGACCGCTAGGCTATGATAAAAAAATTAGGCTGTGCCCTTCGATTTTTTTTATTTATATGGAACTTCTCTGCTAGATTTGTATTAAAAATTGAGACTGCGGTGCTCTGTTTTCCTACCTCAATTTTTCCATACTTTGGACTCATCTCTGTGTTATTCTACTAGCTTCAACGCTATTGTAATTTCTCACCTTTCTATAACCTATCTAAGGTAAAAAAAATAATTCTTTTTTTTATGTTAGATTCAATCAATCATCACTTATTTGTTTATCTACCTTATTGGAAAAAAATTGGTTCTGTAAATATTTTCCGAACGTATTTCACAAAAAACAAATTGTGGAAAACAAATCTATCTGGGCAAGAATTTTCTAGCATATCAATAATAATTAAAAAATACATCAAACTTGACAAGCTATCTGAAAACAATAAGACCTCTATATTGTCTAAAAAGCTTAATTTGAATTCAGTCGTTGGAAATTTAAATAATTATTTGGACCAGATATTTCGGAAAATCTTCGTAAATTTCTGCTTATTAACAATTACATTCATTTTATTCCAGACGCCACAATTAACGTCAATTGGTTTCATAATTTTTCCAGATTTGAGGAAAAAATTTTAACAATTGAAATATGATGCATATTTAATTTTGTTTAGTTATGTAACAAAAATAATATTTTGACTTGGTATGTTATTATATCCGGATATTGGTTACAACAACAGGATTGCTTAACCGAAAAATACAGTATTTATCAACGCATAAATATTCCTATTATTGACAACACTCATTACAGTTACTTGCGTTGTCGAACGAAACATTGTGGTGGTACGGCCAAAAAGCTCGGTAGTGGAGAAATTGTTTCGGGGCGAAAACATTCAACCATTTGTTACAACGATCGAAGGTGCCAGCTAAAAGCTGATTTCCTGCACGCACTTAAGACAGCGCTACAAAGGAATTTTTGGCGATTGAAAGTCCTGTATGAAACCGTGGCTGCATTGTAAGTCCTTATTTTCATTTGTTTTTTATTTCGTAGATTTAAAAAGAAAATCGGTTTAGTTAATTTGAGCTCGATGTCTAAAAAATGCGGGCGTTTTTTGTTGGGGGTTCATTTCAGGGGCTTTTTTTTCGCCTACCAACATTTTCAAAAGGCTATCGCGGATTTTTAGTCGCGAATTTCTTGTCGTCGCATGATTCATTCACGGATGAATTGTCGCCGGATATTATTTGTACCGTTCTTTTTTTCGAATGTTCATCCACGGATGAAATGTCGCGGATATTTAGTCGCAGATATTATGTCCAACCAAGACGCGTGTCACCAAAAAATATATAAATACTAATACCTAATATTGCTATTTTCATACTAGGTACCCGCACGAAATAACAGTGCTACTGCCGTACAATTCAATAAAAGACACTCTTAAGCACTGGAGGAAACAAATGTACCCTCGAAATCCGAGTTGCTTGGAAGAAATGGCCACGCAGTTGGAACAGGCTGAAAACAGTCGCTTGCTCGAGTATGACGTAGGGTACCTTCGCAGCCAACGTATACTCGACAGTCTCGGGAAAATACACATAATTCTGTACGACCCTCAGTTCGTGCAAAGCGAATTCCAAAACGTTTCGCGAATTCTTTTAGACGCCACGTACAAATCGAAGCCAAATCTGCAGGACGTCTATCAACTTTTCACGGTTTTAGGTGTCATCTATGATCACGTTAGTTGAAATAACAGTCGATTTATTATTTTAATCCACCTCTCCGAATTACGTTTATCATAGTATTAAGTTTTATTTATCTACCCTGTAACTGATTCTAGGCTCTTCCGTTTGCGCACATTTTAATGTCCAGCAAAACGGAAGCTGCATATAGGGCAGTCCTGACCAAAGTTGCATCGCTCATTCGGGTCGAGGGTGTAAAGATAGTGATGTCTGACTTCGAACAAGCGTTGCGAAATGCGAGCAAAGCCGTTTTTTCAAGTGCCCACGTTACAGGCTGCAATGTACATTATGACCGGGTACGAACTTTATTCCATTTATGAGTTCATAAACTAGACAGAGAGCAAAATTCGATACTTATAATAGATATACCACGTTATTGCATTAAGGGGTTTTAGATGACACAATCTACAAGCATATGAAGCTGAACATTCAAATTGTCGATTGATTATCAATTTGTAAATTGTTAAATTTATTTGGGAAATTCTTATATTATAAATTTCTGTCTGTTCCAGAATTTAATAACTATTTTGAAAACAATTTGGTGTATTAGTACGTTGCTTAGGTAATCGATATAGTTAAAATTTATATTTATAATATATTTTTACTTAATACCATTCTATTATGTTTGTATAGAGTTTTGACTATTGGAATAATGATGAAATCAGTACGACTCGAAGCTTGCGAATCGATTGTAATCTCTTTTTTTTCTTCCTATCGATATTGTTATTTTTAAAAGCCTCATCAACGGCATGAACATCTAATGCTATTTTGCTATTTTGTATAGTTTGAGCGAAATATCAAAATAAATTTCCGGTTTTTTTTTTCAAAGACAAAAAAATGCATCCCGTGAGGTTGTGTTCAATACCTCAAGTTAAATTCAATCGGATCCCATTGTTTTCGTTGAAAGGAAAATTTGTGAAAATCTTATCAGAATTATAAATCAAAAATTTAAAACTTTTAGGAAGTGCACTATGAATCAATTAATTCTGCTTGAACATTAATGTGGTGGGCTATAAAAAAAAAGCGCCTAGACATAGACACTAGGGTGTTTAAAAAAAAAAAATTTAATGCTTCACCCACTACGTCAAAGTGTAAATTTCGATCTTAGAATAAACCTTGCAAAAGGGCTATACTGGCAAAAAATGCAAAGAGATTAATACCCAAACATTGCACTAACTGCCATTAGAAATTTGTGCCCAAAAGATGTGGCTCTCTCTAAAGTTAATTGTCAGCGACCCCTTTTTGTACATTGAAAAGGGGCGGGGTTAAAGTTCCGAATGGTAAACACACGAAGGTCTAAAATTCCGAAATTTAATATCTCACATTTTTGACGAAATGTTTTCTAGCGAATTTCGTCAAAAATGTAGGTGAGATATTAATTTTCGGAATTTTAGACCTTCGCGTATTTAACATTCGGAACTTTAGCCCCGCCCCAACAAAACCAATCATAAATGACTTACATAATTCACAAACTGGAAACTGACAATGAGACGGACTCAACAAGGGATAGTGCGTTACGAGATCAAAATTGTTAAGTCGTTTCATTTACCCTCCTAAGCAATGGTATTCATTGATTTTCATTGAAGTGATAAAAGAACTGCTTTCCATTTAAGCAATCACTTAATTCACACATTTTAGTTGCATCTTTTATCTGTTTACAATCTTAGTTATTATTATACTGTTACTGATTTCTTTAATTTTTAATCATTTGTTTATTTTAACAAGGCTTTATTGAAAAAAATCAAAACGCTGAACCTCTCAAGATATGTAAGAGATGACGAAGTTGCCAGGCTGTTTGTGAAAAAGATCATGGCTCTGGCATATTTACCCCACGAGCTTATACAGGAGCAATATGAAGAGCTAAAGACCGCTTTAACAGCAGCATTGGCCAGAACTTTTCAACCATTCTTCACGTATTATGAGCGCCAGTGGTTGCGAATCGTCAAGCCAAGCGGTTTCAGTGTGCATGGTCTGTCCCGGCGCACGAATAATGCCACTGAATCGTATAATAGTGTTCTTGGCGATAAGCTCGGCTTACATCCAGGTCCATGGGCTTTCTTAGGTTCGTATCTTTTTTCATGTTGGGATGTATTTATCTTCTGAGAGTTCAGAAAAGCCACAACTTAGTAGAACCATCTCAGTCATTAGTCTGTTTCCCGTCATTTAAGTGAAATTTGATTAGAAATTATGTTTTCATGTCTGAAACTGATTTGCTGTCTCTATATGAGGCATTCCACACCAATTCGACCTGGGTCTGACCCTTGACCCCTCCGATTGGTTCCGCAATTTTTTGTATGATTGACAGAGTTCTAAAAAGCAACAATGAAAAAACCATGTTGTTTTACGTTTTCAATTATTTACGAATTGTTTGAACAAATTCCTAAGAGACATAACTTTTGAATCTGAAAAAATTCTCAAAAATCCTTTTTCGAGAAAGAACATTTTTGGTTATCAAGCCGGAGTGGGCTGGACATCCCTACTATTTTTTCGGCCTTTTGAAGAAAATAAAAGTGGAAAAAATTAGGGAAAAAATAGATGGAATGACCGGCCCACTTCGGCTTGATAACCAAAAATTTTCTTTCTCGAAAAAGGATTTTTGGAAATTTTGTTCAGATAAAAAATTTATATCGTTTAGGAATTTGTTTAAACAATTTGTAAATAATTGAAAACGTAGAAGAAAAAATAAATTGGTGCTTTTTAGAACTCTGTCAATCATATAAAAAATTGCGGACCTAATCGGAGGTGTCAAGGGTCAGACCCAGGTAGAATTGGTGTGGAATGCCTCATATACAATAGAACAATGGAATGGCACATTTTTTAAAGAATGAACTATCCTAATAATGCAGTCACTCGTTACTGATTGTTGATCATAGGCATTATCACTATGATTATTTTATTTCATGACAGTTCATCTTCTCAAACTAACGTCAAATGCTCGAGATGACGTGAACAGCCTCAAGCGCAATAAGAGAATTAAGAGGCAACCGCGATACTCAACAACGTATAAACGTAGTGAGTTAGTGAAAGGTGAGTTACATAATTATGCAACTATTCAGAGGAAGAGGGTTGTCTAAATTTTATTCGTGTATGTAATTCATTTTTGGGTTTTCTTAAAAAGTCGAGAATGGATCAGATTGTCTAAAACGTGCATTCGTTGGTTAAATAAAACTTAGCTCATTCTGATTATAACGCATAAAATAAATTGCTTTTTAACACAAATGTTAAATATATCTGGTAAGCAGTAAAGTTAAATTAATTTCTTAAAATTCTTGCGACTTGAAACTTCTAAAATAGATCGAAATGGATAGAAAAATGAATTCTAAAAAATAGACGTAACATAAAAAGGTGTACATTCACTCATATATCTGCACAGAACTTAAAGAAACGGTACTTATAAAATATTTAATACTTCAATGTGTTATAGATTTCTGAATATTCATATTTCCCAATGGAAAATATAAACATTACCAGATTATTAAAAAGAAAAAAAAATGCAATTCGTTTTGTCAATTGAAGTTTATTCAATAGAAATTAGGTTAGTTGTTCCGATGCATATTTGAAGACATGATTTTTTGAAAACTAATATTTATGATCGAGGATTCCTTCAGAATGTCTAGACTAAAAATAGTACTAAAACTTATTGAAATATCAGATTTTATTCGCCTCGTACGCTAATCCCTTTTTTGTCGTGATATTTTTATAAGTTTTATTCTTATTTTTTCGTCTATAGTCGTTTTGAAAAATCTCTAGTTTATAATAATTCATAATCAAACAACCACATCTCTGGAAATATGCGACGGAAAGAATAACTTTATAGGACCTAATATCTACTGAATTAACTGTAGCTTACGAAAAAAACTGTACATTTTTTATGCTTTGTATACCATTTTTTTAAATAAATCTTTTCAGATTTTTTATATCATCAATTTCACCAAATTAAAAAAAATCGACATGAATAAAAAATCGTTATTTTATGTCAAAAATATGTTATTTACTGGCACCAAAAGGATACAGGATAATTGTTGCAGATCTTTTGAACCATAATTCCCAATAGCGAATTCTCTTGCCAGATCTCAACTACCTTAACGGAAAATCTGATTTATGGAAATATCATTTATTTATACGGCTTAAGGAATATTATAATGTTGGACTTTTGAATCTTTTCTGCTTCTTCTTATTATAACAGAAGATAATTTTTTATTTATTCGTTTAAAATGGACCGAGACCCAATTTTCGGCTGCGAAGTAATTTCTAGTGGTCATACAAACATTTACAACGCATACAAATATAATTATCTAACATCTTTTCAAAACAATACTTTCTCGTTAGTGTGGAAACAACTTTATTCGGGGGCTATTACTGCAGCTGAATTCTTGACACTAGCTGCATCACTCAAAGGCCACATACGGCAACGACTTGAAGTCCAAGCCGATAATATCTCGGAGGATGAGGCAGAAATGCATGAAAGTCCAGAAACCATTCCCGCTCGTAAGCAAATTGATGACACTTATATTATTAGAATTGTTTATAATTTTTAATGGTACAAGAATATGCGAAACTGGATCATTTTTCGCTGGTTGCACTAACTTTTGAAAAGTATGCGATTAATTTAATCAGGATCGTGGTATAAAACAAAGTTAACTAATTTTTTATCGCCCTCATACGCAACTTCGTGACTATCAATGGTGACTATATCTTTCTCCGTCCATACTTATGTAGAATAATCTTTATTATAAAGAATCAATTCTATTCATTCGTATACAATTTAAAGATAGTTATTGAATGAAATCTCCGTCCATCAAGAATGCAAGGTAAACTCTTGCACATTACTTCCTCACAATATGCCTTTTTTCAAAAAGTTGCCTCTATGAGGGAGTATATTCATCAAATTCGGCTTCCCTGCAGTGGAAGCTTTGCAAAGAAAAATTTTAATTACGAGGAAGCAATACAAAATTTGAAGGAGTTTTCAAGTGCTCGTTGCTTTGCATTTTTCGAAGAAAATTTTTATTCTTGTGGAATTTGAGTGTTAATATTTGTTTTTAATAAATTCACTGCGATGGCGGAATAGAAACTGGTAATATCAAATTTACGTCCGATATGTCTAATCGGTTTTCAATTATAACGTTCAAATCGGTTGTAGAATTGGAAAAATTCCAACTTGTAAACCACTTTATCGATTCGGGCTAGATTTAATTCCGACTAATTTGATCGTAACTGTCAGTGAATTTTATTTCGATATTTTGAAATTTGTCCGAGTATTTCATTAAAACACTAGACTTTTTCTTAAGGTGAAGACCCCGATTATGATGCCAATATATTCGAAGGATTGCGTTTTGACGACGTTGATTTGGAACAATCAATTAGATCTGATCATGAAGGTAAATAGTAAAATAGATATTTTAAGTAGAACTGGAAAGAAAAAATTGAATTTTTTAGAACACTTTCTTTGAATATTGCCATGGCAACAATGTGTACGAACACATCTTCAGGTATAAAAATATAGAAATTCTTTGTTCTAGAAACAGACCAGGAGAATTCCAATAACTCGTCTGTCGGTTCAGAAAATGAATACGGTAATGATTCATTAATACCATCATTAAATTTCATCAACAATTTATTGTACAAGAAGTTACCAAGTACTACAAAGTTGTTTAAGAGGATAGAGTCAGGTCGAAATCAAAGATATTTACTGAAGGATATCTTACTTCTTTGACTACGGGTATTATTTGAAAAAGTATGTTCTGTTGAGCAACAAAACAAAGAATTTTTTGGTTCGTAGCAGAATCATCCAACTATTGCACATGAACCATAATACATTTATACATTTTTATGGTCTGAAAACTTTCACAAAATAACCGGTAGGTCAATTATTCCCAAAAAATGCTCTTTTGTGCATAAACTAAATATGTTCGGCATGAGTGTAGCGATTTATAATAGACATAAAATTGGTGAAATACCATACAATTGAACAGGTATTTGAAAGAAAAAAATCTTTAATACATTTAAAAAAGATGAGTTTTAAGAGGAAAAAAAAAAACTACTTTCATGCCGGAAGTATTTATTTTGTGTACAACGGAGATTTTTTGGGTATATTTGGCCTAGTGGTTTTCTTGTGAAAGTGGGCAAACTATAAAAACCTATAATGTTATATACTATAGTAAGATTCTGCTATGAGGCTTAAAATTCGTTGTTTTGTGGCTTAAAAGAACGTATTCTTTTTCAATAATACCGGCAGTTAAAGAAGTGATGTATTACTGATTTTTAACTGACTGTCTCCTTATGGTTTGATCAATTAGTATACATAGTAAGTAAAAAATTGTAACGAATATATAGAAAAAAATAGTATATTTACATTGTACATTAAAAAAATGTATAAATATTGTGAAAATGATTCAGTACATATTGTAATGTAAGTCACGTTTTCCTATAACTGAAGATGATCGCGTTGATGCGCTCATTCACGGTTTCGAAGCAGACGAACAACGTGCTCGAGAGCGCCCGGATGTAGAGGAGCGACGCGCATCTCTGGAGCAGCCCGAGGCAGAGGGACAGGCGGAGGAGCAGCGCGAAGCTCAAGAGCGGCAACGTGAGGTCCAGGAACGCCGCCAGGCGGAAGAGCAGCAACGCGAAGCCCAGGAACGCCAACACGCGCAGGAGCAGCAACGGGAAGCTCAGGAACGCCACCAGGCGGAAGAGCAGCAACGCGAAGCTCAAGAGCGCCTCGAAGCGGAGGAGCAGCAACGCGAGGCTCAAGAGCGCCGCGAAGCGGAGGAGCAGCAACGCGAGGCTCAAGAACGCCGCGAAGTGGAGGAGCAGCAACGCGGAGCTCAGAGGCCCCGAGAAGCGGACGAGCAACGGGGAGTACGCGAGCGTCGCGAGGTAGCGCAACAACGCCTATTATATTGGCAGCGTCAACAGCAGCGGGATGAACAACGCGAAGCTCATCGAGAGGGCCATGAGGCGGAGGAGCAGCGCGAAATCCAAGAGCGCCGCGAAGTGGACGAGCAGCAACGCGAAGCTCAGAGGTCCCGAGAAGCGGAAGAGCAACGGGGAGTACGCGAGCGTCGCGAGATAGCGCAACAACGCCTATTATATTGGCAGCGTCAACAGGAGCAGGAGGAACAACGCGAAGCTCATCGAGAGGGCCATGAGGCGGAGGAGCAGCGCGAAATCCAAGAGCGCCGCGAAGCGGAAGAGCGAGGCGAGGCAAGGGAGGCAATCCAAATTGTAATACTTGAAGATGGTAAATTTATAATACATAATCAATTAAACTTCAGCTCTTATTGATTTGACGTAGATCATTTTTCATAATTTGTATAAGTTCATGTTTGTTTAGTTTCATGATTAATACGAAACAATGAATTTAAAATCACTTTTCGTAACAACTTTACCCACTTCAGATGATCTTCATAGCGCTCAGGGCATACAGGCAAGGCAAGCTTTTCATGGCAGACAAGGTTTCGAGGTCAACGGGACAGTAGATTTAACTGCAGACACGGACAGCGGTCAGTAAAATATGCATTTAAAAAAATTTAAGATGTACATTTCAATATTAATTCGCGTACTCCTACGCATAACTCCAGAGCCAGCAGCTCAATCAATTTTCAATATTTTTCATTAAATTTTAACTACCTATTTATTAAATTACCTACAGTCTAGTGAGACCAATTGATGAATCTTTTTAATCATCCGAAGATATACGAAATAAATAAATCAAATTGTTTTAACTTTTTTATCACAAGATATAAAAACAGGGTTCAATTAGGAAATTTTCCCAATAAGAAATTGGCAATGTGTTAAAAAGTACAATTTTATTTAAAACAAGGCTGCAAAGTCGAACTTTGCACATAGCTTCGTCATTGTTTTCCATTTTGCACATAGCTTCCTCTATATGAAAGCCAGAATTGATCGACATAGTTCCACATAGATGAAGCTTTGTGCTATATGGAAAATAATAAGAAAGCTATGTGCAAAGTTTGACTTCGCAACCTTGTTTTAAATAAAATTGTACTTTTTAACACATTGCCAATTTCTTATTGGGGAAATGTCCTAATTGAACCCTGTTTTTATTTCTTGTGATAGAAAAGTTTAAAAAATTCGATTTACTTATTTCGTATATCTTCGTAAGATTAAAAAGATTCCTCTATTACTCTTAATAGACTAGGTAATTTAATAAATATGTAGTTAAAAATTAATTTAAAATATTGAAAATCGATTGAGCTACTTCCGCATTGTAAAAGCTTTGCGCAAGACGGAAAATGATAAGGTAGTTATATGGAAAGTTTGACTGTGCAGCCTTTTTTAAATTAGAAATGTAACGGTTATATTCTCACATGATTGTAATATTAAAATTGTATTACAGATATTGCACCGGAGCCGGAGCAAGAACTGGGACCAAAAGGTAATGTGAAATGCTGTATATATTATACGTTATATATAATAGATTACTGAGCGCTTCCAATAACGCATCCATTATTTACAGTATCCCGAAACAGAAACAAGAATCGCCGAAAAAAAAGGAGAAGGCAGATATTGAAGGCTGCCGGTATCAATCCCCAACTACGACCACATGGTCATAAACGTCGACGCAAAACAAATCAAGGTAACATTGTACAATTACAGATGCAAAATTAATTTATCAAATCATTCCGCATTATTTTATGTAATTATAACTGTTTGTACAAAGAATCTAGTCGCATCTGAAATTAGTATATTACCCACATGGTGCAAAAAATAAAACATTCTAATAGGACATCATAATTGTGATCGAAGATTTAACTTTAAGAATTGGACAATACTGATAGAACGTAGGTCCAACAGGTCGGGGATAATATTTTTACAAGGAGCAGGAACTCATGTTCATGAAAAGCTGGTGCAAGGTAGATATGACGGATAAGGATATCTGAAGACAACGAAAACTCCGTAATTAATTAGTTAATAGAGAGGGTAGAGGGTAAAGAAAGTATACAATTAAATAAATGGAAAAAGAGTTACGTATTAAGTCAGCCTACCAGTTAGGTTTGTCGTGGATAGCAGATTGAACATGGATGAGGCGAGTGTTTTTAAGTCGAGCACTAAAGGAACAAGAGAACTATTGGTCTCTTATTCCTTTTGGTCTCCGGTCTTTATAAGTCTTGTGCCTTAAATAGAATTGACAAAAAAAATCGGAGGGGGACTGTGACAGGAGTAGAAAAAATCCTTGCAATGGAGTTTGACATCGCGTATTGCTAGCAGGCGATGTCAGATGTTTAAGTGAAATGTTATCATTGTTAAAAAGATCGATAGACAAATTCAAGAAACCAGGTTCTGAGGGCAATAAATTACATATCACAGGGGACATAAGCATGCGGGGAAATGCTGAATATGGTAATCACGGGAAAATAAGTAACGGCGATATTAAAAATAACTGTTTGTCGAAGGTATTAACGGAATTAATAAAAGAGAACAGAAAGTTTACAACCGTGATAGATGTAGAAAAAACCTCTGCCATGAAATTTGAGAATGACATTGTGCTATTAGCAGGCAATGTTAGAAAGTTAAACTTCATGTTGAAAGTCGAAGAAAGTTATATGTTGTCGTCTGACTATCATCATCGGAGAAATAAAGATAACGATTTAAAAAAGGGACAAAACAAGAAAGAGGAGAAAAGCGGTGTTTCAAAGTCGAGAAATGAGAGGTAACATAAAGTTATACCGACTAGGGAATATAATTTTCATCGGTTAATACGTCAGAAAAGAAAGGATTTTGCGAGAAATTACGACATTCAAAAAAATCTCTTTATCGGAAATATTAATGGCATTTGTAAAAGGAAGGGTTCTACGGGCGTAGGCGGCGAAAGGATCTTTGGCATAAAATATGACGCTGAAGCTAGCAAACGGAAGTAATGGACGGACAGCAGTAGATTCTGGATAGGACTCTACGTGCTGCGCGGGCCTTAGCACCGCGATAGCCCATGCAGCGCCATAACCCGTAGAGCGTGGCTGAATAAAAAGTAAATCGCAGTACCATTATTGGGCAGTATAAGATAGTATAGTAAATTTCCAGAAATGTTTTCGAAATAATTATTAACTAACTAAAGTATGATAATAGTACTTTGTGACACAAGTGCGATAAAGCGGCCATATACGATGGCTCTCAAGTTGATCGCACGAACCGCACACGAGTACCATAGCCGAATGAGTCAAAGGCGAGTGCTATCTGCGGTACGAGTGCGGCGAGTGCGGTGAACTACGTAGCCTGAGTATGGTGGTCGCTATCGCACGAGTTTCACATACTATTTTTTTGTAAGAAATGCATGAGAAGTGCACTCGAAAGGCAGGGGGGGGGGGGGTACCGCGCGTGCCGGGTTCAGAGGCGAACCCCGGTGGAGGGTTCGGGGGGCGCAGCCCACCGCGGGAAGACAATATAATTTTTTAATGCTTTAACTACATAGGAGAAATATATATTTGTACTGATTGAATTACCTACGAAACTCCCAAAACACGAAAAAAAAGGATAGATAATCTAATAATAATAACAGATTTAATCATAAAATATATCGCACAAAGCGACAAAGACTTGAATTTTTTTTTACTTTTAGTCAAAATGAACTAGCATCGTTTCCTCGGATACTAAAGTTATGTTTGATTATTTTTGTAATGTAGAAGCTAATCGTAACACTGATTGTACACACGTCCTGATTCTCCGGCAACAAATTGTCGACAACATTTTTCTCCGTCCGCGTGACGTTTCGAATCCAGTTTCCCGCATTAGCGTTATTCTCGCTCGTTTGGCAAAGATTTCGTGTCGTTATGCATACGCATATGCATACATATCCGCGTCGTACGCAGGTAAGCAGAGCCTGACTAAACTACAATTTTCGGGTAATGGACGCTACAACTGGGACAGCGCGTGCGGGGCGCCAGAACGTTCCATGCTATAATTGCGTATAATGAGAAAGCGAGAAGTATAATAATGTTAAAGCACTAGTGCGGAAGTAAAATCCGGCCGATTTGCGCATGCGCGAGATATTACGAGATATAACATCACTACGCATAAGGGAGATATGGCGCGAACTATCCCATGTTATTCAATTGCAGAAACATTTGTAAAATTATGATAATTTTTTTTTCTGTGTGGGTAAGGTAGTAATTAAAGCGCGTTTTCACTAAAGTTAGAATTAAACTGTTTCTCTAAAATGTTTCATTTTACTTTTTGAAACGTAATTTTAATTATGCGACTGAGATATAAAATGCGGAATATGATAAATAAATTTTGCATTTTAAACAATGTTACTAGTGTATATGATTAATTACATACCATTTATATTGATTTTATTATGTTTAAGTTTTTCCGTGACCTAAAAGTAGGAATATAGCCTAGACTTTCAATTTCTTGATAGACTTTTAATGCATCGTATCCATGCAGCAATGCAGCCGAGAGTATCTATCTACTTTGCTTCTAGTGAAGTAGAATTGTGTGCTTTTGCCCACGTTTATCGAAGCGTGGATGGGTGCGATGCTATCTAGATAACTGCGATTGACGATCAGAGAACAGGTTCGACTTTAGATTTGTTAATAGAGTTTTAATGTATCGTATCCATGCAGCAATGCAGCCGAGAGTATGCATCTACTATGCTTCTAGTGGAGTAGAATTGTGTGCTTTTGCCCACGGTCCTCGGAGCGTGGATGGGTGCGATGTTATTCAAACTGCGATCGACGATCAGAGAACAGGTTCGACTTTAGATTTGTTAATAGAGTTTTAATGTATCGTATCCATGCAGCAATGCAGCCGAGAGTATGCATCTACTATGCTTCTAGTGGAGTAGAATTGTGTGCTTTTGCCCACGGTCCTCGGAGCGTGGATGGGTGCGATGTTATTCAAACTGCGATCGACGATCGGATAACAGGTTTCGACTTTAGATTTGTTAATAGAGTTTTAATGTATCGTATCCATGCAGCAATGCAGCCGAGAGTATGCATCTACTATGCTTCTAGTGGAGTAGAATTGTGTGCTTTTGCCCACGGTCCTCGGAGCGTGGATGGGTGCGATGTTATTCAAACTGCGATCGACGATCGGGGAACAGGTTTCGACTTTAGATTTGTTAATAGAGTTTTAGTGTATCGTATCCATGCAGCAATGCAGCCGAACGTATGCATCTACTATGCTTCTAGTGGAGTAGAATTGTGTGCTTTTGCCCACGGTCCTCGGAGCGTGGATGGGTGCGATGCTATATAGATAACTGCGATTGACGATCAGATTATAACTTGCACTTCTATTGCATATATCTCTCTTGAACTAAGTAAAATATGAGACGAAATTAACGGCAAATATAATTCTTGATTTATACAATATAATATAATCTGCATAATCTGAATATGTAGTACTGTGTCTAATAAAATAGGCTGGCAACATTTTTTCGAAATGTCGTATCCCGGATATATATCACTATAACTAGATGTCGATTGCACGAATTCTAAGGATAATTTTCCAGCGCTTATCTTTTGCACAGTTTATCGTATGGTCAACACCTTGAGTTTAAGCCTTGAGGAACAGGAATAAATGCAATATTGATTCAAAGAAAAAAAATGCAACTAGAGGCCGGCCGTTATTTAGAATATCCGGACGTTGGGACGGTGTCACCGCATCGGGCCTTGACTATGTCATATTGTATACATTTTAAATGGTATTTATTTAATAGTGCAATACACTAAAAGGTTGTTCTTTTTTTTGCAGGGACGTGTAAAGTTTGCCTTGACAAAAAGACCACGTACATTTTTTGCCCGTGTGGGCATAACTGTGCCTGTGAGGCGTGTGCCAAGGTGTTCCTCAATGCCTACACACAGAATGAGAGACAACCGTTTGACGATGAAGAGCAATACAGATTGAAGTGTCCCCAGTGTCGGACAAAATTTACTCAAGTTATTCGAGTGTATAATTAAACACGAAAATAAAATAAAAGCGAACAGGATTTAGTAACATTGTGGGTTTATCAGTTCCTGTGAATTCTCTGAACTTTTGTTTTCCTTCAGTGCTCCAAGCAAGCGGTGCAACAATTCTCATCGCCGCTCGGCCCCCCTCACGCTTCCATCTCTTCCCCTTTTACATGGCGCTCTGCGTAACGGCCCAATTCCCATCTGCCCCCTGCGATTCTCGATTTCAGAAGAATAAATATTTGCTTTTTCCTGTATCTTGAACTGAATCGATGAAAATATGGATGCAAAAAAAATCTACGTCGCACTTATGGATAATCGTACACGGATTACCTTATCTCGAGATCCCCTTCTTTTCCTTGCAACATCGTCCATTTCATTATTCCCAAAATTTACTCTATATATCCGTGACTTTAATTATTGATATTACATGCAATCCGTTATATGAGGCATTCTCTGTCAGTTCAGCCACTTTTTTTTCGACCCTCTCAGATCTATCTCATAATTGGCCACATTTTAGTACCACTTAAAAGCACTCTTTGTGAATTTTTTCAGATTTTTGAATTCATCCATTTAGGAAATGTATATTTTTTTTGTTATTCATATAACTTTGATGGAGTAAATCTGACAAAAAAATCACACATACAAAAAAATGTTGTTTTTCACTTAACTTTGTATTGCAGTATGTCTCATATTTTTATTCGTATTGCAAAAGCTATGTACAGCAAAAAAAATGTTAAACAATTTTTTTTACTCATTCGGACACCTTCGATATCACTGCCAATTTTATACAAGCTACAGGGATATGTCAAAAACATAACAAAAAATTGGCATAGTGGGCATCGACTATTTGAAGGAGAAAAAAAATATTTTCCAAAATTTTCGATCCAATAAATGGCTATACGCACGAAAAGCTGTATGTAAACCCTGAAGGCCGTGTCGTCGTTACGCGTCAAGTAGCTCAGTGGATCGATTATTTGAAGGAATAGCAAAAAAATAAGTGAAATAAAAAAATATATAAAAATAAAAAAACAATTAAATAAATTTAATTAATTTTCTTTCGTTTTTTAATCCTTCAAGTAGTCGACGCCCACTATACCAATTTTTTGTAGGTTCTATACATGTCCCTACAGCTTATAAAAAATTGAAAGTAATGTCGAAGGTGTCCGAATGAATGAAAAAAATTGTTTAACTTTTTTTTTTGCTGAATATCACTTTTGCAACACGAATAAAAATATGAGACCTATTGTATTACAAATTTGACTGAAAAACAACATTGTTTTGTATATGTATTTTTTCTGTCAGACTTACTCCATCGAAGTTATATGAATAATAAAAAAAAATATATTTCCCAAATGGATTGTTTTAAAAATCTGAAAAAATTCACAAAGACTGCTTTCAAGTGGTACTAAAATGAGTTCAATTATGGGATAGATCTGAGAGGGTCGAAAAAAAAAGTGGCTGAACTGACAAAGAATGGCTCATATGTGTCAAGATGTCTTAAATTAGCACTGATACGCAAATCTGTAATTAATTTCCATCGAAAATATACGATATGTATAAAACCAAACTTTTCATACTCTCGTTCAAACTTTAAGTTATTTTAAACCATGAGTCGCCACTTCCGATGATTGAAGTCTTATTAATTTTCAATATTCATAAGGGTTGAAGAGAACTGTAGATTTTTTCTAACCCTTCATATAGAATCCATATAAAGACATTTGGCCTATTATTAACAGGCGATTAACGCCTTATTTTTTCGTTCCCTGCATTTTTTTACAGACAACAAATTTTATATAATGGACTTCGGCAATATATGAAAAACAGTAAATATATTTATGAAGACTAAAAAATTGAAGTGTCATATTGTGCAGCTTAAAGAAGAGACGATGACAAATGACCTGTTAAATGAATTATATATGTAACAGTAAAGATAAAAATAAAAGAATGTAAGAAAAACATAAAGATATGATGTTATAAATGTGTATTATTAAAGTACAGCATAAGTATAATTCAGCTCATGTTGGGAGTTCAGTACTACTGTGCTTCTCATATAAGTTCAGCTGATATTAAATCACACACAGCAATCAATTAAATAATGCCTACATGTGGATTATCCATTTTTATTATTGACATATTGTATTCATTTCGTAAATAAAAATGTGTCTTAAAATGGGTCTATTTTTTTTTTAACTTTCTATAAAAGTAAAGAGATATTTAATTATTGGTTTTCTGTAAAATTGAGTTTTTTGAAATTTTGAGTTTAGGACTTTCGAAGTTTTGGAGTAATGAACTGTCGGTGTTTTGGCTTTCGGACTTTTAAACTATTGGTATTTTGCCTTTCGGCCTTGTTCACTGTTCGTATTTTGCCTTTCGGAATCTTTAGTTTTCGATATTATGACCTTTCGTAATTTTGAATAGCTGAAGTTATGATGCTTCATCATATTTATTTTTCAATTTTTCAAACCTTCGATTTCTTAAATATTTGCGATATTTATTACTATATTTTTAGCTGTAGATTATCTTAGTTCTGAATATTTTATATTTAGGAAATTGACACAATCCCCCTCTTTAGTCTTTACAACACTATGATTTCGGAGCTCTGAGATTTCCAGTCACTGACATTTGGATCTTATCATATAACTGCATCAATTATCGGTGCCATTTCGGTATGTCTAGTATTGTTTCTGATATTCGAAGTTTCGTGTTTTACTATTTCGGGACATTGAATTTTCCATTTACAATATTTTTGTTATATAAAAATCGTAACTTTTTTAAATCGGAAAAAAAAAATTGAAATTAACGCCGTTCCGAACATTTACATTCGGAACTTTAACCCCACCCCTGGGAATGTGGGGAAAGTAGGTAAAAAAGGATTTTATAATTGGAGTTGTGGGGTCTGCAATCAGGAGGAGGAAAGCCTGGAGCATATCTGGCAGTGTGAAGAGGCGAGAGGGACTATAAGGGAGGAATGGGTAAGAGGGGTGGATGAGTGGAGGGGTCAAAGGGTGGGACCGGAATTGGATTGCTGGACCAAGGCGTCGCTAAAGGGAGAACCAGTGTTAGCGATTTGTGAATATTTGAGAGTTTTTGAGACCCTGAAAAAGTCGAGAACCGGGGAAGACCGTATGGTTGAGGTTGGGGATGGAGAATGGGGCATATAGATGGGAGGAAGCAGTGAGGGAGGCAGACCAAAAGATTGACTGATAAGAGAGTGAGAGGAAGAGAGGAATGAAAGGTTAGGTGCGACAGTATTGTTTTTAAATAGGACACGAGTCGTGGCAGTGAAGAAGAGTACCTGTCATAGTTAACCAAAGATAGGGTAAATGGAGTGAGAGGCGAGAGTGGGATAGTTTGGATATGGAAGATGAATGTTATATTAGTGTTATTGAGTAAATAAGTGATGCAATTGCTTAAGACAAATACTGTAATAATGTTAAGAGTTAAATATGAAACGTTGTCAAATATATATTATTTATGTAAGAGATGCAGAAGGGCGAATGTAAAAGGCGAGAGAAGCCATACATGAAAAATAAATACTACTACTGTCTATATACATATATATATATATATTGTGACGTGCCCCTCGTGGAAGTATTTCGGCGACTTCACGAGGAGCGCCGACCAAATATAACGACGCCCAGAATTTTACGCACTTTTATTCTCTCCGCACTTTCCACACTATTTACTTGTTTTTGCTGGGCGCCAGGCTCTCTATTATTTTCCCGAAAGCCAGGGAAACTTACTATTCTTCTTTAGTTCTTCACCGGTTGACCGGCTAGCTGGAAAGGGGTGCAGTTCGAGGCAAATGCAAAATTAATTAAGCGAACGCGAGCTCGATTTTCCACAAATAACAAAACAATAATTTATTCATCAATAATAGAATTATCACGCAACAAATTAATACAAAAGTGACTCGAGTCCGAACAATCTCCGCGATTATTACGCACGCGACGCTTCGATTTTACAATAAACTATTCTTCTATTCGGGGAAGCCGACAGAACAGAGGATGATTCTACAGACGCGGATAATACAAATGGTGCACCACGTGCGCCTACCTTTTCCTTCGCTTCTGGCCTCGATCCTCGCTACGATGCCGGTCCTCTCGGGTCTCTGCTTCTCACGAAAATTCTAGCGTAGCGGCTTCCACGCGGACAATTATTCTTTCGATTACTATTCCTACCGTCGGCACGCGCACGGTTCGCTAATACTCGCGGAAACACGTTGCAACACGCTCGACGCGTTAACAAAATCTATTGAAGATGCGCGAGTACTGCTCGAGCGCGATCGTCTTTCTATTCTTTTCTTTTTCGAATCTCTTCTGGGGTCTCTCGTGGGACGCTCCCGGGCTAACTGAAATCTTTTCGGTAATTATCGCACGCAATGCCGGGTTACGCGTGCCTCGAACGTCCGGGGTGGGGGTCACGGCTTGCCATCGATCGACTTCGTCGATCGTCGCGTTGTTCCGCTGTCTCTCGCCTTCCATCCTCCGACGTCGCAAGCGTCTCCCCGGCCCTTTGCTCTAATTCCGAGAATCCTGTAAACGTAATATTCACGGCAGTCAAACGTTCGAATAACACTACGAGTTTACCATGACGAGGAACGATTCGGTTGCTACGCTGGCTTTCGTGAGGCCTCGGTGCACGAGCACCCTAGGCCCAGCGCGTCGATGCGAGCGCGTACCAACGCCTCGTTACATCCCCCCACTAGGCCAGACTACCCGCTCTAACGCGAGATAGGCTCACGCCGATACACCTTTGCAACGCGCTTTGCTGCAGAATCGATCCTCAATCATGTCTCGCACTTCCTCCACCGTAATTAAATATTCAAGAAATTTCCAACACCAATACAAAAGTTAAATTCAATTCTAATTCCCTTGGTCGTGCCGTCCGTCGCGGTCCACGCCGGTACAGAATTAAACTAAAAAATGGCAATCAACAAAAAAACATTTCTTTCCGCAGAGACTTCGTCTCGTGCGGCTCTTTTCCAACTAAACCAAAAATCAAATTCATTTCTATGACGCTTTCCTCGCGCGTGCGTGTCCGCGTATCCTCACGTCGGCAGCACGCGACGACGGGTCATACAAAAAAATAAAATAAAACAATATCGTAACTCAACAATTCTTACTGACTAATAGGAAAAAAGTTTTACGCTCCTCTCGAGCGTCTCCAGAGCAATTCAATACAAAAATCAACATTGTAATCAATAAAAAAAATTAAACAGTTCTTTTCCTTTTTTTCAACTCAAAAATAAATCAGTCTTTTTTCCGTTACGCATTATTTTCGCGAACATGCCATAAACTATTTCTCAAACACTACTGACCAGTCGAGCGCTCCGGGGTTGGCACATTACTCGCCAATTTCAGGTCCCTCACATGCCATCTCCCTGCAGGACGGCCGTCTGGATCGGTCATCTCTACTACACGTGACGACACGACTCTCACGACTTCGTACGGACCGGCGGATTTCTTCGCGAATTTTGCAGAGCGCCGATACCTTCGCTGTTTCGCGGCTCTATCGTTCGGCGCGTCTATCACATGCTGCGTTAATGTTACCGCGATTTCGAAGTCTTGTGGCGTGGTCGGTATTATCTCCGCGAGCAGCTTTTTTAAGCGATCCGGCTGTGTGCTGACAAGCTCTTGTAAACCAAAACAAGCACCGAGTGTCGCGAGCTCGTCGCTCGAGCGTGCGATCGGGTGTTCAACCCCTGCCTCTTCCAACGACCACGTGCTACGACCGCCGTGCACGTTAACTCCAAAGACGTAAATAAAATCTATTCCTAGTAAGCAATTCGATTTTAAATTTTTAACGATTATTGACGGAAACCATTTTTGCACGCCGTCAAGCTCAATCGGGAATAATGCCTCTCCGATCACTAGCTCGGGCGTACCATTGGCCATCGTCACATAATCGTTTCGACTCGGCGGATATTCTCTGTGCGGCAAGCTTAAATCTCGTACTATTTCTCCTCCCACGCGACCGAAAACCGAAATAGTAGCACCCGTGTCTATCAACGCTTCGAGTACTTTTCCATCGATAAGCAACTCAACGAAAATTCGAATTCGTCCTGTCTCGCGCTGCCACTCCTCTGGTGGTGGGGGAAACGATTCGAAGAAATTCGCGTGCTCGGGCTGACTTGTCTCGATCGCGATCTCGTTCTCACGATGCTCTATTTTTTTTTCGTCTTCGCGCGCGGCGTCGCGTACGTTATTCGCGCGAGTTGCGGCCACATCTCTACCGGTCTCTAGCGCGTCATCTATCGCGACAATTTCATTTTCAATTTCTATTTCATTCTCGGATTCGTCCGAACTATACCGATCCAGCGTCCAGATACCAGTCGACCTGCAAGGAGACTCACCTGTTTCGATTTCCTCGACTCGTGCTGAAAAAGAAGTACCCAGAGGGCTCGACGTACTCGCGCTTACATTTACGCGGTTATTTACATTCGGGCTCTCGACGTGAACTGCACCCTGGAAGGAATTAGGGAAGGGATTGGTTCGGAGAGGTACTGCGCTGAATCCTCTTCGCATTTCTTGCGGGTCTTCTTCTACTCGGTTCGCTGGCTGTCCCGCTGTTGCCAGTTCCGGTTCGCGTTTTTCGACAACGCACAGCCGCATGTCGCACTGTTGACATCTCGGCGGCCGCATGCCGTACACAATTGCACTCGGGGATTTCTGCAATCTCTCCCGAAGTGGCCCGCTTCACCACAATTCGAGCAAAAGGGTGGGGGTCTTCTGTAGAAGCTCTGTGGGCCTCGAGGGACGGCTTGGCGATTTTCTCCAGCCTGTTCGGTACGGCCCGCTTGCATGTGTGCGTTACCGTTGCTTCCCTCACTCGGCGGCTGTCTTGCTGGCGGCTGCTGCGGCACGTTGCTTCGGTTCGGCGGCGGCGCGGCGGCTCTCGGTGGCTGCTGCGCGGCGGCTCGAGCGTACGTTGGTGGTGCGGTAGCTGGCTCGATTTCGGCCGCTTCATTGCCCCCACTCTTGCGTCTCGCTCGTCGTCGACGCTTTTTCGCTGCTGCAGGCTCCACAGAATCAGCGGACTCGCTTCCCACTGCATCGCTCCTCGGCGCAGGCGCTTTATACTGTGTGCGCGCTGCCGGGTTCGGTGTGTACCAAGTTTTTGTCGCTGCTGAGGATTTTCCGATCCACGCGAACTCTTTCGCGAGCGACTCCTCGCGACTCGGCGGAGGGCGTCGCGCCTTTGCTCTGGCCCATCTCTGCTCGATCCACGTCGTCTGCTTCACGAACTCTGCGTATGATCGGAAATCGCTTCGATCAATTCGGTCCCAGTACTCAGGACGGAGACCAGCGTAGGCCTGATCTAGTTGATGGCGAACGCTCTTTCGCCTCCGCAGGCGGTTGTAGAGTCCTTGGATGCAAATTAAGTAATCTTTCGCAGACTCATCGGCTCCTTGCGTCCTTTTCCTGATGTCTTCTTTCAGTCCCTGTTGGTCTCGATCCAAACTGAACCACGCACGGAAATCCAACACGAACTCGCGCCATGATCGCCAATATATTCTATTCGATCGATACCACTGAATAGCGCGTCCTTTTAGCACTTCCGGGAGTACTTGCAATCGATCTTCGCACTGGATTTCGGAGGCAAGGGTTTTCTCTCGCATTTGCTCCAGAAATTCTTCACAGCCGAAGTCATCTTCTCCCGTGAAGGTAAGTCGCCATTTCCTCGCGATGTCGCCAATGTCACGCTCGCGGCGTGGTCTTCGATTCCGTCGCTGAGGCCTCGGTGCTGCGCGCTCGCCACGATGTCGTCTGCGGCGCGCTCTGCGCCCCTCTACTGTGCGCCACGTGCTATCGGCCGTCTCACTCGCACTACTTGACAGAGTATCGATCGATGTTTCGCTGTCACCCGACGCGGTCGATTCGCTGAGTGATTCCTCGGTCGGCTCGTGCTTTCTTCGATTCCTCGGTGCATTACGGGATCGGCAGCTCATATCACTCCCGGATTTACGGTATTTCCTCGTTTTCTTATTTTTCCTCCTCGGATCGGGATCGCTGTCTGTCTGCGTGCCAGCGTCTTGGCATCTCGGACCAATAGATTTCCGCCGATCAGCTGTGCCAGTTTGCGTCTCCTCTGGCACGTCCTTGCGGACTTTTCGCGAGGTCTCGCTTCGGCGCAGCGTCACGTTCGCACTCTTTTCTTCAAAGTGCTGGAAATCTAGGTCGGCGACGCTGTCCCAATCTGCCGGAATTAATCGTCTTTTCATTTTGTTTGGAGAAGTCCTGCTGTCACTCGGCGGGATTTCTTTAATCTCCACGTGTTTCTTCGGGATGGCGCCTCGTGACGGATCAGCTGGGCTCACTGGTCGCGAGCTACTCAGCTCTCGCCGCGAAGTATTCACGAACTGTCGAAGCCGGTTTCGCGCAACGGCCGTAACACCATCGGGGTTCAACAGCAACGCGCGGAGGGTGTCACGCCTTTGCGTAAATGTCATTTCGTCGACGATCGCGTGCTCGGGTACGACCGGTTCGTCCAATCTCGGCATATTGTCCTCTTCACTCCACTTTATTCCGGGGATTCCACTTTCCCGAAGCTCTAATCGTCGCAGCCGATCGCGAATGTCGCCGTCCTCTCCCTCTATACTCGCGTTAGAATCTCTTAACATCTCGATCACGCGTCTTCTCGGAACGGCGTCCACCCACGCGGTTCGCTCAGACGCTCGTTGCATCCGCTCTCGCGTCTCGTCCTCGTTCTCACTCGTGTGCGGGGTAGATTTCACCGAATTACCTCTTTCAGCCATCTTAATGTCAATTATTCTCTTTCGATAATTCGGAACTGTTCACTTTAACAATAGTTTTTTTTTTTTTCCTTCACTCTTCAATCTTCTCGGGCTTCAAGCCGGTTCGGCCGAGCGTCGACGCGCGATGTTTATGTTACGTTGTTTACGCGCGGACCCTCGAGGCTCGCATACACACTTCCCGAAAATTTAGTCACTTCAATTCGATATTCTCACGCGTTCGTCGAGAATCGAGAAATATTCAACGCGAAATATTTTTTTTCGTGTGCTTTCTCGTTCGAGCGCTTCGAGCTGGCTCTACCGAGCGCCTTCCCGCGGTGTTTACAACTTTTTCTGACACTTGTTGACACGCGGGCACTCGTGAGACTCTCGCTCGACTCAGCGATATTCGACGCGCACGAATATTATTCCAAATCTTTCGAGACAAGGGGATTTCTCACTTCACTGTTCGAATAATTAATTTCGCCCGAATTAGGTCCGAAATTTGATGCACTGCCCCACGTTGGGCGCCAAAAATTGTGACGTGCCCCTCGTGGAAGTATTTCGGCGACTTCACGAGGAGCGCCGACCAAATATAACGACGCCCAGAATTTTACGCACTTTTATTCTCTCCGCACTTTCCACACTATTTACTTGTTTTTGCTGGGCGCCAGGCTCTCTATTATTTTCCCGAAAGCCAGGGAAACTTACTATTCTTCTTTAGTTCTTCACCGGTTGACCGGCTAGCTGGAAAGGGGTGCAGTTCGAGGCAAATGCCAAATTAATTAAGCGAACGCGAGCTCGATTTTCAACAAATAACAAAACAATAATTTATTTATCAATAATAGAATTATCACGCAACAAATTAATACAAAAGTGACTCGAGTCCGAACAATCTCCGCGATTATTACGCACGCGACGCTTCGATTTTACAATAAACTATTCTTCTATTCGGGGAAGCCGACAGAACAGAGGATGATTCTACAGACGCGGATAATACAAATGGTGCACCACGTGCGCCTACCTTTTCCTTCGCTTCTGGCCTCGATCCTTTCTACGATGCCGGTCCTCTCGGGTCTCTGCTTCTCACGAAAATTCTAGCGTAGCGGCTTCCACGCGGACAATTATTCTTTCGATTACTATTCCTACCGTCGGCACGCGCACGGTTCGCTAATACTCGCGGAAACACGTTGCAACACGCTCGACGCGTTAACAAAATCTATTGAAGATGCGCGAGTACTGCTCGAGCGCGATCTTCTTTCTATTCTTTTCTTTTTCGAATCTCTTCCGGGGTCTCTCGTGGGACGCTCCCGGGCTAACTGAAATGTTTTCGGTAATTATCGCACGCAATGCCGGGTTACGCGTGCCTCGAACGTCCGGGGTGGGGGTCACGGCTTGCCATCGATCGACTTCGTCGATCGTCGCTTGTTCCGCTGTCTCTCGCCTTCCATCCTCCGACGTCGCGAGCGTCTCCCCGGCCCTTTGCTCTAATTCCGAGAATCCTGTAAACGTAATATTCACGGCAGTCAAACGTTCGAATAACGCTACGAGTTTACCATGACGAGGAACGATTCGATTGCTACGCTGGCTTTCGTGAGGCCTCGGTGCACGAGCACCCTAGGCCCAGCGCGTCGATGCGAGCGCGTACTAACGCCTCGTCACAATATATATATATATATATATATATATATATATATATTGTGACGGGCCCCTCGTGCAGGAATTTCGGGAACTGGACGAGGAGCAAACCGACCAAATATAACGACGCCCTGAAATTTCCACACTACTATTTTATCACTCTCGTTGATTTGCTGGGCGCCAGGCTCTCTATTATTCCCCGAGAGCCAGGGGTTTTTTATCTCTTCTTGATCTTCTTCGCCGGGCTGCCGGCTAGCTGGAAAGGGTGCAGTTCGCGGGCATGCAAAGTCAAATACGATAACACTAAATTCAAGTTTCAAAATAATAAGCTGTTCGTTTAATAAATTTAAGAAATTATCCACGTTACAAAATTGATACAAGAGGTGACTCGAGTCCGAACAAAGCTTCGCGGATCGAACTCGCACGCGACGCTTCGATCTTCCAATAATCTATTTTTCTATTCCGGGAAGCCGACAAAACCGAGGAGGACTCTACAGACGCGGAACAATTGTACAAAGAATGGTGCACCACGTGCGCCTACCTTTTCTGTGCTGCCGGTCTGCGTCCTCGCAGCGATGCCGGTACTTTCTCGTCTCTGCTACTACTTAATCCTCGGGGAAGAATCTTCCACTCAACACTATATTTTCGGGTTAATCCACTAAATTAATATTTGCGTGGGCTCGTGCGCAGTACGGTATTACTCGCAGAGGAATACTTTATTCTCGCTATTACGCTCGACGCGACGCAATAATTCCCGATACTACACGAGAGCAACTCGAGCGCGATCACTTTCTACTCTGTCTATCGATACTTCGGCTAACGGTCCTATTCGAGGTTCCTCGCTAACTAAAATCGTTTCGGTAATTAGCGCACGCTGTGGGTTACGCGTGCCTCGGACGTCCGGGGTCGGGTCCATGGCCTGCCATCGATCGACTTCGTCGATCGGCGCGTTGTTCCGCTGTCTCTCTCCTTCCCTTCTCCGGCGTCGCGAGCGTCTTCCCGGCCCTTTGCTCTAATTCCGAGAATCCTGTAAGTGTAATATTACGGCAGTCAAACGTTCGAATAACGCTACGAGTTTACCATGACGAGGAACGATTCGGTTGCTACGCTGGCTCTCGCAAGGCCTCGGTGCACGAGCACCGTAGGCCCAGCGCGTTGATGCGAGCGCGTACTAACGCCTCGTCACAATATATATTATAAAAAGATCTCGCCGCCGCCGCCGCCGTGTCAAGAATCGAGGAACTTAGAATAATTCGGGGTCAGGGCTTGGCGGAAGGGGGTGGCGCTAAAGGCTTGGGGCTAGCCCCACCACTTTCCGCCGAGCCCCGAGCCCGAATTATTCTAAGTCCTTTTCCAAAAACATAGGTCCCCCAAGGCTGCAGGCACCTTTGGGGGGGGGGGGGCACCCTTGGGTGGGGTGCGACTGCGAGCGCGCGCAGCGCGCGAGCCACAATGAAATCCTAGTATATACCCGCGTAGAAAAGAAGAATCTTGTGAAGAATCTTTTAAAGAATCTTAAAAAAAGTCTTGAAAGAATCTTTAAAAGAATCTTCAAAGGAATCTTTAAAAGAATCACGTATAGGATCCGGAGCAAGACTCTTTTCAAGATTCTTTTCAAATTTTTTTCCAGATCAAAACTCCGAATGTTTGTCATTTTTTTAGTTTAATTCAGTTGATTAGTCATATTTGATTGATCAGATCCGAAAAATAGCGTGATTTGATCAGATTCAAGCGATAAAATGAGGAAAAAAAAATAAAAAAATGTTGATCGTGGGACTTGAACCCAGGTCCCTCGGCGTACTATCCCGTTATCTTATCTATTCAACCACATCATCTTTCTTGGATAGCAGTAAAATTAAATGATATATGAGTGTCACTTGCTTTTTCAGAACTTTGTTTTTTTTCGGAAATTACGGCGCGATGCGCGTTGCCACTTTGCACCGTTTCACAGTATCTAGTTTCATTAAGAATTCATCTTTCACATTCAGTTATTGCTCCCTCATAAAAGAAACTTTATTTGCGAGAAAACATACGTTTCGGTGTCCAGATCAACTTCTCCATAGTTGTTGGTGTCCAGGTCGAACTCTCCATAGTTTTCGGTATCCAGGTCGATATCTCCATGGCTTTCGGCGTCAGGATCGACATCCCGATGGCTTTCGATGTCCAGGTAGACATTTCTATGGCTTTCGGTATCCAGGTCGATATCTCCACGACTTTGAACATCAGGGTCGACATGTCCATGGCTTTTGGTGCCAAGTCGATATTCCCATGATTTTCGATGTCCACGTCGATATTTCCATAGTTTTCGGTGTCCAGGTTGATCTCTCCTTAATTTTCAGCGCCCAGGTGGATGTCCAGCACCTGGACACCGAGAAATATGGCGAGGTTCACGTGGACACCGAAAACTATAGAGATGTCGACCTGGACACCGAAAACTATAGAGGGGTCGTCGTAGGTACCGAAAACTATGGAGATGTCGATCTGGATGCCGAAAACTATGGGGAGGTCGACCTGGACACCGAAAAGTATAAAGGGGTCGACGTAGATACCGAAAACTATGGATATGTCAATCTGGATACCGAAAACTATGGAGATGTCGACCTGGACACCGAAAATTATGGAGAGGTCAGCCTCGACACTGAAAAAAATAGCGAGGTTGACGTGGACACCGAAAATTATGGAGAGGTCGACCTCAACACCAAAAACTATGGAGACGTTGATCTGGATACCGAAAACTATGGTGTGGTCAATCTGGACACTGAGAGCCTCGAAGCAATCAACCTGGACACTTTTGAAGACCAGGTTCATGTCTTTTAAGGTTTTTGTTTGCGGAATTTAATTATTTATTTTTTCTAAACCACTTTTCTTGACGTTCTGGACTATTTTGAGTGTCCTGACTTGAAAATCTTGGAACGTATGTTTTCTCGCAAATAAAGTTTCTTTTATGAGGGAGCAATAACTGAATGTGAAAGATGAATTCTTAATGAAACTAGATACTGTGAAACGGTGCAAAGTGGTAACGCGCATCGCGCCGTAATTTCTGAAAAAAAAACAATTCTGAAAAAGCAAGTGACACTCATATATCATTTAATTTTACTGCTATCCAAGAAAGATGATGTGGTTGAATAGATAAGAAAACGGGATAGTACGCCGAGGGACCTGGGTTCAAGTCCCACGATCAACATTTTTTTTTTTTTTTTTTTTCTCATTTTATCGCTTTAATCTGATCAAATCACGCTACTTTTCGGATCTGATCAATCAAATATGACTAATCAACTGAATTAAAGTAAAAAAATTACAAAAATTCGGAGTTTTGATCTGGAAAAAAATTTGAAAAGAATCTTGAAAAGAGTCTTGCTCCGGATCCTATACGTGATTCTTTTCAAGATTCCTTTAAAGATTCTTTTAAAGATTCTTCACAAGATTCTTATTTCTACGCGGGTATATATATATATATATATATCCTAGTATATATTGTGACGGGCCCTTACCACGAGTATTTCGGCCACTCGTGCAAGATCCAACGCCCAAATATAACGACGCCCGAGGTTTCTCACTCGATTTTTACCCGCACTTAACACCTGATTTCATACGACCTTGATGGGCGCCAGGCTCTCTATTCTATCCCGAAAGCCAGGGAGTTTCCTTCCCGTTCGATATTTCCTTCTTAAACCGGCCGACTAGCTGAAAAGGGGTGCAGTTCGAGGCATGCAAAATAAATCACCCGAACGAATATTTCTAATTCTCACAACCGTAACAAAAGATTTATTAACAAATAATTAATAACGAAAAAAACAACAAAAGAAATGTTACAAGTGTGACTCGAGTCCGACATGTACCGCGGATCTTCACGCACGCGACGCTATCGCTCGAGTCTACTTTATTCTCAAATATCAACGAAAATCTACTGCTAAATAATTTACCGAAAGACCGGACGCGGCAACGAGCAATCCTGCAGCAGCACGGCTGAGTACAGTATAATAGTGCACCACGTGCGCCTACCTTATTCGCTGGTTTCGCTGCGGTCCGTCCGTCGGTTTCCTTCAATCTCCTTACTAGCTGGATTCTCCTCGCGGCTACTCTCCGAGCACGAATCGATCGGTTTTCCTAACCGAGATCTACGATACTCGGGATTTTCACACGCGGGAACACGGTGTCTCGGGATATGCGCGAGAATCGCTCGAGCGCTCTATCTCCGAGTCTTTCAATACCGCTTAATAACGAACGTAGCAAATCCTTTATCTAGTAGTCGCAAGGGCACGCTAACCACTCGACGTAATTGTTCGTACTTTATTTTACTTTCTTTTACGGAATGATCCACGAAGACTCACGTCCGCGAACTACTAATTTGCTATTTCTTTCAACTACGGCTCAGATTACTTCTCAACGCGAGGCCTGCCGAAATTATACTTCTTAATGCGCGGCCTGTCGAAATTAGACTTCTCAATGCTCGGCCTGTCGAAATTAGACTAATTAATTCATCGCCTGCCTAAACGAGACTAAATTCTTTTCTCCTATTCTTCTCGTCTCCGCTTTGTGCGGGTCTTCGTAGTTCGGGGGTCTTCGGACGTCCGGGGTGGGGGTCACGGCCTGCCATCGATCGTCTTCGACGTCGATCGGCTTCTCGTTGCCTCTCTCTCGCGCTCCTTCCATCCTCGACTCTCGCTGAGGCTCTCGAGCCTCTCTCTCTAACTCTCGTAGATCCTGCAATCAATGATCCACACAGCAATACATTGTTCTCGCAACGGTTCGGACCTCGGCGGCGGGAAGCGATTCTGTTGCTATGTAACTTTTTCCGGGGTCTCGGTGCGCGAGCATTCGCGACCAAGCGCGCTGCTGCGAGCGCGTGGTAACGCCTCGTCACAATATATATATTGTAACGCCGCAAAATTGCGCGTTACAATGATTGATATCGTTCTCCTCGCTCTTCGACTCAAGGGCGATCTCGCAGGGTCGTAATAGGAAAATTGAATATTTATTAATTATTTTTTGAATGTTATTTTTTTATGTACGACGACGAGAGAGAGACCGATCGACGAATGGAAAAGAGAGGTTGTATTTTGACACGCTACGTGCGTCCCGGCAGCTTCCCGAATTAAATCGGAGGACTTTGCGAGCTAATTTCTCACCAAACTACAACTACAGCCTCCACCTACGCAGTAGTCATCTTTTCTACGCCTAATGGGGAAGGCATTCACAGTTGATCAGCGGATGCATCTCAGAATACCAGCGCAATATTCGAGCTTACGCGCTCGAAAAGGGCCTAGCGCATGGTTGGTAGTATAGCGAGCTACCGAACCTTGATGTGCACCGATAACAGCTACGCTAATTTGTCAATTCGCCTAGCGAGGCGCCAGGTCCCGTCTCTGCGTGAGAGCGCTTCAATGCTTTCCCCCGATTAGCGCAATTTTGAATATCTAAGGGTGGGGAGCAAAGTTCACGAGCGAGATCGATCGCGATCACTCAAGGCTTTTTCGCGGATATCGTCGAGCGGGAGGACGTCTCGCAAAATATTAGTTATTACGAGGAAGTACATTGAATCTCCGTTGAGGAAAACTGTCCGAGGAGTAACTCATTTGCCGTCTCTCGTCCCGGTGAGCTCCATATATTTATTGTATTATTTTTCTGGTCTCAATTGTATTAGTTTATTTTATTTAATCGCGAGTGTTACCATTGTAAAATAGAGTTTGGTCGTGCCGGTCGTGTTTGACTCTCCGCGTGGAGAATAATTTCGTTGATGATATTGATTGTGTGTTGTTTTATAACGAATTTTCTCGGACGTGTGAGTGTGCTTCGCTGGCGGCTTCGAGCCATTTTTTATGTAAAATCATTTTGTGAAATTTAGAGTCGCTGAGAATAATTATTTCTAGTATAATCAGACGTGTGCGCGAATCGCCCTTAAGCCGTCGTCCCGGAAAAGCCATAGTGTTAAGTGCGTGAGTGTGTATGCGGTCCGTGTGTGTACCCTTGGTTGTCCCGTTAACAGCGTCCGTTGGTTTTTCGTGAGGAACTTAACTTCAAGGCCATATTACGTGTTAGGATTTTTGTGTTATATGATTTCATTGGTCGAGTCGTTTGTCGCGTTTTGAGTTTGTTACGCGGCCCTCTCGTCCCTTGTTAATTATTTATTTGAGAGTGTGTGAGTTTGTGTGAGCGTGAATGTTCGTTATCGTTTGTCGGGATATTATATTTTATTTAGTGGCCAAAGTGTGGCATTAAAAAGAGATATTTTGCGTGGACATTTTATTAATTATTTGTTTCTTTAAATTCTTTGATCTTTTAAATAAATTAAATTATTGTGAGTCCCGTATTTTTGTGATATTATTGTTATTTATTTCTCGAACTATCAGTAGGTACCCCCCCACTCTACGTATTGCAGCTGACGCCAAGCCTGGGCTGGCAATTGTCATTTGTTAACGTTGCTTCTCTTCCGGCGCGAAAGCGCCTGGCGCGCAGTTCTTCGGAACGAAAAATAAGGAAGAGAAGTAACATTGGACAATTTAAGGTTGTAGCTTGGGTTTTCCTGCGTTGGGTAAAATTTACGTTACAATATATATACTAGGATTTTATTGGGGCTCGCGCGCTGCGCGCGCTCGCAATCGCCCCCCACCCAAGGGTGCTCCCCCTCCCCACAGGTCCCCACAGCCTTGGGGGACCTATGTTTTTGGAAAAGGACTTAGAATAATTCGGACTCGGGGCTTGGCGGAAAGGGGTGGGGCTAGCACCAAGCCTTTAGCCCAACCCCGTTCCGCCAAGCCCTGAGCCCGAATTATTCTAAGTCCCTCGATTCTTGACACGGCGGCGGCGAGATCTTTTTATAATATAAAGAGATATATGTTGAACAACATGTACTTGACTTGCTGCAGATATTTTTAGTTTATTTCACAACTTTTTGGGCTGATACATTTTTTATGTCTCAAGTTTTTGAAACACTGTTTTTTATTGGGGTGTTGATACCACTCACGTAAATGTTCTTGTCTCAATTTTTTTACACATTGTGTTTTTTGGGGGGATTTCAACACTTTTTACAGAGTTTATATTGAATGATCAATCCTTGGTTCATCCAAAGAGAATAAAAGAGGATAACATTTTATAAAAGTAATGTGTTTTTCAAATAATTAATAATAATAAAGCTTTGATTTAATTTAAGTTTTCTACTATAAACTACAACGATCTTTCCATATTAGTACATTTATAGAATTGAGACTATAAGTCTCCTCAAAATCCTCAAAATTACAGTCAGAATCCTAAAAACACTGCCACATTAAAAAATGGTATAAATATCAAGATGAAAATTGTAGGGTTTTTTTTTCATAGAGAACTACAAAATCAACAATACAGATCATTTTGATTAATATCATGTGATGTGTGCTATTGTTATTATTTCAGGACCTGTATATAATTAAGACTGACAGCTTTCATGTCTTTTCTAGGTGACTTTGTTACTCTATTTAAATTTAGAAAAAAAATGTATATTACAAAGGTCACACCACGCCTGTTTGTTCCAATAATTTATCTTAATAAAAATTCACTTTTTCCTGGACAATGTTAAGAAAGTGCAGATTGCGAAAAACATTAATCCACAAATCCAAGTTAAACCCGAATAGAAACTAACTTTACCAAATTTATTTAAAAATGAAGCTTGTTACACATATAAATTTACTACACTTTATTAATTAATTTTTTCTCAGTTCTCATAACTTCTCTTATAAAAAAATCCAGTATTTCATCGAATGACATTGTGAGCTCAGAGTCAATCATGAAGCAACTAATAAAACTCACAGAAATCACCAAATATAAATCATCTTTTTTGCTGTATGGTGTTGGTTGCAGGTTCGAACAAACCATAGTACACAAATTTCAGTTAATTACTGAATAACCACTGATTTTTATGAATATATTAAACAATGAAACTTGTTACATATATAAATTAATAAAACTTGTTACACATAGAAATTGAAAAACACTTTATTATTCCTGTATCAGTTGTGATAACTTGTCAAACCAAGCGACTTAGCATCATACCAAATGAGTTTGGGAGATTGCGTATGATTGAATTATGCTTAAAGAAATAGAAACCACTAAATTTTACCAGATAACATTAGAAGCTTAAGAGTAAATAATCAACCAACTGTAACAAGATCGTAAATAATAAATATAACGCTGCAACGTCACGCGCAGCATAGATCGAAAAATAATTCCTATAATGGGAACTTCGATCGTAGACTAGGAGAAAAGGGCGAAAGTTATCGACCGAGTACTGTAAGTACGCATAATCGATTACGAACAAGGGGAGCTGCGATCGAATTTCGAACGAGAAGGACGGGCGCGTAAGAGGTGACACTCGACCCTCGGACCTCGTGGTATAAGGACGTTCGGTAGAAGAAAGAGAAACGTATTCAATCGTAAAGGAATTGGCGAGTTGTGTCCAAGGATTGATCCGTCCTTCGTTTAGAGATAGTCTTGTCCGAAATTTTTATTGGAATTGTGCGAATCTTGTGTGGGAACTGTACAACAATTGTAACCGTAAGTACCAAGGAAATTGCCATTAAGTAAACTAACGTTTTCCTGGAAATTGTGTCGACTTTCGCTATTGGGTTAACCCTTTACCCTCCCTGGAGTTTAGTCGAGCGAAAGATTTTCTTTGCAGATAATCAAATTGTCGTCTAGTGAACGGCTGGCGCCCAACTTATTTTGTCGAAATTAATTTAATTTTGAGCCCTAACGGTCATGACCCAGGCTACGTTAGGTGTAAAGGAATCAAATCAACTTCATTCGTATAGATTTATTATGGTTAAAAAGGATTCCTGTCTCAATTAGCGCCCAACGTCGTGCAATTGGGTAAAAAGTGTAAAAGAAAATAAGTTAACCTGTAAAATATTGAATGTTACTGCAAAATTCGTAGTGCAAAATAATTAAAATTGTAAAATTTTCGATTATAACGTATGAAGAAAAGAAATCGAGAATCGTAGTCGCGCGCGTTCGTTGAGTCGACCGTGAACGTTCGAGAAGGGTCGCGCGATCGACGAGCGACAAAGTAAATAAACAAGCCTTCCAGGAAGACAAACGCTTTGCTCTTACTATCGCTTTCACGCTTGTATTCTGTCATGCTATGTATTATTTATTCTATCGGTATAAATGTATTTCGTATAAAATATTTATTGAAAATTGTGAACCAGATTTGTCCGTTCGTCTTTAAAAAATGATTCAAGTAAACTTGATCGATTTGTATCTTGTTACGATCGATAAATGTTTTTGTAAAAATTATTGGATGTGGATGCTTCGAACCGTATCTTGCTACGATCGATGCGTTCACGTAGAAACGGATGATTAATTGACTCATACATATTATGATCAATTAATCATTGTACACGAAATAAAATTATTAAATTCAAATAGATCGAGCATTATCTAGTTACGTTCGCTATTTGTAATTATGTGTAGTTATTAGATTGAATCGTACATATTACGAACGATCGTTATATTTGAACGAGAATATTGATTCGTATCTTGCTACGATCGGTATTCTCGGCGGTGTAATAAATTCTTCGGTGTGGATTGATTTCACGAATTGAATCGAATCATTATTACTATATTTTTGGAAACTGATTGACTCGTATCTCGCTACGATCGTCGGCGTCGTGTGTCTGAATTTAATTCGAGATTATTCTATCCATAAATTTAGTTGTATTGGTTAGATCACCGCCGACTAGACCACCGAATCGAAACGAAATTAGAGGACAAATCGGTAATTCGGCCAATTCCGGTGGAGTTCGGCCGATACAGATGGAAAATTCGGACCTCGCTCACGGGCGCGGGGAGAGTCAGGCGACGCAAGAACAATTCAATCACTCTCTGGGTAGTAATAACGGGATGAACGATCAATTGAATTTATCGGGTACGAGTCGAAACTCTCTCCCACCGCAGGGAAGGGGAAGGGGCCGAACATCGATAATCCCGCTTCCGCAGGTAGGCGTACGCGAAGAGGCGCGAATAACTACGCTCGAAAATTGCATAAGAACGTTAATCGGGAAATTTGAAACGTTTGAAACTAATCAGAGGGAAGTCCTGAATCAAATCGTCGGTAGTCAGCTACAAACAATCGTTCAAGTCGAAGCTAACCGGACCGAGCAACAGTCCGAAGGGGGAGAGGCAAGCGCGCCTCCCGTACGAAACGACAACGTTGACTACACAGCTGACGACGAATCGGACGAACGACGCGACGGACGTATACGCAACCACCGTTTTCGGGAGAGAAATTTGCGTTCACAGTTTTTCGAAACACGGAGAATAACGCGATTAATGTTAATAATAACCAGGGTTCGATCAAAAGGGAGTTGCGTCACGTTCATTTTCGAACTAATAATACGAACCAATTCCGGCCCGCGATTAACGAAACGCGCACTCGCCTGTTCGGAATAAAAATATCTCGGCCGACGGAAAACGGCCAATTCAATGAAGAAGAAATTTTGGTAACCAAAGAAGCGTACGATAGTATCATACAACGTGCGAATAATATATCTCGAGACTTCGTTGCCACAGACCACCGCGATGGCTACGTAAACCAAGGGTATCGTGGAAACGTAAACACGCGCCGTAGTCTAAGCCGTGCGTCAACACTCTCACTCGATTCGAGAAATTTTCAAGGTGTACCGTTGGATCATGAGACGCGAAGGAGAGGAACATTGTCGTGTAGAACTAGCGACTCCAGTGACAACGAAGATTCTTTGCGGCTAGTAACTGACGTGAATAATTTACGAACACGAAGATGCACAAACGACACGAACGATGCGAACAGAAGACCGTACGGTTCACCCACGGAAAATAATCACAGGGAGAATTCGGGCATGATACTGATAGGAAAAATCGTATCCTCATGGAGAATCGGTTTTCCGAAGACAGAGAAGGACCCTGAAAAGTTTCTGCTGATACTCAAGGATCACTTGAGTTCAAGCGGAATAAGTAAAGACCTTTTCGTACCATGCCTTTCGCGAATTTTTGAGGGGTCATATCGATCGTGGTATCTCGTCAATAAAAGATCATGTTCAACTTGGAAACAATTTGTACGTGCGTTCCGTTACGAATGGGGAGTTAAGAAGGACGATGCCGTTCTCCTCCTCGAAGTACTCGACTTGCAACTTGATCGTAATGAAACTTTAGCGGAATTTGCTTGTCGAGCACGAGTAATATTCGAACGTATGCAATATCCTCCGGGTTTCCGAGAACAATTGAGGCAAATGTTAGTTAAATTTAACCCGCGGCTTACGTTCGAAATTTTGAATTTGTCACTCAGAAACTATACCGAGTTCCTGCACTACGTAAACGAAAGAAGCTACCTTTACCAGCGTTCCCATACGCCACAGAAATCTCGTTCTAAAATATCGAAAACCGATCTGAATCACGTACAGGCACATACTGACCCTTCCGACTGTAGTGACGAAGACGAGGATATAGAACTGACTGACTGTAACGATGATAATGAACCAACACCAGCTCTTCAAGCCTTACAGTCCCAGCAATCGAAAAATAGCTCAAAGACGGACAATTCTAAAACACTGACGAGACAGAGATTAGAAAAGAACCTTGAACGTTTCGGAAAACCGAGTGGGCAAAACGATTCTGCTAGCCACGGAAATCAGAACGAAACAAGCGAGAAAGGGACGGGTAAGCCTCCCTTTGATAAAAGTAAATTCTTTTGTTATAACTGCGGTCGAAGCGGTCACACCGTGCGCTTCTGCAAGGCAGAACCACAACTCGTATGCTGTATATGTCGGGAGATTGGTCATTCGAATAAAAACTGTCCAACTTGTCAGGGAAACTCGAAAAGCCCTCAGTAATTTCGCCTCCAGTTACCAATCACAAGGGCTCGTCGGAGGATAAATCGGAATTAAAAGCAACACCGATCGATCAAATAAAAGATTTAGAAAAAGAACCAATCGGCCTTGAACTAAACGCGACCGAATGCCAAACCGATCAATCAATTGATTTAAAAATCGTAAATGAAGCATCGGAAGAGTCGGAGGTATCGGATGCCGAAATTGACGAACTTGTTTGCGCAGAATTACTAAAGAAATCTCACGAATTATTAAGTTTGCTAATCGTTAATGACAAAGTCGATAATGCGATCGGGGGAGGTCATAAACACGATTACCCCTCGGGATCATTTGAAACATGGAGACCCTCGAAATTGCCTGCGCACGTCATACACCGCATTGCGAATCGCAAAATTTACTGTGACGTTGATGGCACAAAGGAACCGGAAAAGACCGTCAAAATACCGATAGAGATCGAAATTTTCGGTGAAAAAATACGTGGTATTATTGATAGCGGTAGCGAACGATCGTTTCTCAGCGAAAACGCTTACAATCAAGTGCGACGATACCGTTTGATCGAATTAAAGCCGGATTCAACATCACAGGCAGGTGTCAGGCTCGGAGACAAATCTATAATACATACGATCGGTGGTACGGGATTTGTTATCGACATAGGAAATGTTTATGGACCGCAATGGTTTAGTATCATGCCCGGATTGTCTCCGAGGTCATCCTAAGCATGGATTTCTGGCTTAATTTCAAAGTTCGAGTCGATCCGGATAAACGAACGTGATCATTAGCGGGAAGCGAGGACTCATATCCGTTGTCATATCGTGCAATAAAACCAACCGAATTAAAGGCTCTTACGGAAACCCAGACCGAAAAGTTCAAAAATTTCTTAGACAATGAATTTGCCAAGCTTGATAAAGAATCTACTGGCGTTACCGATCTAATAGAACACGTGATAGAACTTAACGATCCAACACCATACCGACAGAAACCGTACCGGCGAAGCGAAGTCGTACGAAAATATATCGATCAAGAAGTCGATCGATTATTAGATCAGGGTTACATTGCGTGGAGCAACAGTGAGTGGGCCTGCTCACCGGTCGTAGCTCCTAAGGCGAATGACGGACTTCGTTTTTGCATTAATTACAAACCGGTCAATAGTCAAACTAAAAAGCCAGCTTACCCGTTGCATAACATGAGGTCGATTTTATCTCAATTACACCAGGCAAAATTAATATGAACCCTTGATATGAGTGAGGCGTTCCATCAAATTCCGATGGAAAAAGAAAGCCGTAAATACACCGCGTTCGTAGTAGAAGGGAAAGGATTATTAGAATGGCTTAGAATGCCATACGGGTTAACGCGTGCACCGTCAACTTTCCAACGGTTGATGGATTCCTTGAAACGACGATTGAAAGATCTCATCTCCGCTCATCAACTTCCAAACAAATGGGTCGATCAGGTTTTCATTTACCTGGACGATTGGATTATCGTGAGTCAGGACATCGAAGAACATACCGCGATTTTATCCCTTGTATTCGAGGTCTTGCGTGAAGCGAAATTAAAAATAAACCGTGAAAAGAGTAGCTTCGCGTGTAAGGAAGTTAAATTTCTCAGTTACATAATCAATGAGCATGGCATGCGACCGAACCCGGAAAAAATAAAACCGATTCTAAACTACCCAGTTCCAAAAGATCGTACGCAATTGCGGCAATTCAACGGTTTGATAAATTGGTACCACCGTCACTTAAAAGCAGTCGCTCGAATTCAAGGTCGCCTTAATAAATTGACGAGCCCGAGGGTGCCCTGGAAATGGACAGAGGTGGAACAAAAGTCGTTCGAAGCCATAAAAGTAGCTGTAAAATAATGCCGTGGATGGTTGATAGTGGATCAGGTGTTGTAAATATAATTAATAAATGGCGTAGGCAGAAATTACATAACTCGAAATAAACACTTTAATTTTTAACCAAAAACTTCATAAAGCACAACAATTAATTGAGTAAGCCGTTACACATAAATATCCTGAGCAGTCCGTAAAACACTTGTACAGTCCGAGTGACAAAATTAGCCAATAATGCCAACTATGCCGAAGCACACGTGCCACCACGTGTTGCTTAGTAAACCGCCCGTGAGTATGTCGCTGTTGTTTACATAAACCCGCGTTCACTTAACCCGTACGTAATGTCTTTGCGCTGACCGGTTGAGCTACCCGGAGCTGACCGTTGTACACTTCCGAAAAAGATGAGGTGACCGCAAAGTAAAACTATTGCCGATGTGCGTACGACCAGTTGAGTCCGTGCGTGCGATCAGTTGAGACCGTTAACGAGAACCGAGAAGAAACCGGAAAGCGAGTCAGAGACTCGAGAACGTTCGAACTCATGCGCGGACTCTGAAATGCGGTTATCGGTGGTGTGCCCAGGCGGTGCTGCTGCCGAGCGGTTGATCGACCAACTCAGACAGCAGTCCTGCTAACATTTCCGCCCGCCATCAGCGAAGGTCGCTGATGAATATGCTCCTGGTCTTCCGGTGGAGTGGTCCTTAAACACGAGAGCTTGATGAGTGGTCGGGTGAGCGTGGTTGTTGCCGTCTTGAGCGTAGCCACCCTGGCATGTCCGTCCTTCCCTGGGTGTAGTTGTAGTACCCTCGCAAGAGGCCATTTACAAGGAGGGTAACGCTCGTCCGTGATTAACACGAGCGAACCAACCTTAACCTCGTTAGATGCATGATGCCATTTTGAGATAGACTGCTGCCGTTGCAAATAGTGAGCAGACCATTGACGCCAAAACATTTGAACCCGTTGCTGTATGTGCTTCCAATGAGCCAGCTTCGAAGTTTCCAGACTTGGGAGCGTAGACTCAGGTAAGGTGGTAAGAGCACTGCCGATGAGAAAATGTCCAGGTGTAAGAGCTGACACGTCCTGAGGATCATCAGTGAGCGGTTCCAGGGGTCTCGAATTGAGAATAGCCTCTATTTGCGTAAGTAGGGTGGTGAGTTCTTCGAATGTGAGAAGAGACTCACCCACTGTGCGTGTGAGATGGAATTTCGTTGACTTCACAACCGCCTCCCACTTGCCACCCATATGAGGAGCGGCAGGGGGGTTAAAACTCCACTGGCTGCAGTCCTGTGAGAGGACCGCTCTGATGTAATGATGTTCTTCTGTGCCTTGCGTAAACATGCTCTGTAGAGTTTTGTCGGCACCTACAAAATTCGTACCGCAGTCCGAGTATATTGTGTGAGCAATCCCTCTTCGCGCTGTGAACCGTCGGTAGGCTGCGATGAATCCTTCAGATGAGTAGTCACTGACAGCCTCCAGGTGAACTCCTGATGTGCTGAAGCAGACGAACACACAGATCCAATCTTTGTATGTTTTTGCGCCCCGACCCTTCCAAGTTTTGAGTGTGAGCGGTCCAGCGTAATCCACCCCTGTATGCAGGAATGGTCGTGAGGGTGTTACTCGAGAAACAGGTAGTTGCCCCATCAGCTGCTGAGCGCGGACCCCTCTTTGCCGAGCACACACCACACACCGAAGTATATGAGATTTCACCGGCGCTCTCCCTCCGAGAATCCAGTAGGCTTGCCGAATATAAGCCAACGTGAGCTGAGTGCCACCGTGAAGCGTTCGTGAGTGAGCATGTTCGATAATCATACTTGACAACCGTGAGTATCGAGGCAGAATTGCAGGATGCTTTCCTTCCTCACTCAGCGTCGAGTGTGTGAGACGTCCACCAACTCGAATGATGCCCTGCCCGTCGACGAAGGCAATCAATCGAGAAAACGGAGGACCGGCTGGTGCTACCGAACCTGAGCCGAACACCTTGAGCTCTGCCGAAAAGTACGCAGCTTGAGTAGCCCGGATCCAAAACTGCTTTGCGGTGTTCATATCCCCTGTTGAGAGGTCCATTGGTGGAGAGGTGAGCTGACCACGAAGCTTGAGTAGAATGTTGTGGCAGATAGCCGTAAGTCGAAACAACCTTGTGAGAGACGATACCTTGTGGATAAGATCCCAATGGTACTCTACCTTGGGAGCTGCCACTAATAATGAAATCCCAGGACGCACTTCAGTTGCACTGAGTCCGTCCGCCATAGCAGGCTGAGCTGGCCATGAGTCTTCCGGTTGAGTGATCCAGGGTGGTCCCGTCCACCACAATGAGTGCTCGGTGAGCTGAGCTGTCGAAATACCTCTCGAGGCACAATCCGCCGGATTACTAGTGCCAGGAACATGCCACCACTTAGCCTGCGATGTGAGCTCCTGAATTTGTGTGACTCTGTTCCTGAATTTGTGTGACATAGTCCTTCCATCGCCACGGGTGAGACTTGATCCACATGAGTGCAACCTGTGAGTCCGTCCACAAATGAGTTTCATCCACGTTCAATCTGAGGGTGGCTCGAACGTACTTAAGTTGAGTTGAGAGTAGCAGCGCTGCTGTGAGTTCCAACCGTGGAATTGTGAATCTTTTGAGAGGTGCAACCTTTGTTTTGGAGCACACTAAAGTTGCCCGGGCACCGGTGGACGGTGAGTTTACGGTTATGTAAATAACCGCCGACATAGCCAGTTGGGACGCGTCAGAGAAACCATGAATGACGATGGTTGAGTTGCTCCATGTGTTAATCGATCGTGGCACTGAAATCCTAGTTAGGTTTGTGAGATCTTCTCTGAGCGTAAGCCACCTTGTTGAGATCTGAGACGGTAAAGGATCGTCCCAGCCGAGTTTGTGTAGCCACAGCTCTTACAAAAGCATCTTCGCTCGAACAGTGACTGGTGAGATAAATTCCAGTGGATCAAAGATCTGAGCCACCTCAGATAGAATGAGTCGCTTGTGAGCCGTCCAGAGATTTTTGAGAATTTTGATTGGAACTTGAACCGATCTTCCTGAGGATTCCAATGTATTCCAAGAACTGTGGTGTCGCAATCGTCCATGAGTACATTCTGGTTTGAGATGCTCGCCGATGAGATTGCCTTGAGCAGATCCGGCTGATTTGAGTGCCACTTGGCTAGCGGGAATCCGCCCGCGTCACACAAATGGATCAGCTGTTGCGCAGTCTCGATGAGCTGTTCTACTGCATCCGCACCTCCAAAAATGTCGTCTACGTATCTGCCAAGCATGAGCGAAGGCAGTGCCAAAGGAAAGCGATGTCCCTCGTCCTGCGCAAGTTGTAAAAGCGTTCGGACAGCAAGAAAGGGTGCTGCCTTCGTCCGATACGTGACAGTGGTGAGATGATATGGTACTGGGTTGTGCTGGTCGTCAACCCACAGAATCTTCTGGAGTTCCCAATCATCCCGATGGACTTTAATTTGCCAGAACATTTTTGTGATGTCCGTAGCAAAAATGTGTTTATGCATTCGGATCCAGATGAGCACGTCCGGTATGTTGAGCTGCAGCTTCGCACCCGTGCGCATGAGATCATTCCCGGAATAACCGGTTGAGGTTTTTACTTGAACCATTGAATACGACCCTTAACTTGGTGGTTGCGCTGTCCGGTCTGAGCACCCCATGATGCGGCAGATAATAACCAACATGCTTAGTGGTTGAGGCCTTAGCCATATGACCCAGATTCTCGTATTCAGCTAGAAACTTCTTATAAAGGTTTTCATATTCCTGGTCCCTCGCAAACTTCCGAAGCACTTGCTGCAAACACCGGTGAGCTGTGCTCCATGAGTCCCCAAGTTGTGCAATGGATGACTTGAGCGGAACACGAACGATGTATCGACCGGTTGAGTCTCTCGAATGAGTGCGCCGAAAGTGAGCCTCGCATTCCTCCTCTTCCGCCGTGAGTTCATTAGTCACGAGTTCTGAGGGCTCCTCTTGAACCCAAAATTTGGTGAGTAAATTCTGCAAGGCAACCTCCTCATGATGAACTGAAGCAGTGTAAGTGGCGTGCATCGGGGATGTCGTTGCCTGAACCGGACCCAAAATGAGCCAGCCAAACATCGAAAGCTGAGCTATTGGCATGGTGGTTGCGCCTTTGATTATCCGAGGCCGGATGATTTGGCCATAATAATCAGCTCCAATGATAATGTCTATCGTTCGAGGAGTGAGGTATTCCGGATCTGCCAGGTTGAGATTCTTCAGATGAGGCGTCTTGATAGGATGCCTCAAAAGATGGCAGAATTGATGAAACTGTCTTTAAAATGTGAGCTTGAACCGTGACTAGTTCTGCCGAATGAGATGACCGTAAATCAAACTGAGCTGTTCCGCGTGTATGAGTCGTCAGCGCTCCGCCAATACCAACAATAGGCATTGAGGAACGTCGACGGGGTAATCTGAGCTGTCCGATGAGCTGTTCAGTGACGAATGTGAGTTCGGAGCCTGGATCTACCAGAATCCGAACAGTATGAGCTGCAACCGATGAGATAACCTGAGCAACTGCCGTGGCGAGCAACGTTGAGTTGACCAAATTGAGCTGAACCGCAGTGTGGACGATTGCACCAACAACCTATTGCGTGTCGACCGTTGTGCTGTCCTTAGGTGCGTCACGTTGCTGCACAGCACGGGAGCCATGGAGCATAGTATGGTGCCGGTCTTTGCACTCCTTGCATCCTTGGGTGGTCCGGCAGTCCCGTGCGCTGTGACGACCAAGGCAGTTAAAGCATAGACGCTTTTCCATCGCGAACTGCCGTCTTGCCTTCGGATGAAGAGCTCTAAACTGCGAGCATGTTACCACGAAATGGTCTCCTTTGCAACAGTCACAGGCATAGCGCGTATCCTCCCTTTTTGCGCTGGTTGATGAGTGAGCTGACCCTGATTGTTGAGCTGATCCTTGTTTTGAGCTGACCGCCGAATGAGCCGTCCGTTTTGGTGGTGCACTGGGTTGACCACCGCTGGTGTATTCCACTCTTTAAAAGAAAGCTCTAAAGTAAACTCTAAAGCTCGAGCGCGAGCAGTCAAAAACTCTACAAGCTGTTTGTACGTAGGATACGTCTGCAGCGTACCTAGCGAGGTTTCCCAGGCCTCCTTCGTTGAGCGGTCCAAATTCCGTGTGATGTGATGCACCAGTATGCAGTCACCAAGATTTTCTCCCACCCCGAGAGATTCCAGAGCCGTATATGCCTCAGTCACGGTTGTTATAAGCTGATTTAGCGCCTTGGCGTTCTTGGTTGGCATTGGCGCGATCTTGAACATCGCGTCAAGATGAGACTGGATGTTGAGCCTCTTGTTTTCATAGCGGCTCACCAGAACCTCCCAGGATGGTTGAAATGATGCACCCGTGAGCGGAAAACTTGTGATCAGTTGTGCAGGTGTTCCTGTCAAACAACCCCTCAAGTAGTGTAGGCGTTCAACGTCCGTAATCGATGCTCGCTCCCGGATGAGACTGGTAAACATGTCTGCAAACGCTGGCCAAGCAGCGTAATCACCGGAGAACGATGGAAGCTTAATTCCCGGAAGGCGAGCAACTTCGCGCAAATCATCTGTATGAGCAGTTCGTTCCGTTGGTGTGGGCATGAGATCTTTCCTGAGTCGTGCGGCAGCCATCTTAAATGATGAGTATGCCCGGCAGCACTTAAGATGCACTAAATCACGAAAGTACTCGTGATCCAAGTGAGCTGCTGGCCACACCGACTCCAGATACGAGTGCTCCGTTTGAAAAAGTCGATGAACCTCTTCCGTTTGATTATCGAGCTCTCGCAGCTCCTCGAGGGATATACCGGTGTGATCCGCGGGTAGTTGTTCCGAAAACTCCTTCAGGAGTTACATCCGGCCAACCTGAGTTTGAGCCTTCAGATTCAATTCCGGTGCCAGCCTTGCTGGTGAACCTCCCCTTGTTTTCTTCACATCAACCTTGTTGATCACGTCCACCGGAACTGCGAGCTGACCTTGTCCCACGAGAGATGCAGAATCGTCTCCGTTGGGGTCTGACATGTTGAGCTGTCCGTATGCCAATCCAAAAAAAAACCAAAATAATTGAAAAACCGTTCCTCGTGACGAGCAGAACAAAGTCCGACAAATGTTCACAAAATTCGCGCACGAAATTATTGCGAGTCTGAGTAGACCGGGAACAACACTCGCGAGACAGTGGAAAAAAACCAAATTAATTGAAAAACCCGATGCTCAAAATGAGCTGCACAAAGTCCAAAAATGTTCAAGTATTCGCGCACAAAAAATATTGAGAGTCTGAGCTGTCCAGAAAATGCACTCGCGACACAGTGAAAAAACCAAAAAAATAATTGAAAAAACGTTCCCTCGAAATGAGCAGAACAATGTCCGAAAAAAGTTCACAAAATTCGCGCAAGAAAATATTGCGAGTCTGAGCTGCCCAAAAAATGCTCTCGCGACACAGTGAAAAAACCAAAAAAATAATTGAAAAAACGTTCCCTCGAAATGAGCAGAACAATGTCCGAAAAAAGTTCACAAAATTCGCGCACGAAAATATTGCGAGTCTGAGCTGCCCAAAAAATGCACTCGCGATAAAGTGAAAAAACCAAAAAAATAATTGAAAAAACGTTCCCTCGAAATGAGCAGAACAATGTCCGAAAAAAGTTCACAAAATTCGCGCACGAAAATATTGCGAGTCTGAGCTGCCCAAAAAATGCACTCGCGACACAGTGAAAGAAAACCAAAAATAATTGAAAAAACGTCCCCTCAAAATGAGCAGAACAATGTCCGAAAAAAGTTCACAAAATTCGCGCACGAAAATATTGCGAGTCTGAGCTGCCCAAAAAATGCACTCGCGACACAGTGAAAGAAAACCAAAAATGATTGAAAAAACTTTCCCTCAAAATGAGCAGAACAATGTCCGAAAAAAGTTCACAAAATTCGCGCACGAAAATTTCGAGAGTCTGAGTTGCCCAAAAATGCACTCGCGACACAGTGAAAGAAAACCAAAAATAATTGAAAAAACTTTCCTCCGAAACGAGAAGAATAAAGTCCGAAACACAGTCCAGTTGCGAGTGAGCAAATGCAGCGAAGCCACCGAGAGTGAGAGAGACCGAACGATGCCGAACGAGACCGGTGTTCTCGTCGGTGAGTGAACCACCAGTATTACCCGTGCGGCGAAGCACGGTTGCCGCCGCGCGCCAGGCGTGACACCAGCCACTATCTGTGATTTCTGTCCATGAAATTCTTTCCGTTTGAGCACAAACCCACCGAGTTTTATGAAGTTTTATGCAAATTCCGCCGGCCGTGATCCAACTATCCGGCTCGAAGGACCAAAATGTAAAATAATGCCGTGGATGGTTGATAGTGGATCAGGTGTTGTAAATATAATTAATAAATGGCGTAGGCAGAAATTACATAACTCGAAATAAACACTTTAATTTTTAACCAAAAACTTCATAAAACACAACAATTAATTGAGTAAGCCGTTTGTTGGAGAATCCCCCTCCAAACACGCGAATTGCTTGAGTGACCGCTGCTCGGCAGCACCTCGCGGCGACTTAATATCTACTGCGGACGCATGCGCTTCGCGCACTGCGCGCGCGACATGCTGCCACGTGGCAATGGCCGATTTACTCCTTCCGTTTCCGGATCGCGCAACGCTCACTTCGCTCCGTGTTACTAACGTACTTTTACAGTCTTCTCACCTCGAAATTCTCATTTATCGTGTGTCTCATCGAGTCGACAGCTCAATAACAACTGTTCGATTCATTTCGGGACATTCTCAACGCTCAAATAATCGCGAATCTATTAATACAATCGGTTCGGTATCTCTCACGCTCAACGGTCAACTCATCGCCACCTTGCGTTCTCAAGTGTTTTTGTTTGAAGAATATACGAGATTACTGTTATGAAAACCTGTGTAGAGGAAACTTTATTTTTATCACCCGTTCCACCATCCGAGAAACCGCTCAAACGATTTCTCAAACATTTGGTCCTTCGAGCCGGATAGTGGAACATCCCGGCTACAGTGTTTCTGTGACAGTGTACAGTGACTCTCGAGGCAGCTCAACAGTGCGCGCTGTGCAGTGTGTTCGTGGCTCGCTCGCACGCACAGTCTCACTCAGACTTCTCATCGTCTTCTCTCTCTCGCACCCGCGTGTGCCGAGAATCGTGTTCGCGTCTCACATCGAATCGTGCGCCGTGGATCGCGTTTCGCGTCTCGAGCGCGAGACGCAGCTGACTCTCGGACTCTACATCGACCGCGTGTGCTGGGATCGCGCAACGCTACGCTCGCGCGCGAATTATCCTTCGTGTGTGTCGATCGCGCTTCGCTGCCTCGCACGAGCGTCGGTGTCTAGGTTGAGCTCAACGGACTTCTCAGCATTGTGTAGTGTGTTCGAGCATCGTCTCTGTCGTGCACACAGTGACAATTGACTTCTCATCTCATACATTTTGTGCTCATCCGCGATAGAGATTTTCGCGCGTTTACTACCGCGTCGTTCGGTTCTCGTTCGTGTGGAAAAAACTCAGTGACTGTTCATCGGTGTCGCGCGTTACATTGCTCATCGTGCAAGAGCCACGTGTTCCTGCGCGACAGAGAATTATTTTTCGCGTGTTCTTCGAGCGTGTTTCTCGTTCGTTCGCCGAAAATTAATTGACTTCTCATCTCATACATTTTGTGCTCATCCGCGATAGAGATTTTCGCGCGTTTACTACCGCGTCGTTCGGTTCTCGTTCGTGTGGAAAAAACTCAGTGACTGTTCATCGGTGTCGCGCGTTACATTGCTCATCGTGCAAGAGCCACGTGTTCCTGCGCGACAGAGAATTATTTTTCGTGTGTTCTTCGAGCGTGTTTCTCGTTCGTTCGCCGAAAATTAATTGACTTCTCCTCTCATACATTTTGTGCTCATCCGCGATAGAGATTTTCGCGCGTTTACTACCGCGTCGTTCGGTTCTCGTTCGTGTGGAAAAAACTCAGTGACTGTTCATCGGTGTCGCGCGTTACATTGCTCATCGTGCAAGAGCCACGTGTTCCTGCGCGACAGAGAATTATTTTTCGCGTGTTCTTCGAGCGTGTTTCTCGTTCGTTCGCCGAAAATTAATTGACTTCTCATCTCATACGTGTTGTGCTCATCCGCGATAGAGATTTTGGCGCGTTTGCTAACGCGTCGTTCGGTTCTCGTTTGAAAAAAAAACCTCTGTGACTGCTCATCGGTTTCGCGCGTCGCATTGAGAACGGATTTCTCGCAGATTTTTGCGTTTTTCCTCAAAACATGAAGGACGAGCTCACCGATTCGGAGGATAAGGCGACGGCGACGGCTCAGCCTGATCCGCCACCCACGCGTTCAACCGCGCCAACTCCAACTCTGACCGTACCAGGCGGGGAGGAGGGAGGTAATTCAAGGTCACCGCGCAGCTCATCACCATCGAAGCTGAACGCCGAGATCCAGCTCAAAATGCTCACGCAGCTTGGACGCACAAAGCTGCTCATCGAGTTGGCGGGAACTCTTCCCGAGTCATCACAGAACTGCTCACTCACACAGCTGTCCGCATTGTCCGAGCAGATGGACTCGGTATACGCGGAGTTCATTGTGGAACACAGACATCTCGAGGCCTCGTGTTCGACGGTTCATCTCAAACATGAATATTTCACGAACTCAATCCATATGCAGACGTGCCGCACATATTCCAGCTTCAAGTGTGCAGCGGCGAAGCTACGAGCCGAGCTCATGAAGGACGCTGAGATCTCAACGTCCGGTCATCAACAGGAGACTCCATCTCAGGCACGCTTGCCGAACATCAAGCTCCCAAAATTCGGGGGTGAGTACGCCGAATGGCCGGCTTTTTCCGAGCTCTTTAAGAGTATGATTTTGGACCGCCCCTCGCTCTCGGATGTCGAGCGTCTCCACTATCTTCGGGGATGTCTCGAGGGGACTCCTGCGCATCTCATTGCGAGTTTTGCACTCACTCCTGCGTCTCTGGAGCCGTCCTGGAAGGTACTCACCGCCAGGTATGAAAACAAGAGACTTCATGTACAATCTCATCTGGACTCCATGTTCAGTATAACTCCCTTGGCTAACAAGAGCGCCTCGGGGTTGAACAAGCTACTCACCACGGTGACGGAGGCGAACACCGCGCTGCGCTCACTCGGCGCTCAACTAGGGAGGCGTGGGAGACTTCACTCGGATCGTCGCAGGATTATCCGAAATTCGAACAACTCGAGGTCTTCCTGACGTCGCGCATCCGCGCGCTAGAACGTGTCGAAACGGCTTGCCCTCCGACAGCTCACGCAAACAAGGCGCCTCTCAAGAAAACGACTGCTCATCAGGCCTCCGCCGCTGCTCACCCGACGTCCGCTCAATCAGGCAGCTCAACGAATACATCATCTGGTCGATACCCTTGCGATCTGTGCGGAGCAGAGCATTTTGTGGTGATGTGCCCTAAGTTTCGCGGACTTGGGATCGCAGACAGGAAGAAGGTAGCCGTGGACAAGAGACTTTGTTATAATTGTCTCGGCAGACACAACGTGAGGATGTGCCGCTCCAAGCAAGGTTGCAAGGAGTGCAACTTACGACATCATTCGATGCTGCATGAAGGCGCACCTGCATCAGCAAGGCCGAACGATCCCTCGGCTCACTCAATTCGAAACACGGAGACGTCTCAGCCCGCGACGAATCCTCAATAGGAACTCGGTGCGGTCGTCAACTCAGCCGTGCCTACAGGCACATCTCACTCTACGCTGCTCGCCACAGCACTCGCTCACGTCGACTCATCACTGACTACTCAACGAATTCGATTGTTGGTTGACCCAGGATCTGAATTAACTTTCGTCTCAGAACAACTCATCGCTCAACTCAAGGTTCCACGACAGCAGTCGACAATCCCGATCCTCGGTATCGGAGGCCTGCAGTCAACTCAAACACGAGGTATTGCTCAACTTGTTTTACGCTCAGCTCACAAGGCACTCTCAGTCCCGGTCCAGGCTCACGTTTTGAGGACTGTCACGTCTATCTTGCCGTCCTGCGAGATTCCAGCTCAACGCTGGCCGCACTTAGAACATCTCACACTCGCGGACCCGGACTTTCTCACACCGAAGCCAATTGACGTAATACTCGGAGCCGATTATTACGGCCAAATTATCAAGCCAAATATTATCAAAGGATCGGATTCGATGCCGATTGCCCAACTCTCTATTTTCGGTTGGCTTGTCCTTGGACCCGTGTCTGTTCCTCAGACACACGTGTACCACTCACTCACTGCGTCGGCTCAGCGGGAAGATACTACTCTTCAAGAATTGCTCACCCAATTCTGGGTACAGGAAGAGATCCCGTCCGATAACTCAAGCCAGCTCACTTCAGACGAAGAGGAATGTGAGACTCATTTTCGCACAACTCACTCAAGAGACTCAACTGGACGATACACTGTCCGTATTCCCATGAAGATGGCACTCACTCATCTGGGTGAGTCTTATGGCGCAGCTCACCGCTGTTTGCGGCAGATGCTCAGAAGACACGAGCGGGATGTCGACTATCGCATCCTCTATCACCAATTCATGGAGGAGTACAGGCAACTCGGCCACATGGTCGAGACGTCGACGAGTTCAGCTCAATGCGGCACTCATTATTATTTGCCGCATCATGGAGTTCTCAAGCCGGACAGCACAACAACGAAGCTGCGGGTGGTTTTCAACGGCTCATGTGCCACCACCTCAGGCTACTCCGTGAACGATCTCATGCACACGGGAGCCAAGCTTCAACTCAACATTCCTGACGTTCTCATCTGGATCAGGCTCCATCGGCATCTCTTTGCCACCGACATCACGAAGATGTTTCGGCAAATAAGAGTACATCGGTACGACTGGGATCTGCAACGAATTTTGTGGATCGACGACCACGGCAACCCGGTGCCGTACCAGCTCACTACGGTGACGTACGGGACGAAAGCCGCGCCGTTCTTAGCAGTTCGGACGTTGCTACAGTTGGCAGAAGACGAAGGTCATCATTTTCCGCTGGCCTTGCCACCACTCACACAGGGAAGATACGTGGACGATATATTCGGAGGAGCCGACTCATCCGCTCAACTCATTGAGATCGCTCACCAGCTGAAGAACTTGTGCGACGCGGGGTGTTTCCCGTTGGCCAAGTGGCACTCAACCGATCCAGAGTTGCTCAAGGAATTCTCACCGGCGAGCACAGCAAGTACATCAATCTCACTGGACGATTGCGCGACCAAGATACTCGGAATCAACTGGACGTCTCACGGGGATAAGTTTGTGTTTTCCTCAAACATCTCAGCTCAACCCGGTAAGCTCACGAAGCGACTCATACTCTCAGAGGTGGCTCAAATCTTTGACCCTCTGGGGTTCATCTCACCGGTCACGATTCGAGCAAAAATGCTTTTGCAAGAATTGTGGCTGCACAAGGTCAATTGGGACGACGCCTTGCCGACGGACGTGTCGGGAAGGTGGCTCAAGCTCAGGGAAGATCTCTCAAACCTGGCCAGGATCTCACTCCCTCGTTGGCTCAACACATGGAGCAATTCGAAAATTGTTATTCATGGCTTCTCTGACGCATCTCAATTTGCGATGTCCGCGGTTATTTATATTACCGTGTTCTCACGGTCCACAGGCACTCAGGCTTCTCTGGTGTGCACCAGAACCAAGGTCGCACCGCTCAAAAGGCTCACTATCCCGAGGTTGGAACTCACCGCAGCGCTGCTACTGGCAAAACTTGCCAACTACGTCCAAGCTACACTCAAGCTGGACACGGAAGAAACTCATCTGTGGACGGACTCGCTCATAACGCTCAGATGGATACGCTCTCACGCTTCTCACTGGAAGGATTTCGTGCGAAACAGAGTCACGCAAATCCAGGAACTCAAGCCAGATGCTCAGTGGCGCCATGTTCCTGGCACAAGCAATCCTGCGGATTGCGCATCTAGAGGCGTATCGACTGCTCAGCTCAGAGACCACTCACTATGGTGGACGGGACCACCATGGATGACGCAATCGCAAAGCTCATGGCCTGCTCAACCTCAGCTGCCGGAGAGTCTCAGCGCACATGAGGCTCGTCCCGGTATCTCACTTCTCGTGGCTGCTCCGAAAGTCGATTATCATTGGGACCTTATTTATCAGGTCTCGTCTGCTCACAAACTGTTTCGACTCACTGCCTTGTGTTTCAGACTCGCTCGGAAATTGCGCAAGGAGCTAGAGCAGCCGATTGTTCTCGTGCCGTCTGACGACATGGAGCAGGCCAGGTTGTTCTGGATCAAGGCCACTCAATCGGCATTCTTCTCATCGGAATTGAAAACGCTCACGTCGGGATCGACGTTGCTCAGCAGCCACCCGTTCGCTCGACTTACAGCCTTTGTCGACGGGCAAGGTGTTATTCGAGTTGGAGGAAGACTCACCCATTCTGCACTCACCACGGAAGGAAAGCATCCTGCGATCCTTCCACGACACGCAAGGCTCTCACTTCTACTCATCGAACAGGCTCACCAGAGAACCTTGCACGGAGGAACTCAGCTCACCCTGGCGCACGTCCGGCAAACATGCTGGATCATCGGAGGTCGAGCGCCAGTCAAATCGCACGTGTTAAGGTGTGTTGTGTGTGCTCGTCAGAGGGGGATCCGTGCCCAGCAACTGATGGGCCAACTACCTCTCTCGCGAGTTACTCCTTCACGTCCGTTTCTACACACGGGCGTTGACTACGCTGGACCGCTTACAGTCAAGAACATCAAAGGTCGAGGCTCTAAAACATACAAGGGCTGGATCGGCGTATTCGTGTGCTTCTCAACATCGGCTGTCCACCTGGAGGTGGTCAGCGACTACTCAACGGATGGGTTCATCGCTGCCTATCGGCGCTTCACTGCCCGAAGGGGAATTCCTCACAACATGTATTCGGACTGCGGCACGAACTTTGTTGGTGCAGACGCAGCTCTACGTCGGCTGTTCAATCAGAGTTCGAAAGAACACCGAGTAATCACAGCGATCATCTCAAAGGATCACAGTCAGTGGAGGTTCAATCCCCCGGCTGCTCCACACATGGGCGGAAAGTGGGAAGCCGTCGTAAAATCCACCAAGTTCCATCTCCGGCGAACCGTGGGAGACACGTTGCTCACTTATGAGGAACTCACCACGATGCTCTCTCAGATCGAGGCGATTCTCAACTCTCGACCGCTCGAACCGCTCACCGACGACCCATCTGACGTCTCAGCTCTCACTCCGGGGCACTTCCTCATTGGGAGTGCGCTCACCACTTTGCCAGAGCCTTCGTTGCTGGATCTCAACACTGCTCGTCTTGCTCATTGGCAGCTCATTCAACAAAGAGTGCAATCTTTCTGGGCGCAGTGGTCTGCTCATTATCTGCAGAGACAACAATCGATCTCAAAATGGCATCATGCCTCTAACACCGTTAAGGTCGGCTCTCTTGTCTTACTTACAGATGAGCGTCTACCGCCATGCAAATGGCCACTCGCCAGAGTCATGGAACTCCACCAGGGCAAGGACGGACTCTCCAGGGTGGCGACCATTAAAACGGCTACCACCACTCTCACTCGGCCACTCAGCAAGCTCTCACCACTACCGACTTCTCAACCGGACCATGGCGACGACTCATCAGCAAACCATTGCTGATGGCGGGGAGAATGTTGGAGAATCCCCCTCCAAACACGCGAATTGCTTGAGTGACCGCTACTCGGCAGCACCTCGCGGCGACTTAATATCTACTGCCGACGCATGCGCTTCGCGCACCGCGCGCGCGACATGCTGCCACGTGGCAATGGCCGATTTACTCCTTCCGTTTCCGGACCGCGCAACGCTCACTTCGCTCCGTGTTACTAACGTACTTTTACAGTCTTCTCACCTCGAAATTCTCATTTATCGTGTGTCTCATCGAGTCGACAGCTCAATAACAACTGTTCGATTCATTTCGGGACATTCTCAACGCTCAAATAATCGCGAATCTATTAATACAATCGGTTCGGTATCTCTCACGCTCAACGGTCAACTCATCGCCACCTTGCGTTCTCAAGTGTTTTTGTTTGAAGAATATACGAGATTACTGTTATGAAAACCTGTGTAGAGGAAACTTTATTTTTATCACCCGTTCCACCATCCGAGAAACCGCTCAAACGATTTCTCAAACACCGTTACACATAAATATCCTGAGCAGTCCGTAAAACACTTGTACAGTCCGAGTGACAAAATTAGCCAATAATGCCAATTATGCCGAAGCACACGTGCCACCACGTGTTGCTTAGTAAACCGCCCGTGAGTATGTCGCTGTTGTTTACATAAACCCGCGTTCACTTAATCCGTACGTAATGTCTTTGCGCTGACCGGTTGAGCTACCCGGAGCTGACCGTTGTACACTTCCGAAAAAGATGAGGTGAGTAGTAAGCGGTGCGCTATGGCGACCCCCACTCCTATCCCCACTCCTATCCCCTCTCCTTTTTCCCCCGCTACTGCGAGAGAGAGAGAGAGAGTGGGGATGAGAGTGGGAGGTAGTAGCATTGTGTCGTCATAGCGCACCGCTTTTTTACATTTATTGAAAATATATACTGTAATATTTATTGTTTATTAATAATATTTTATTATTTATTATTAATATTTTATTAGTGAGCGGGCAGAGAATCCGACGGATCTCTGCAAGACCGCTTTTTTTTTAAAAGATTATCGGGGGCCCAGATCTAAAACCCGGAAAGCGAAAGAAAGTAATTTCCGTGCGAGCAACGTGGCCCCGGCTCACAACGGTATATACATACCGCAGCGCGCTGCTGCTCGCGGAAATCTTTCGCAATCAACAGGGATTAGGGCCCCTCTATTGTTCAAATTTTATTTTAGTTTTATTTTTTAAAAATAATATTTATAATAATACTAAAATAAACGAATGAAGCTGTAAATACCTTTTTCTGCTGCTGGTGGTGCCCTCGAAGCCGATGTTGGTCCTTATGAACTGTATAATTTTTATTGTTTTAACACACACACACACACACACACACACACACACACACACACACACACACACACACTGAGGTTCCTAACGCCTCTGATCGCCCCTTCCGTCGGTGTCATACCCGCTGTCATGATCGAAGTCATGATCAATGACGTCCGGAAGGGCGATTTCCCGCGAGACAAATGCCGCGAGGTCGACGCCGGCAGGTAAAGATAGCCGCGCGGATAACGGCTGCCCGTCTATTACTTCGCGCACTATCACGCTGTCCTCGCGAGCGATTTGCTCCAAGAGCTCTTCGGCACCATTATCCTCATCATCGAGGCCTAATATCCGGAGCTCGATTGAGAGCGCTGGTGTTGTGATAGCCCGCGGATGTGGTACGCGTAATTCTACTAAATTATGATGGGCGGTGAAGCCCTCGTCTATTAGATAAATTTCGAAAACTTCACCGTCCCAATCACCGTGCACTATGATACCGCGCGCTACACTGCCATGTCGAAACACGATAACCGCTGCACCGTCTGTAGCGTCTTCACGTCTCAAAAATAAATTTTGTTGCTGCCGGTTGTCCCAATAAAAATTTTGGAGGAATGTTTGCAGCGTAACAAACATTCGATCCATCTCCAATGTACGGATTTGCACAAAACACGCACTTAGCACGTGTACAATTCGGCCCACAGCACCTCCACTCAACACCGGGTTTTCGCGTACGGGATACATTTTTTTGACCGTTACAGAAGCGCGACAACCTAAGACTGATGCTCGAGATGCATAGTCTCTTTGACGACACGCGACAATTGTAGAATTAGCAAAAATGCACGTGTCCCCGGCGGTACGTGCTTTTTCGCTAAGAAAAATTACAACATGAAAGATGATACGTTGCAGCTGCATCAACGGCGCGCGGAGACTTCGATGCTGAGCGTACTCGTTGAGTAAATGATACTTCAACAATGTATTTTCAAACATTGTTAACGAGCAAAGATCGTTCGGTCTCGTCAGACTATTTCATTCTTGCTGAAATTTCTAAATTTTATATGACTCAAAATCACGGCATGATCGTCAGTCGAACGACAACCGCGCGTGAGAGAGAGATTAAAAAGAGAATTTATAAATCGCTCATAAAAAATGTCGAACCATACCATTCGATCGTGTATTTTAGCACTATTAAAACTAGCGATAGTTCATAGTGCTCGGATTAGGCGACGCTGTGACGGTAATTGGCGTAAGAGTTTACGAGATTTATCGGGCGAAAATCTCATTAAACGCCTAAAATTCATCTTGTGATGGTCACCTCTACGCGTCATCCAGGTAGCCCATAATAGAGGTATTCTACAAGGGTGTAAAGTGCTTCGATGCGTGTACGAAGAGCTCGAGCGACGCAAGTTCGAAGACACCCCTATGGCCAGAGCAATTTTCAGTGAAATTCAAGGTAAGCATTATTGATTATAGATCTTAAGCTTACCCACGGATAAGATGTTCAGTCGTCGGTAATTCCTGCCGTCGGTAATGCCTACGATCGGTAATTCCTGCCGTCGGTAATGCCTACGATCGGTAATTCCTGCCGTCGGTAATGCCTACCATCGGTAATTCCTACCGTCGGTAATGCCTACTATCGGTAATTCCTACCATCGGTAATGCCTACTATCGGTAATTCCTACCGTCGGTAATTCCTACCATCGGTAATTCCTACCATCGGTAATTCCTACCATCGGTAATTCCTACTATCGATAATTCCTACCGTCGGTAATGCCTACTATCGGTAATTCCTACCATCGGTAATTCCTACCATCGGTAATTCCTATCATCGGTAATTCCTGCCGTCGGTAATGCCTACTATCGGTAATTCCTACCATCGGTAATTCCTGCCGCTGGTAATGCCTACTATCGGTAATGCCTACTATCGGTAATTCCTACCATCGGTAATTCCTACCATCGGTAATTCCTACCATCGGTAATTCCTACCATCGGTAATTCCTACCATCGGTAATTCCTACCATCGGTAATTCCTGCCGTCGGTAATGCCTACTATCGGTAATTCCTACCATCGGTAATTCCTACCATCGGTAATTCCTGCCGTCGGTAATGCCTACTATCGGTAATTCCTACCATCGGTAATTCCTACAATCGGTAATGCCTACTATCGGTAATTCCTACCATCGGTAATTCCTACCATCGGTAATTCCTACAATCGGTAATGCCTACTATCGGTAATTCCTACCATCGGTAATTCCTACCATCGGTAATTCCTACCATCGGTAATTCCTAATATGTTTCATCCCCTGATGGTTAGTTCAGCCCCTAGAGCTGTCCGGGGCAAATTGGTTAATTCTGATTTTTTTTTCTTTACAGTTTATACACAGTTTTTTGAGGGTTCAGCCGAAGAAGACGAAAATGCGTTAATAGAAGCGACGCGCACTGCGGAAGAACAGGATCAGTGGCTTCAAGCACAAGCAGCTGATTCCGGTGAGTCTAAGAATTAATTTATTAATATTCCATCAATAATAATAATAATAATAATGAAAATTATTTTTCAACAGAAGAAGAGACCTCATCGGAGTTCGAGCACGAAGTCAATAACGGTGATAACCACACGTATGACGATGACCCCATAATGGTGGCCGTCATCGAAGCAGCTCGCGCTGTGGAAGAAATTGAAGCAATTCAAGATACATATCGTAAGTATTTCACTTTGCAAAAAACAAATGAAGGGATTTTGCAAATTTTCGTAGTCTATATATATTTCACCAAGAATACGAACTGATAAGCTTAATTTTAATTAGTGTCTGAACGCGGCCGAGAAGAACCATCACCAGGGCCGTCAGAGAACCGCGATAGCGGAAATGAAACAGGGTGCAACCAAAATGTTCGGGCAGAGGCAAATTGTAAGTATTTGCAAAAACAACCAATCACCTTTGGAATTTGTAATGTGATTCAACATAATAATGATAATCCAATATTTAATGAGTTTCAATAAAAACAAAATTCAAATTTAAATAGCACCACCACCACCACCACACACGCCTGATGACGATGGCAATAACCTGATCGTTGGCGGTTCTGAGTCAGCAGGGATTGGCGTGGTAGAAGAAGAAGAAGAAGATTATTTACCAGAAAATCAATTAGGTATATATTCCTGGGGATCGCCGATATGGAGGGCGGAAGAGCCGCGAGACAATGAAAAGCTTATGAGTAATAATTGCACAGGTAAATAACCGGGGCGGGAAGTGTTTTATATAACGGCATACCCGCGACTGTGTCACGCGGATGTAATATAATGAAAAAATAAAATTCACAAAAAATGAAAATAAACCGTCTATTTCATTTAGGAATACAGCAGGGTGCTGGAAAGCGTCAAACCCTACCCGCATACAGAGAGTTACAGCCGCCGGGTGTCCGGATCGAAATTATTCAAGAGGCCGCGAGGTATTTTAGACGTTTTAAACTTCGTGGTCGTGAGACGACTTTGCGTATTCGAGAACCACCGGCGGGAACTGACGTGATGAGCTGGCTCGAAGGCGCGTTCAATGATCTTCTCACTCACATAACTAATTCTTGCGAAGGCGGCGATTACGTAGGAATATCGTTCACCGCGAGTAATTTGACACACGGGCCCGTATGGCTTTCTTTTAGACCAGCCCGCGATTATCAATTTCAAGATATATGGCAGCTCATAAGTAGTGTTGCGCAGAGTTCAGAATCGCTCGACCTCAATGATCAGTGTAGTATAAAAACGTGCGTTGTGAAGGGTGTCGAGGGCTGTGGCCGTCGAAAAGGGTTAACACACGAGAGCGTAGCAAAACGATCTATTTTAACGATATGTAACAGCGACAACTTGTGTTTACCGCGATCGTTAGCTGCAGCTCTGGCGCACGCGGAACGGGGCGAAATTCGCACTGGAGAGTTACACGCTAAATGGCAAAGAATGAGACAAATGAATGGCTCGGCTCAAAAAACTGCAGCGCTTGAGCTTACACGATGTGCTGGCGTCAGAATACCGAAAAACGGATGCCGCGTAAATGAAATTGGTCAATACCAAAATTACTTAGCGCGCGACGGAGTTGCAATTGTCGTTTTCGAGTTTTTGGACTTAGGGCGCCGTAACAGAAAAGCCATCTTCAACGGCACGAAAGCGGTCTTGAACGCGATAGGACAGGTCCGACACACATTATATATATTGTATTACGAACGCTCGCATCATTTTCAACCGATTCTTAACCTCAGAGGCGCTGTCGGAAGTACCGGGTTTTGCACATTGTGTGATACATTATATCTGAGATTAGAGCATAGATGTGTGGGGAAAAAAAGGTGTTCCCGATGCCTCAGAGCACCTCCATGTGATCCACACACAGGCGATGCAATTAGATGCGAGTCTTGTAATCGCGTTTTTTTTGGGAAGACATGCTTTGAAAATCACGTCACAGGGGAAACACCAAGGGGCGTGTTTAGAAAGAAGAAGAATGAACGTAGCGTTTGCGCAACTGTTAAGCGCTGCCCCGACTGTTTTTGCACAATCAGACCGCTGGTGCGAAAGAAGAAACACATGTGCTCTGTGGGTTATTGCACAACTTGTAAATCTGATCAGGCCTACAATCATTTGTGCTTTATGAGACCTCTTCAAAACGACCGTGAATTGAAGAAGAACAAGATTTTTATCTTCTATGATTTCGAAACGCAACAGTGCACGTCTCTGGAGGGTTCCACAGATACACGCGTACACGAGCCAAACCTCTGCGTAGCTCAGCGCGTTTGTACAAATTGCTGTGACAATGACCGTATAGCGGAGTCTTGTAAATTTTGCGGTGTGCATGAGTTTGTATTCAAACATAACCCAGTGGCTCAGTTGGTAGAGTTAGCTATGCATGATATCGTGGGGTTTTCCGGAGCCATCTTAATAGCCCACAACGCAGGAGGCTTCGATGCTCAATTCATTCTACGGTATTTTATTAATGAAAAAAAACACACTTACCATCGTTGATTATGAATGGAACTAAGATTATCACTATGCGCATTGGGAAACTCGTGTTTCTCGACAGCCTCCACTACTTTCACATGTCTCTGAGCAAGCTCCCGAAAGCCTTTGGATTAACAGATGCTCTAGCTAAAGGCACTTTTCTTCACCTCTTCAACACACCGGAAAATCAGTGTTATGTAGGAGAATTGCCCCCGATAGCGTATTATTCACCAAATAGTATGACGACGACAGTACGCAATGATATATTCGAGCCGTGGTATCGCGAGCTGAAAAACAGGGACTATGTGTTCGATTTTCAAAAAGAAATCATAGCCTACTGCAAGAACGATGTTACAATATTGAGAGAGACCTGTATGGTTTTCCGTAAAATGTTCATAGCCAAAGGGGGTGTTTGTCCGTTCGACGAGAGCACAACGATAGCATCCGCTTGCTTTCGAATTTTCCGTAAAAATTTTCTTAAGGAGAACGCAATCGGTATCATACCCCGAACCGGCTACAGGTGGGCCAATAGTCAATCGAAAAAAGCAGTTAGTCGGCTTGTGTGGATGGAGCATTTGCTTGAACAACGTATTATCCACGCTAGTCGATCGCGCGAGTTCAAGCTGCATCAGGCTTTAACGGTAGACGGCTACTACGAAACTCCTGACGCGACGCATGTATTACAGTTCCACGGTTGTTACTGGCATGGTTGTCCGAGATGCTATCTGGTAAACAGAGTTCAGGCGCAAGGTGACGGTGTGTCCATGAACGAGCGTCACGAGAGAACGATAGCTGTCGCTCATAAAATACGTAGTAGCGGTTACGCGCTTACAGAAATTTGGGAGTGTGAATATGATCGTATGCTTGAAACGAATGAGAAAATGCGTGAATTCGTTCGAGATCACGCTTTAGTTACATCAGAGCCACTTAATCCACGCGATGCTTTTTTCGGTGGTCGTACAGAGAACATGGTCACGCTTTATGATGCAAAAGATACTGAGCAAATACGATATGTGGATGTATGCTCGTTATACCCATACGTTTGTAAATACGGTAAATTTCCCGTGGGCCATCCGAAAATCTATGTAGGCGATGAGTGTATAGAATTAACAGGATGCGATAATGATCTCGCAAAAGTCGAGGGCCTTGTTAAGTGTACAGTATTACCACCGCGCAATCTTTATCACCCCGTGCTACCCATGCGTATGCATCAACGTCTGTTATTCGCTCTATGTCGCAGTTGCTGCGAGAGTATGAATCAGGGTGAGTGTACGCATGAGAAGCCTGCGGAACGTACGTTTAACGGTACGTGGGTAGCCGATGAATTGCGAAAAACCGTATCATGCGGTTACAGAGTGATTCGTGTAGAGGAAATTTGGCAATACGAAATAACACAGTATAATCGTGATACACGGTCAGGCGGTCATTTCTCTGATTATATAGACACATTTCTCAAAATTAAGCAAGAATCTAGTGGCTGGCCTAGCAAGTGTATCGATAACGAAGAAACGCAAATCCAATACATCGCTGATTTCGAACGTGCTGAAGGAATTAAACTAGATCGTGACGCAATAACGAAAAATTGTGGGTTACGCTCAGTGGCTAAATTGTGTCTCAACTCATTTTGGGGAAAGTTCGGCCAGCGTGAAAATCTGCCGCAAACGACGATAGTTTCAACGCGCGTAAAACTCATGGAATTATTGACCAGCGCTGAGTATGAAATTACAGGTATCTTACCTGTAAACCACCAAATATTGTATGTCAGTTATGTAAAAAATGACGAGGCCGTGATTCCGTCGGGCATAGCAAATTCTGTAATCGCCGCGTATACAACAGCTCAGGCTCGTTTAAAATTGTACAGTTATCTAGAGCGTTTGGATCGCCGTGCGTTGTACTGCGACACCGACTCGGTTATTTACGTGACGAAGAATAACCTTGCCGAATATGAACCTCCTACAGGACCGCTTTTAGGAGATCTTACAGACGAACTCGATCCGGGATGTTATATCAAATCTTTTGTTTCCGGTGGTCCTAAATTTTATTCTTTCATAACACGCGCTCCCGATGGCTCTGAAAGTGAGGTTTGTAAGGTGAAAGGCATAACGCTCAATTTTGCAAACAGCCAATTGATCAATTATAAAACAATACGCTCGTACTTAGTTGGCGAGCGGGTAGAGCCGATTGAGATAAAATTTGACGCTATTCGTCGCACACCATTCCATCATGTTGTGACGCGTGCAGAAAAAAAGAAATGTAAACCATCGAGCGTCAAACGAAGACATTACGGTGAATACGGCTCGCTGCCGTACGGCTACAAAGAGTAATCTATTTTATCAAAATGTAAATAATGTAGATAATGTAAGTAATGTAAATATCGTATTTTTATTGTGAAATAAAAAGTTTTATAAATTTCCCTACCAGTCCGAGTCTTTATCACTTACAGCAATTATAATAATTTACTCATTCGTAGAGATGGACACGCGTTGGAAACATCCCTGGACCTCGATGATCTGTGGACCCACAGGTTGTGGTAAGACGTATTTCGTGAAAAAGTTATTGAAATTTATTTCTCGTATGAACAGCGTGCTATTCGAGAGAATTATTTTCTATTATTCCGAGTGGCAACCTGCATACACGGAATATGGTACATCAATAGAATTTCACGAGGGTTTACCGCAGAGTGCAGATTACGCGAGCGACCCGCGCACAAAACTCATAATAATTGACGATTTGATGCGTGAGGCATCGAACAATAGTGTCATTGACCTTTTCACGAAAGGTAGCCATCATAAAAATCTGAGTGTTATTTTCATCACGCAAAACCTATTTCATCAGGGCCACGGGCAGCGTGATATTTCGCTGAATGCCAACTATATCGTGGTTTTCAAAAACCCTCGTGATCGCGCTCAGATTCAACATCTCGCACGTCAGGTATATCCGGAAAACCCACGCTTTTTACAAGAGGCCTATCACGATGCAACATCTAGGCCTCACGGGTACTTACTGCTCGATTTGAAACAATCAACGCCTGATAATTGCCGATTCCGCACCTCTATTTTTCCCGATGATCTTCATCATTTCGTGTACGTACCACGACAAAAGTTAAAAAGCAGCTGCAATTCAGCTGAACTGCCAGTACTGCGGGTGTAATGGCATCTAAAGGATCGTCGCGTCACAATAAAATAATTGCTATATTGAGAGCGTTCAAGCAATCGAATACGACGTACAGGGAGCCTAGCTCATCCCAATCAAATTCAAGCACTGTTCATTGTTTTTGTCAGTGCGCTACGTACATTCTTAAGGGTAGTACACCACCGAAGTCCTTGCGCGATACAATTCAGTTAAAACGAGTGATACAACGAAAGTATTGGTAGTTCAACACGAGTGATGGCACAAAGAGGTTCACCGCTCTGCAAGAAACACATCGCAATATTGCAAGCTCTCCAACACCTCAATAAGGAACAGCGTGAAGCTGTTTTACGTAAAGCAGATTCCGGCATCGTCCGCTGCATTTGCGAGTGCGCCTTGAACGTTCTATGCGGTAACGTACCTCTGAAGGACGCTCAAAGGAAAAAGTTACGGCGACACGCGCCCGTTCTTCGCCGTTTAGCCTCGAAAAAAGGGTGTTGGTAGAGTAAGAAACGATTCGTTGTACAGAGTGGAGGGTTCTTGCCTCTCTTACTAGCACCAATACTAGGCACCGTTCTGTCGAATTTGATTGGCCGATAATGGAGCACGCGAGAAAAATGGTGCTCGTACCTGAGGAGAATTTATCTCAACTGGACGCACAGCGTCATCGTCAACCAGTTCTTGGTACAGATACGCCACGGTCTGTACAAGGTATTGACGCCGTGCTAACCAGGCTGGACGCCGAGATGAATGAAATTTTGAATTCTAATACATACAAGGATGAGCGTGAGAAGTGGTGCGCCTATTTGACTGTGCTACAACGCTATCTCCATTTCGTCGATGACGAGAGAACTGAGCAGTACCGTACACTTATGAAGAATAAAGATAGTGTAGAAAAAGTACCGCGTAAAGAAAAAGACACCAGTGAAAGCATGAACGATTCCATTATCATTAAGAGTATTCCAGCTAAATTCCGCAATAAAGCTAAACTACTGCTCCGACGTTTGCGTGATGCGTCATCAGCTCAATTTTCTTGGGATACTGCCGGCGTTGTGTCTATCAGTGGAAAGCAGATTAAAGACTCGAATATTGTTGATCTTGTGAATGATGCCATGAGGGCGAGAAAAGTACCTAAACCAATAGGGCGCAGTGCGTTCGCCAAATACCTGAGATCGATGCAAACGCCGCGGGAATTCATTGGTAATGATGAGCTGTGGCTGGAATCGAGGGCTAATTCGACATTACGACATTCACAGATCGATGACTGTAGCGGCAGCAGCAGCAGCAGCAGTAGGAATAATGAGAACGACGCTGTTATAAGTCATTCATCGTTTTACAGCGGTAGTGAAAACAGATCAGATCAGAGTGGTGCAGGGTATAATCATAAGAAAAGACGTCTAGCCTGGGCTAACCTCAAATTATAATCATGAAAACATTGGAAAAAGTGTACTTTAATACAGACCATGAAGCATCGTTTTCTGGTGCCTCGAAATTATTGCGTGTGGCTCGACAGAAGAAAATTTCAAAAGTAAGAACGCAGCAGTGGCTTGAAACACAGGATGCCTACACTAAACACAAACCTGTGAGACATCGCTTTCCGCGTCGTATTTATAACGTACGAAACATTGATGATTTTTGGGAGGCTGATCTTGTCGATCTTCGCTCAATTAAGGATTATAATGACGGTTACGTTTATCTCCTTGTTGTTATCGATGTTCTCAGTAAATTTGCCTGGGTCCATCCTTTACGTGATAAGACTGCTGCAACGGTGGCGAAAGCGTTTAATGTCATATTATCGAAAAAAATTAGTAATGGTAGTATTGAGGGAGTTCCTTAATTTAAGTATTCGCGCTTTTCCTCGGGAGACTCTCTCTCCCACCAGTCGGCCTGTGAGCCAATTACTGAGTCTTTAGTCTTACACGAGCGCTGTTACGAGGAAGAAGCTCCTACCTGCTTATCTGTATGATAAATCAGTATTCTCTAATAAAGCATTATTTTGTATCCATCGATATCTACGACATCTCTCTTCTTTTGCACCTAAAACGACTAAAATATTCCATGCTGGTGCAACAGGTTATGGGCCCAGGCGTGATTTTCTGTCGTTATTACGTGTAAAAGGGAGGATCGGGTGTTTTTCGCGAGCGGCAACCACGAGGCGAATGCGTGGAGGCGGCCATTGTTCGGCACGTGGCAATTTTTCTTTCGGGAGAGTTTTCGTGTTCGAGTAGGATCGCGATCGTACAATGGCAAGCGAGATATCGGTTAGACACGTGACAAAATTCGACGGGTCGAATTTTTTGTGCTGGAAATTCCATGTGACGCAGTTGTTCGTTGCATATGGGGTCGCAGACGTGGTAGATGGAACGCGAGTGATGCCGGAGGATCGGGAGACTGAGCTCGGGAAGGCGTGGATACGAGATAACGCCAAAGCGATGGTGGTAATCTCGTCAACGGTCGAGAACAATCAACTGGAGTGCCTGTTGGTGTGCACAACCGCCAAGGCCATGTGGGACAGGCTGTCCTCAATCCATGCACACAAATCAGTATCGAACAGGCTAATTTTGACCCAAAAATTCCACGCGTACAAGATGGCGCCAACGGATTCCGTGATCCAACACATGGCGAAAGTTCAGAATCTGGCGTCGCAGCTCATTGACGTGGGGGAAAACATATCAAATGTGACAATAATGGCGAAAATGTTGGCGGGGCTTTCACCAAAATTCGCATCCTTCCAAACGGCGTGGGAGAGTGTCGACCCTGAGAGGCAAACCATCGAAAACCTTCAAGAACGTCTTATGCTGGAAGAAAGTCGCATGAGCTCGGACAGTGGAGAGGCAGCTGCGTTGGCCGCGATGACAATAAGTGGTACCTCAAAAGGAAAAAACTCAAAACCTAAACCTAAAAAGGGACACAAAAAAACGGAGAAAAAGGACGTGGAGTGCTATGTGTGTCAGCAGAAAGGACACTACGCGCGCGACTGCCCTGTTAGGAAAAAACGCCAAGGTGACCGTGATGATGCCGGTTCAAAATCGTGTGCGTTTGTAGCAACATACTCAGGTGATAATTGGAACAAGCGAGAGAGCGGTCAGTATACAGGTCCGTCGAGTAAGGAGCTGGATGACTTGCTCGCGGTCGATCAGAAGGAAATCTGGTATATCGACAGTGGATGCTCGAGGCATGTGACAAATCGGAGAGAGTGGTTCGCGAGTTTCCGTGTGGACAATAGTGGCGACACCATATCGCTTGGCGACGACGGCGAGTGCGCTATAACCGGTGTGGGGACAATTGTTGTGGACAGACTCGTGAATGGTGTGTGGCGAGAGGCTCGCATTGAAAACGTACTGTACGCGCCGGACGTGAGAAAGAACTTGTTTTCCGTAGGAGTGTGCACGACGAACGACTACACGGTTGTGTTTCACGGTGATGTGGTGTATGTGGTTAATGGTGAAGATGTTGTTGCCACAGGTGTCAAGCAACAAAATCAGATTTGTCGTTTGTTTTTCCGAACCAAAATAAAAGCTAGTGGAAATGAGGCAAATCTGTCGATGACGAGTTTAAAATCGTGGCACGAACGCCTTGGACACTTAAATACACGTGCGTTGTGCGATCTAGTGAGAAATGAGACTGTGAGTGGCGTGAAAGTGACAGAAAAGCGCGAATTTTTCTGTGATGCTTGTCAGCTGGGAAAGTCTCATAGACTCCCTTTTGAGAAAAACAAGGAAAAACTAGACACTTTGCCAGGCGAACTCTTTTTTAGTGACGTGTGCGGCCCGATGTCGGAGGAATCAGTGGGAGGTGCGAAATTTTTCGTTATATTCAAAAACAATGCCTCTAGTTTTAGGCGGGTGTTCTTTTTGAAACACAAATCGGACGTCTGTGAAGTGTTCAAAATTTTCGAGCGCGAAGTGGCCAATAAATTTGGTACCGTGATGAAAGTTTTGCGTACAGACAATGGGCGTGAATATTGCAACTCGTCCTTGAGGCAATACTTACAGGAACGCGGAATCAAACACGAAACGACTGCTCCCTATACACCCGAACAAAACGGTAGAGTGGAAAGGGAGAATCGGACGGTCGTGGAGTGCGCACGCACTATGATGCACGGAAAAAACATTCAGACGCCACTTTGGGCGGAAGCAGTCAATACTGCGGTGTATTTATTGAATCGAGTGTCAACGGTGGAGAAAAATAAAACACCGTACGAAATATGGACAGGGAGACAGCCTAACCTCAAACACACTCGTGTATTTGGAGACGAGGGTTTTGAGTACATTCCGAAAGGATTCCGCCGCAAGTTTGATGCAAAATCCAAAAGAGTGATCCTGGTGGGATACGAAGGAGACTCATCTAATTATCGTCTCTTTCATCCTGAGACCAGAAAAGTGACAGTGTCGAGAAATGTCGTTTTTCGTGGTGCGTGCGAGGAGGACAAAACAACGCAAAGTGACAGCTCTACTAGTGAGATCCGTGATGAGTGGGAAGCAGCCAGCGAAGAAGCAGAGAACGTACCGCCAGCCGGTATAGCAGAGAACGCACCGCCAGCCGGTACAGCAGATTACGTACCACCAGCCGGTATAGCAGATTACGTACCACCAGCCGGTATAGCAGATTACGTACCACCAGTCGGTATGGCAGATCTCGCACCACCAGTCGGTGTTGCAGAACTCATACTACCGATCGAAGAAGCAGAGAACATACCACCAGTCGGTAATGCCGAACCCGCACCAGCCGTGGGTAGAAGGGATGCAGAACGAGCTGCAGCAGTGGTTGAGCGACCTGTACTACGAGATCGAGCGAGGATTCGGCCACCTGCGAGATACGAGACGAACTTCGCAGAATTCAACACGCCAACGAGTTACGAGGAAGCTGTCAATGGAGTTGACGCTTCAAAATGGATCTCAGCCATCGAAGAGGAGCTCGACGCTCACAAGAAAAATGGTACCTGGGAAATCGTTCCTAGAGAAGCAAACAGAAAAACTATAGACTCTAAGTGGGTATTCAAAATTATTCAAGACCGTGATGGAAGCGTGCTGCGGTATAAAGCGAGGTTGTGTGCTAGGGGTTTTAAACAAGAAAAAGGGGTTGATTTTTCGGAGACCTTTTCCCCTGTGGTCCGCTACGACTCCTTGCGCGTTTTTCTATCCATTGTAACCCAGGAAGACTTAGAATTATTTCAGTTTGATGTGCGTACCGCGTTTTTGTATGGCGAGCTAGAGGAGAAAATTGTAATGGAATTACCGTTGGGTATCGCGACTCAAAAACAAGAAGGGGAAAAAGTTTGTTTATTAGTCAAGTCTCTTTACGGGCTAAAACAAGCCCCCAGATGTTGGAATCGGAAATTTCGGAGTTTTCTTCAACAGTTTGAGTTAAAAGAAACCGATGCTGACGAGAGCATCTATTATGGGAATTATAAGGGGTTTGAAATCCTGCTTGCGCTATTTGTGGATGACGGATTAGTCGCCTGCAAATCCAAAAACGTGTTAAATGTAATTATTACCAAACTGAGAAGCACTTTTGAGATAACTATTGGAGATTGCAGTAGTTTTGCAGGGATTCAGATAGCTCGTGATCGAGTAAGAAAAACAATGTTTCTGCACCAGAGTGCTTATATCGAGAAAATTTTGAATAAATTTAAAATGAGCGAGGCGAAAGCAGTGTCGGTACCGGCAGATCCACACACCGTGCTAAAACCTGTCGAGTCTGACGAAGAAATCGTGGAAAATGTGCCCTACCGAGAGGCTGTCGGGTCACTCATGTTTTTAGCTGTCGTAACTCGTCCCGACATTGCATTCGCCGTAAACAATGCGAGTAAGTTTTTGAATAAGCCAAGCCTTAGTCACTGGAGGGCTGTGAAAAAGATATTTTCGTTCCTAAAAGGTACCAAAGAGAAAGGTATAATTTATTGTAAAGATAGTCTAGAAAGCAGATTAAGAGGGTATTCAGACGCTGATTATGCCAACGACTTAGAGACGAGACGTTCCACGACCGGATTCGTTTTCAGCATTGCGGGAGGCGCAGTATCATGGGCGTCACAGCGTCAACGTTTAGTTGTAGTCTCTACTACCGAAGCAGAATATGTCGCTGCATCGACCGCGGTGAAAGAATGTATATGGTTACGACGACTTTTGTGTGGTATCGGACGTAAATGTGAAGAGGCTACTGTTCTTTTCGTGGACAATCAAAGCACAATTTTGCTGGCTAAAAATAACGAAATGCACAAACGGACTAAGCATATTGACGTCCGGTACTACAATCTCCGAGAAACCGTTCAGAGAAAAATTGTAACCGTCGAATATGTTGCATCTGAGCAACAGAGAGCCGACATGTTTACTAAGGCCTTGCCTAAAGAGCGTTTACTAAAACATTGTGCGAATATTGGGATGCATAAATAAAGAAACGGCGGAAGTATTGAGGGAGTTCCTTAATTTAAGTATTCGCGCTTTTCCTCGGGAGACTCTCTCTCCCACCAGTCGGCCTGTGAGCCAATTACTGAGTCTTTAGTCTTACACGAGCGCTGTTACGAGGAAGAAGCTCCTACCTGCTTATCTGTATGATAAATCAGTATTCTCTAATAAAGCATTATTTTGTATCCATCGATATCTACGACATCTCTCTTCTTTTGCACCTAAAACGACTAAAATATTCCATGCTGGTGCAACAGGTAGATCACCCGTCTGTCTACAAACAGACAAAGGTAAAGAGTTCGTAGGCGCTGCATTCCAGACTCTCTTAAAGAAAAAAAAGGATGCAAAGTAGAACCTTGCACATTGCTTCCTCATTATTTTTCGCGTTTTACAAAGCTACCTCTATGAGAAAGTATGTTATTCAATTTTTGGCTTCCTCATAGAGGAAGCTTTGTAAAACGCGAAAAATAATGAGGAAGCAATGTGCAAGGTTCTACTTTGCATCCTTGTTTTAATTAGATAAATATACATGTTGTGGATTCGCTCTTTCTATTTCGTTATTACGTTATTTCGTGATTATTAGAGCGTTTCCGAAAGTGAATGTGATAATGTATATTTAAATATGACGACGACAACAACGACGACGACGACGACGAGGACGACGACATCAAAGGCGGATCTGCCTTTTCTACAATATCTGCTTTTCTCCATTTCTCGACGATTATTATTTTTAATTCTTTTTATTTTATCTTACTTTCTTAACTTTCGCGGAACTTATGAGCGAAATTCTACATTTATTAAAAAATTCAAAAAGCCGTAAAACCCCAACCACTTTACCAATCATCACCAAATTGCGTACACAGCGGGGCTGTATGTTATTTTCCGACTGTACAACATTTCGGTTCATTTCTCAAAATTCGACGTAATTTAGAGCAAAATGTATTTTTTTCGAAAAATTCAAAATTCTATAAAATCGGAACCGCTTTACCGATTTCGCTGAAATTCAATACCAAACGTCATTTAACGTGTCTTCATTTATAAAGAACTATTTAGCTAAATTGGCGAACTTTTACGAAAGTTAGAGCGATCACGACATTTTTTGAAAAAATTAAAAATTGCATAAAATCTGTTTACATTGATACATTTAATTAAAAATCACGTCAATAACAGAGGAGTCAATACTCTACCTGCGTGCAAAATTTTAGCTAGATCCATCGTGCCGTTCGTGAGTTATGGGCAATTGAATTTTCAGTGTCTGGATACATACACACACACACACACACACACACACACACACACACACACATACACACATACAGACATATTTTCTAGACCACTTTTCTCGAATTTTTAGGTGATTCTAAGCATACTGACATGAAAATCTCGAAAAAAAAAATTTTCACGAAAACAAAGCTTCCTCTATGAGGAAGCAAAAACATTCAGTTTCGTGTTGCGCGAAATCCTGATATAAAAGCGGCTATTGTCGAGAGATTCAATAGAACGCTGAAAGAAAGAATGTGGCGTTATTTCACGTATTCTAGACAAAAACGTTATATCGATGTCCTGCAGAGCATCGTTTCAGCATACAATCATGCCGTGCATAGCAGTATAAAAATGACTCCTGCCTCCGTAACGCTTATGACAGCTGCTAGAGCGCGGTGTAATTTAATGGAGCGCTATAAGAAAACGGACCATTATTCTCCTAAATATAATGTGGGCGATATTGTACGTATCAGTACTGCAAAGGCCGCCTTCGCGAAAGGTTACGAGGCTGGATGGAGTGGCGAGTTATTTAAAAGACATCGGATATCACGCAGTATTTGTCCCGTGACATACATCTTGCGTGACCTTCACGACGAAGATATTGATGGTATATTTTATGAGGCCGAGTTATCGCGGGTACAAACGAGGAAGACCAAAGGCCTGACAAAATGAAGGAAGAGTTTTACATTGTACTACCCAGCAACAGTAGTATGAGTTATTACCCTGATAACTTGACAACACGGTATACCACGCAGTTACCACAATGTGTGTCACTACACGGTAGTTGGGCCGTTTCTTTAGCCGAAATACACATACCCATGACAATTTTGCATATACCACCCGAAGGAGATAGTAATTTTATTAATGTCGTAACGAACATTGCAATACCGAGTACGGGCGCTGACATTGATTTCAGGGATGACCGTGCTTGTGTGCCACCAGGTGTATACCGCAACATAGATACATTACTAGAAACAATTAACGAAATACCATGTGTAGCGGGTCATCTGAAATTTCAGTACGCGCGCAATGGGTATGTTACGGTTGAGCGTATCTGTGAATCATGTAAGAATCAGGAACACGCCTTCTGTTTTTCGGACGTACTAAATAAAGTTTTAGGATTCACTCACTCCAAGGATGTTGTAGTTCAAAGAGAATACAAATACGTTGCCCAGAGGCCGGCTAATCTGTCTAACGGATCTCCGAATATGATGTACGTTTATACTGATATCTGTGAACCATATATTACCGGAGATGTGCACACACCTCTGTTACGTGTCGTACCAACTGCTGCTGTTGATTATTGCAATTACGGGTCTGTGAAAATTAGAAGTTTTTCACCACCGCGTTATGTCCCTTTGTTACGCACGAGTTTTCAAACAATAACGATTGATATAAGCGATGAGTTTGGAGATCCAATACCATTCGAGTACGGGACGCTGTCAGTGACGTTACAATTTAAACGCACAGATTAAGTAAACCAAATGGGTGACTACGACGAATACTTCGCTGTGCAAGTGGGAGGCGGCGGTGCTCGATCCGGTTATGGCGGTATCAGCCAGGTGTATATAGGTTCACCGAATCAGCGAGGTCACGGTATAGGGAGTTTCTTGGGTGGGCTCTTTCGACGTATAATACCGCTCTTGAAGCAAGGCGCTCGGGCTGTCGGTAAAGAGGCGTTGCGTTCGGGTGTCAACGTCGCCACCGACATATTGGATTCTGGTATGCGTCCGAAAGAAGCATTCAAAACGCGCCTGCGTGAATCAGGGGAAAATCTGAAGCGCAAGGCTGAAGAAAAAATTAGTACCCTTATGCAGGACTCAGGCTATAAAGCTAGTAAAATTAATAAACTGCTTCATTCTCTTGCGGGGCGCGCGACACGACGCATTGGTGTGAAAAAACGAAAGAAGTCCGTGAAGTCGCGAAAACGTTTGGGTAACGTAAATAAGAAGAAGCGAAGCAAGAAGAAGACAGTGAAAAGCGGTGTGAAAAGAGCGGGTGTCAAGAGAGGTAACAAGAAACCAAGAACAGTGAGGGATATTTTCACATAATTTTAAGTTGGAGATAAAATGGCGTTCCTACACACACTCGTGTGAGTGTCTAAAATCGGAACTCGAGCTATTTACTCTACCGCCAACTCAGACAACGATTGAGGGAACACATTCAGTGTATTATAAGCCCATCTCGTCGTTGACGGATGATTCACCGATAGAGTTTGTCATACCAGGACAAGGGGATGAGTACATTGACCTTGCGCATACCATGCTGAGCATGCGTATTAAAATAGACGCACCGACTACAAAGGAGGGTACGACTATTGTAGTAGGACCTGTCAATAATCTTATGCACTCAATGTTCAACCAGGTCGATGTATTTCTGAATCAAAAACTTGTATCGCCCCCTAATAATGTTTATGCGTACAGAGCATACATTGAAACACTCTTGAATTACGGTCCTGGTGCGAAAAACTCGCATCTTACTAGTGTTCTGTGGTATAATGATACAGCGGGTAAAATGGACGACCTGGCCGAAGGTAATAACGGTCTTACAAACCGAAGAACCGTGCTAGGAGCTAATAAAACGGTCGATCTCCTCGGCCATCTGCACTGCGATATCTTCAATCAGGAGCGATTTTTGTTAAACGGTGTTGAAATGCGACTCCGTCTCGTGCGGAGCAACAATGCTTTTTGTCTCATGAGCCCTTCGAAAAATTGCACGATACGAATCACCGAGGCATCGCTACTCGTACGTCGCGTTAAGATAGCTCCCGGTATACTTCTTGCTCATGCAAGAGCCCTGTCTAAATCTACTGCGAAGTACCCTTTGACGCGTGTCGAAGTTAAAGTTATATCCATGCATGCTCGTGTCCACGGTGATACTCTTGATAACGTTATACTCGGTCAGCTACCTAAACGTATAATCATCGGTTTTGTGGATAATAAGGCTTTCAATGGCGATCACGCTATGAACCCGTTCAATTCTCAAAATTACGATATTAATTATCTTTCTTTGTATGCGGATGGTTTGCAAATACCATCGAGGCCACTACAGCCAAACTTTATAGACAACCCCATGTACGTGGATTCATATCATACACTGTTCTCATGCACTGGTATACACTTTCTGAATGAGGGTAACTGTATTTCACGTACAAGCTACCCATATGGTTATTGCTTATACGCGTTCGATCTTACACCCGATCTCTCAGCCAATAGTAGCACTCACTGGAACCTCATAAGGCACGGTAGTGTGCGAATAGAAGTACGTTTTTCAGAAGCCCTATCTTCAACAATTAATTGTATTGTGTACGCTGAATATGACAATGTATTGGAGATTGACGCTTCACGTCAAGTAGTTGTGGAGTATAGCGGTTAGACACGTATTAAGAGCAGCCTATATACTTACCGCGTAAACGGAGGTCTATCATCAGTTTACGTTCATACTTTGAGGTGTCACGATCGTGCAGCACGCCATGAATATTATCATTGATATACAAGGCCTAAAGGATAGGTCTAACGAGTTTATTCCAAAGGAAATTGCAATAATTTCTGTTAACGCGGATTATAGTGCACACTGGATCGTGTCAGCACCCTGTGCTTATAAGAGTTTACCACCTAGTGTAAAGAGACAAAACACATGGCTGACCGATAATCATCACGGTATAGAGTGGTCCACCGGTGAAACATCATTACGTGCTGCCGAAAACATTTTAAAGAAGATTGCCGTACAGTCTGATCGTATATTCACCAGAGGATCTGATAAAGCGAATTATTTAACGCAACTAACAGGGTGCTTCATTATAAATTTAGAAGAAGAAGCAACGGACCCCTCATTCTGTAATTTACCACCGTGCAGCACCCTGTGTATCTATCATAGTGTATTGTGCAAAAATAGTTCGTATCGGTGCGCTCTAAACAGTGCTGCAAAAATTAAAAAGTGGCTTTGCCATAGTGATCGCATCAATTCTCTATGGGAGTATAGAACAACTACAACTTGGTACATTGGCCTACGCTCACACAAAGAACTCGACACGCCTCATGAACAGTCTACAGATACTACAGGCACTTCAGAGTATAAAGAACCATACTATCGGTGTATATCCAGCCGATCGCATTCCCCGCGTGTGGACGAAGCCAGTTGCAATTGTAGTTAACACTGATGGCTACAAGCAGCCAGGAAGCCACTGGGTCGCCATGTACGTCGATCGAGCTGGACATGGATGGTATTTCGATAGCTACGGATTACCACCAATCATCCCTCAGCATCTCCAACGACTCCGACGAAATTGCAAACTCTTTCGCTACAGCACTTCGCAACTACAGAGTTCTGAATCACAGTTTTGCGGACATTATTGTGTTATGTTTCTTCATTTCATGGCTACAGGCCTTGGTATTCATCGGTTTAGAAGCGTTTTTTCAACCAATCTGTCGAACAACGACAAAATAATAGCTGAATACTACAAGACATATTCTCGCAAGCATGACCCGGCTAAGCATCAGGATAAGATTTTTCAAGTGCGCATACAACAACCATGCTGCTCGCGTCTCGCTAATTGCACGAATTGTATGAAAATTGTAAATGAAGAAAATCATTATCAACGATAAAACATTCGATGTCTCCCTAGCTGCAGAGATATTATATTACACATTCCATAACCCAGCTGCAAGGATATTGGGTTAAACCCGCACGTGTCTTTAAGAGTGATTCATTGTAGCTAAAGCTACGGTCTGGTGTGGGGGAAAACGCTGGCTCAGTCGTATGCTGTCTTGGGGGTACTTCTTCTTCGTCGATGTATAGAAAACGGCGCATATTGAAGACACGTATAGAAAGACTATTGCAAGACATTGCCACAGTCAAAGTTTTAATCCAGACGAGAACAGACCTGCATTTCTTGACACGTAAAATCAAAGTGCTCAAACTCCAAGATGGATCTATCAGCAATCAACAAAGTGGGCAAGCCCGAACTTTATTTGCCGTTGAAACGATTGTCGGAGCTAACTATCGAGTATGAATATTTCGTCACGCATATGAAGATGTGTCAAACAAAGTATGGTGCACGTATTGCCGTGGATCTACATAACGAGTACACATGTTTTCTACCATCGAGATTTGTGGAGGCTTTCATGAAGAACGACGAGTTATTCCGGCAGATGATTGTCTGCGCCAGTGAGAAACGTTTACGGATGGTGTACCACGGCAGAAAATACAACCATGTGCAGTTCAAGGAAGTCCCTGTATGAACACCTCTCAGGTAATTAAAAGGGTAATTGATTACCTGCCGTATAATCAGTGAAAAAAATGACATTTGACCACGATTTTTTACATTATTAACGTAAACGTGTTTAATCTAGATAATGGAATCCTAATGGAATCAACTCATCTACTAGAGCCAGGGTATGATGGAGCCCTAGATCGTCTACATCCGTATACGGACGTCACCACAACCACCAACACCACCACCACCATCATCATATACCTATAAATTATAGAAAAAATTATATAAAGCAAAAAATGAAAATTGTAAAAATTGTAAAATGTATATATTTTCAATAAATGTAAAAAAGCGGTGCGCTATGACGACACAATGCTACTACCTCCCACTCTCATCCCCACTCTCTCTCTCTCTCGCAGTAGCGGGGGAAAAAGGAGAGGGGATAGGAGTGGGGGTCGCCATAGCGCACCGCTTACTACTGAGGTGACCGCAAAGTAAAACTATTGCCGATGTGCGTACGACCAGTTGAGTCCGTGCGTGCGACCAGTTGAGACCGTTAACGAGAACCGAGAAGAAACCGGAAAGCGAGTCAGAGACTCGAGAACGTTCGAGCGCATGCGCGGACTCTGAAATGCGGTTATCGGTGGTGTGCCCAGGCGGTGCTGCTGCCGAGCGGTTGATCGACCAACTCAGACAGCAGTCCCGCTAACAGTAGCATTGGCGGCAGCACCGCGTTTGTATATACCAATTCCAGGACAACCTTTCGTTCTGTATACGTACGCAAGCGATTTCGGATTGGGAGCAATCTTAGTTCAGTTAAATCCAGAAACAAATGTAGAAAATCTGATCGAAGCACTCAGTCGACCATTGCGAGGCGCAGAATTACACTACACAACAACCGAAAAAGAATGTCTGCCTATTGTTTGGTCGGTCTAATCTCTACGTTGTTATTTAGAGTGTATGTCGTTCAAAGTAGTGACCGATCATCAGGCACTACAGTGGTTGCATGGATTGAAAAATCCTGTCGGACGACTCGCGCGCTGGGCCATTTACCAATATCAACATGATATGACTATCGAACATCGACGAGGTACAACGAATGAGGGTCCGGATGCTTTATCGCGAATGTATGATATAGATGTTGACCCATATGGTTGGGAACGAGTGATCGAAGAAACGATTCGCGATCGGATTAGTTTGAACACAATTTGCGATGAAAATTGGTACGAAACAAAAATTAAGCTTGTCCGCGGAAACCCAGAGAATTTCACCGAATGGAAAATCGAAGACGATCGATTGTTTTATTATCGACCTGATTACGCGGAAGCCTTGATCGATGACGAGAAACCTTGGAAGAAAGTCGTAAAAACCGACGAAGTCCTAGATATTATTCGTGAAAATCACGATACACCCCAAGCGGGCCATCTCGGTAGAGACAAAACTTACGATCGAATCCGTCAAAACTATTATTGGCCGGGAATGTCGGTAGAAATCGTACGTGAACGAATGCGAAACGTGTATTAGGGTACAATATAATCAAAACCCGCAAAAGGGCCAACTTACGACCAGACCTCCCCAACAACCGTGGGCACAGTTATCGATCGACACGGTAGTTTCACAAACACGAACGAAAAAGGGAAATTCAAACGTTATTGTAGTTCAAGATCTGTACACTACATACATAGAATTATTCCCCGTACGGAAAAGGACGGGTACGATAGTCGTGAAAATTTTAGATACCTTATTCGATCGATGGGGAACACCCAAATCAATTATCACCGATTGTTCAATTATTAGACCAATAATTTCGTGACTAGCTCTGATACTCCTCAGCGGCGAATCGTCGCTCTAGTTTGGAACATCAGGAGACGGCACTGCAGCGCGGGGCTCCACGGGCCCCCCTCGCGGCACGCCCCTTGTCTTCTTGGTCGAGCACACGAGGCGCCGCTGAGAGCAGCCATTGTGTTCTCGTTTAACGAAGCCGGTACACGTGCGAATTCAACAAGTGGTGTTTCTCAAAAAAGACGGGTCAACTCAGCGGTGTCATTTCATTTTTTAGGTCAACTCAGTTCATAATATTTCCTGTAATCACTCAGTATACAATTGGTGTCATTTCAACCGTCAGGAAATAAGTGAATTTAAGTATTTGTACGCTCAAGAAATCACGTAGACGCTCATAGACAATACACACGCTCGCTCTCTCTTTTACGCTTGTGCTATTCAGACTCTCACCCTCTCACTCACTCTCACGGGCAACTCATTGGTGTTATTTCTCACACGATTCGCGACGCACTTTCTTCGCGTTGTTAACTAATCCGTGGTAAACTCATATGGTGTATAGTGGTAAAATAAGTATAATAAATTTTTGTATACTAATTAATTGGCGTCACTCACTCATTGAAAATTAATTTCCCCCACCCAGCGAGTATCTCAACATTATTTGAACATTTGGTCCTTCGAGCCGGATTATATAGTGCTAGGAGTGAAGTGAATCGTGTAAAAACTCTTCTCAGACAATCTCGCGAGTGCTTTCTCATTGAAAAACTCTTCTCGGTCGATTCATCGGGCAATTCATTGTGTACACTCATCGGCGCAGTTACTAGAACAGACTGCCAACCATTGTCTCTCTCCGCACACACTCGCCCATAGTGGTTGGCATACTCGGTGGCTCAGCGGCCGGCAGACTCATCGGCGCAGCGGCTGGCATACCCTGCCGCTCATTGCCTCTCTCAGCGGACTCTCTCACGCAGTTGGCGGCATACGCGTTGCTCAGCGTTCGGTATACTCATCTACGCAGTAAGTAGCACATACTACCGATCATTTTAAAATGGCCGACTCGAAGCATCCCACCGACGGCATCACGACGCGTTCGAAATCTCGAACGACGACTCCCGTCGACCCGACCGTCGAGGAACCTCTCTCCATCGACTCTGTGACCGACGACGGGGCCCCGGAAGACTCTTGTCCGCCGTCACCGCCAATCGACGCTCAAGTCAAGCCACGGAAAAGCACCCTCGGAGCAGACGCAAACGAGAGCCCCGATTGGACTGAAGAGGTCACTCAAGAAGAAGATCGCGACACTCAACCGGAGCTGACTCAACCTGCTCGCATCTCTCCAGTAAATACTCAATCGAACTCCCTCCATCCTCGAGTGGAGTTCAGTATTGTCTCACAATTCTCTAGACTCGCCTATATTCAGCAATCCCTCGCTCGCGCTCAACAATTCTCTATCGAGAGAATCTCGCTCATCGAGCTCGAATCGGAAGCTACTCAACTAGACAAATTTTGGGAACTATTCAACCGACAGCACGAGGCTTTCGCCGAAGTCTGTTCTGAGGAGTTTTTCAAACATCGGTACATGACCGAGCAGGTGTTCGATCAGGCACTCACGGCCTACCGCAGCAGTATTGAACTCTACGCAAAGCTCCGCGCCAAACTCACTCCTTCGTTGGAGACCGGTTCCCTTCATGGAAGTTCAGCCTCACTCAACAGCAGCGCTCACCTACGAAATCTCCCGGATTTCTCCCGGATTCAGGTAGATTCCTCTACCTGAATTCAGCGGGAATTACTCAGATTGGCCGTCGTTCAAGGACCTTTACACCTCACTCATTATCAACGATCCCGCTGTGTCCAAGGTCGCTCAAATGCACTACCTCAAGGGCTGTGTTAAGGACTCTGCCGCGAAGCTCATCTCTACTCTCCCTATTGCTGCCGACTCATTCGACTCCGCCTGGAGCGCACTCATCGCCAGGTACGAGAATAAACGACTCCTCATCTCGACTCACTTGGACAAACTCTTTCAACTCAAGGCGCCTCCGTCTCGCTCTGCAACAGCACTGCAAGCGCTGCTCAGCACTATCGCGGAAACACTCAACGCGTTGCAAGCACTCGGATCCCCGATAGAACACTGGGATCAGTTCCTAGTCTACCTGGTGACTCAGCGGATCGACTCAACCACTCGCGAAGCCTGGGAGAACAAACTCGGTTCATCAACCGAGTTCCCCACATTTGACCAACTCAAGACATTCCTCATTGGAAGAGCTCGAGCACTCGAACGAATCGAGGCCACAAAGGTCGAGTCCTCGACGTCTCGATCCGGGGTAACCAAACCACCAACAAGGAGCGCTCACAATGCGGTAGCTACTCAACCAGACCCTCAAGGGAATCAGAAGGCTGGTAGCTTCCCGTGCGACTGCTGCCAAGGAAATCACTACATCGTGGTCTGCCCGAAATTCCGGGGTTTATCGCCCTCAGCACGACGACGACTCGCGGAAGATCAACGGCTTTGCTTCAATTGTCTCGGGCACCACTCAGCGCGCGCATGCAACAGCAGCAAGCTCTGCCGTACGTGTGGTGCTAAGCATCACACGATGATTCACCTGGACTCTAAGCCACCTGAAGCAAGCGCGCCCAAGCAAGAAATAGGACATCGTCGCACTCAATCTGTTCTGCTCGCTACAAGTCTCGCTCAACTCATCTCTACATTTTGCACTCATCAAGTCCGTTTGCTCATCGACCCAGGATCGGAGTTGACATTCATCAAGGAACATCAAGTGGATCTCATCGGACTCAAACGCCATCGCTCAAAAATTCCAATCAGCGGAATTGGGGGTGTAACGACAACATCTACTCGGGGAGTGACAAAAGTCACCCTGCAGTCGCTCTACTCTAAAGAGGCAGTCACTCTCAATGCTCATGTACTCAACACACTCACTTCGGTATTATTATTACCGACGTTCGTTACACCTCACCATGACTGGACTCATCTTCACGGACTTCAACTTGCTGATCCTGACTTCCTCACGCCGCAGCCAATTGACATCATCATTGGAGCGGACTCATACGGACGAATAATCAGACCAGGTCTCAAGACACTCGACGATTGCTCGCCGATCGCCCAACTCACTATTTTCGGATGGATTGTTCTCGGCCCGGTTTATTCAACTCGGTGCTCACTCACCAGGGCTTCTCACCATGTATCGGTCGACTCTTCCACCCAACACCTTCACGAGCTCCTAACAACATTCTGGACTCAATAAGAAGTCATTCACTCGAAGCCAGCCACGCTCACTTCAGACGAAGAGGAATGTGAACATCATTTCGCTACTACTCACCGGCGAGACGACTCAGGAAGATATATCGTTCGACTACCCTTCAAATCATCAGTTAGTCAACTTGGCGACTCTTATACAACCGCTAAACGGCTTTTACATCGATTGTCGAAGTGATTGTCGAGGGACTCCACATACAATCAGCTCTATACTGCCTTCTTGGAGGAATACGAACAACTCAATCACATGGTACCAGCAACTCATTCACCATCAGACTCAACCGCTTACTATCTGCCTCATCATGGAGTACTCAGACCGACCAGCTCTACTACGAAACTCCGAGTCGTTTTCAACGGCTCTAGTCCATCATCATCCGGAATTTCACTCAACGACTTGCTTCATACTGGTCCAAAAATTCAACGAGACATCAGCGACGTGCTTCTCTTGGTAAGAAAACACAAATACGTTTTCGCCACTGACATCAGCAAGATGTTCCGTCAAATACGAGTCCACCCAGCCGATTGGAAGCACCAGCGAATTTTATGGACTAACTCATCTGGAGACGTGGTGCCTTATGAACTTACTACGGTCACTTACGGCACCAGGGCCGCTCCTTTCCTGGCAGTCCGTACTCTGGAACAACTCATCAAGGACGAAGGCAGCAAATTTCCACGTGCAATCGAACCACTCACCGCTGGCAGATACGTAGATGATATTTACGGAGGCTCGAATCACATAGACGATCTCATCATCATTGCTCGCCAAGTTCGTGGGATATGCACGGCGGGCGGCTTTCCATTGGCAAAGTGGCAAAGCAATCATCTACACCTACTCAAGGGCATCTCAGAGAACACGGAGTCACCCTCTTCAAGATCACTCGACGATCACACGACTCTACTAGGCCTGAAATGGTTCACTTTTTCGGACACATTCAAATTTCATTGGAATCCATCTACTCAAGGGGTCAGACTCACGAAAAGGATCATATTGTCGGAGATTGCTCAGCTCTACGATCCACTCGGCTTCCTCGCGCCTCTTGTTGTACGAGCCAAGGTGTTGCTGCAGGAACTCTGGCTACTCAAGCTCAATTGGGACGACTCACTGCCATCAGACACTCAAAAAAGATGGCATCGACTCAAGGAGGACCTAGCGCAAATCTCCTGTCTGAGTATACCCAGGTGGCTGGGACTCAACGACCACTCAACGGTTCAGGTTCATGGATTCTCCGACGCATCACAACTTGCAATGGCTGCCGTCATTTACCTCCGTGTCGGCAACCCACACTCTCAAGGAAAATGCACTTTAGTGTGCTCAAAATCTCGAGTCGCACCCTTGAAGAAACTCACTATACCTCGCCTAGAACTCACCGCTGCTCTGCTCTTGGCTCGATTAACTCAATACGTAGTGAAAACTCTTTCTCTCGCTCATGCACCTATTTTTCTCTGGACGGACTCATCGGTGACGCTCACTTGGATCACCTCACACCCCTCACGCTGGAAGGACTTTGTCGGAAACCGAGTGTCGCAAATCCAAGATCTTACTCCAAACTGCGAATGGAGATTCATCTCCGGCAAGGAAAATCCGGCTGACTGCGCTTCTCGGAGTGTTACTCTGTCCCAATTGGAAAATCATCAGCTGTGGTGGTCAGGTCCGCCATGGCTCTCAAACTCATCGCGCTCATGGCCCGCTCAACGACATTTCTCAGACTCGCAGGTTCACCAGGAGGAGCGACCGGGGCTCTCTCTTACTGCGGCATCCACTCAGACTGAAGATCAATGGGACTTGATCTCCAGATACTCAAGCTTGACGAAACTGTTGCGAGTTACTGCAACGATTCGCCGAGTAATCAACAGACTCAAGAAAATGCCACAGACAACTGTGAACATCCCATTCACGCCACACGAACTCAACGCATCGTTAAAATTCTGGATTCACTCGACTCAAGCAGCACACTTCAAATTCGAGCTCACGGCGCTCAAGAACGACACTCATCTACCACGATCTCACTCATTCACTCGCTTAACGGCCTTCATCGACACTGACGGAATTATTCGAGTGGGTGGACGACTCGCCAACTCACCGATGGACTCTGCGAGCAAGCATCCGGCAATCCTACCTCGAACTTCTCACCTTTGTAATCTACTCATCACTGATGTTCACGCTCGCACTCTCCACGGCGGAACTCAACTCACATTGAATCTTCTTCGGCAATCTGTTTGGATTATCGGTGGTAGAGCTCCAATCAGATCATTCATCCTCCGCTGCTTGAAGTGTGCTCGGTTACGTGGCAACCGAGCGCAACAACTCATGGGTCAGCTCCCTTCCACTAGGGTCACTCCATCACGACCATTCACCACCACCGGAGTGGATTACGCAGGTCCACTCTCAGTCAAAACATGGAAGGGCAGAGGTGCAAAGGTTCAAAAGGGGTGGCTTTGCATCTTTGTCTGCTTCTCTACTTCAGCGCTTCATCTCGAAGTAGTAAGCGACTATTCAGCTGAAGCCTTTCTCGCCGCGTTCAGACGATTCACTGGACGCAGAGGTCTCTGCCATACTCTTCGAAGCGATTGCGGAACAACATTCATCGGGGCAGACACTACACTCAAACGACTCTTCACTCAGGGAACTCAAGATCAACTCTAACTCGCCGACTCGCTCACCCAAGACAGAGTTAGGTGGGAATTCATCACGCCAGCTGCACCTCACATGGGAGGTAAATGGGAGGCTGCAGTTAAGTCTGTCAAATATCATCTTCGGCGAACGGTCGGAGACACACTGCTCACTTACGAAGAACTGACGACTCTACTCATCCAAATTGAAGCAGTACTCAACTCTAGACCATTGGAACCTCTCACCGACGACCCTGAAGACGTCTCTGCACTCACGCCAGGGCATTTTCTCATCGGCCAGCCCCTCAATACCGTTGTCGAGCCATCGTTGCTCGATCTCAACACTGCTCGTCTCGATCGCTGGCAACTCATTCAACAACGCTTTCACCATTTTTGGAATCACTGGTCAACTCAATATTTGCAACAACACCTCTCAACGTCCAAGTGGCATCATCCATCTCACGACTTGAAGGTTGGCTCATTGGTCCTGTTCACGGATGAGCGCTTTCCTCCATCCAAGTGGCCACTCGCTCGGATAACTCAGTTACACCCCGGCCAGGACGGACTCACTCGGGTCGTCACACTCAAGACCGCCACCACAACGCTCACCAGGCCGATTGCCAAATTGGCGATTCTTCCGTGGATAGCTCAGGATACCTCAACGTAATCCAATCATCAACTCTGTTGCTGACGGCGGGCGGAATGTTCAATTATTAGACCAATAATTTCGTGACTAGCTCTGATACTCCTCAGCGGCGAATCGTCGCTCTAGTTTGGAACATCAGGAGACGGCACTGCAGCGCGGGGCTCCACGGGACCCCCTCGCGGCACGCCCCTTGTCGTCTTGCTCGAGCACACGAGGCGCCGCTGAGAGCAGCCATTGTGTTCTCGTTTAACGAAGCCGGTACACGTGCGAATTCAACAAGTAGTGTTTCTCAAAAAAGACGGGTCAACTCAGCGGTGTCATTTCATTTTTTAGGTCAACTCAGTTCATAATATTTCCTGTAATCACTCAGTATACAATTGGTGTCATTTCAACCGTCAGGAAATAAGTGAATTTAAGTATTTGTACGCTCAAGAAATCACGTAGACGCTCATAGACAATACACACGCTCGCTCTCTCTCTTACGCTTGTGCTATTCAGACTCTCACCCTCTCACTCACTCTCACGGGCAACTCATTGGTGTTATTTCTCACACGATTCGCGACGCATTTTCTTCGCGTTGTTAACTAATCCGTGGTAAACTCATATGGTGTATAGTGGTAAAATAAATATAATAAATTTTTGTATACTAATTAATTGGCGTCACTCACTCATTGAAAATTAATTTCCCCCACCCAGCGAGTATCTCAACATTATTTGAACACCGATAATGGCAAAGAATTTATTAATAGCCAAGTCAAAGCGTTCTTAATAGCTACACATTACCACGCTGTTAGGACATCCACAAGCTAATCCTGTGGAACGAACAAATAGAACCATAAAACCCATGATCGCCGCGTTCTTGACTGGTAACCACCGCGAATTGGATGAAAATTTGCCAAAAATACAATTCGCGTACAATACCGTTCCCCATGCCGGAAGTAGAGTTTTGCGGTTCTTTTTAAATCACGGACGGGAAGCAAAAGTCAGACACGTGATGAGCGACGTGGCGGGCGAGCGAGAGATCGGGGATGATACAATCGATAATTGGATAAAAAGGATTAGCAAGATCGATTAACTTCGCCATACGATCGAACAAAACTTAAAAAAATATTCCAATCGGTGTCTTAAAAAAGCCAATAGCACATTACCGACAACCGTGAAAATCAAAGTAGGCACCGAGGTTTACTATCCTAACAAAAAACTGAGTAATAAGGCTGAGGGCTACGCTTCAAAGCTAGCACATCGTTTTATTGGTCCAGCTATTGTAAATAAAATTGTCGGACCTATGGTCGTGGAATTAGCGGACAAATCTGGTAAAAAAGTAGGGAAGTAATGCGTGACTGATCTAAAAATTCCGCGGCGTAGCTTACGTAAAGTAAACGAGGATTGAACCTTTTTAGATCGATCAACGCTCCAGAAGAAGAATTCAACCAACAATTCACTGGACCCTCGTGACAACATGGACTCTACAAACGACTCAATTTCATCGAACGGGGATACGAGCAAACGTCTGAAGAAGCTTCAGGAACTGATGCGACAAACGGAACAAGAAATCGAAACGATCATGGGCAGCCTGAAGATCGATGACAACGCGTCTACACCTCCGACAGACAAGACAGACTATTGTCTGGCAGAACTCTTCCCGACCGGTCAAAATACCCCGAACAAGTCATTTCACGGATATGCCCCCACGGGGGAAGCAACACGGCTGCTGAGGGAATTATGATCTCTGCCTCCGCCAACTCTGAAATTGACAAAACCGACCAGGATAACTCCCGCTCAAATTCACGAGCAGAATTTGCGCCGTTGACGTGTCACAACCGATCAGCATCCAGAGGAGAAGCCAAACCGCTCAAAAATACCGATCGCACCGTCGGTCACGACACAACCACTGCCGCTCGAGACTGCACCGTCGTTCGATGCCATATTGAAGGAGCTGAAGGTTCCGGAACTGACCGGGCATAGCGAGACGAAGCAAGACACGATATACTTCGCAGACGAAAGAGTTTTCAGTCAAGCTCTCTTAAAAAACTTGATCCAAAAGAGAGGCGAAACATTGGTCAAAAAACTCGAGGCAACCAAGATTGATCGTGGTACGCAGACGTACATCACTTCCGCTCGCCAACAATATGGACCTGGCTGCGTTAATTGTAAATCGAGGGAGCATCATTTCCGCGACTGTAAGCTCCCGTACCGCCCAGGATTTTGCCGAGTATGTGGTGCCGAAGGATTCGACACCAGCGATTGCATCTTCCCTCACGACATCGAACATGAGATGGCTCTTGGACGCTGCACTGGATGCTCGGGAGACGTAAGCTTATACTGCCCCGAATGCCCAGAATGCAACATTCGTTGGCAAGGGCTGGTCGACTGGTTACGGTTAAATTATGTGACCTGGCCTTCTTGGCTAGTTCCTAACGATCATCGCTACTTGATCAACGAGAGCGAAGGGATACTGAAAAGGAAAATCAAGACGAACTTCAGCGACCCGCAAGATTATGTCAATCGTGCCCGGCAATATCTCGTAAGGGAGAATGTCTTGGCCGACGAACCGGAACCGTCAACCTCTCATGGTTACACACCACGAACGCTTTCCGAAGAGAAACGGAAAATTGCCGTTCAAGCACTCTACACCCCGTTCGCAAAAAAGGCACTGGACGAAGTAATGAAGGAGCGCCCCGAGCTACACGACGGCGAGGAGATCACGGTCATCATACCGACAAAATATAAAAAATAACCGATCGTAATAACCGGGTCGCTCAACCTAAAATTTACTTACGTTCCATTTCTATTTTGTTTTGAGTTATTTTATGTTAAAACTGAACGATCGAAAGTCATGTGATGGGCAAATTGCATATTCCACATGACAATTCGTATTTTCTTTATCGTCGTTCCATTTTGTTCTATTTTGTGTTATAAGGTTGACGCGATAGATGCGAAAACTCTTAATTATTACGATCTTTTCTTCCCTATAGTATAACTTGTGTGTAACCATTCAATAATAAAATGAAAAATCAAACTTAACCAGACTAGTTCGTTTATTGGGTCGACACAATTTTGCGGGAGCGTTTCCTATCATTAAATATGTCTAACATGTTTCCATAGATTTCAACTGGCAAATTGCTTGGTCTACTCTGAATGGAATTGTTTATATAACAGATTGATTGTTACAGCGTACACTCACCGCAAGCAGCGAATGACGTTGCAGTTTGAAGGGGGAGATTGTAACAGGATCGTAAATAATAAATACCCCAAAAAAACCCTTTCGGGTAAAAATTTGAGACATGTACATTTACGTGATCAATCCCAAAAAAAAAATCAATATCCCAAAAAAAATCTGTCAAAAAAAAATCTTCAGTGACATTACTGTTTACCCCAAAAAATACTGTCCATCTAAAAAAATCCCTGCGGGTAAAAAGACTAGTCCAATATTTACTGTCTACTGTGAATACTGTGAAAAAAGTTTTGAAATAAACGGAAAACATCTGCAGCATGTACAGCCAAGTACATGTGAAAAAATACTTGAACAGTATTATTGTTTATCCTAAAAAGTACAGTGGGTAAAAGTTTGGAACAGTATACAGTTTACACGTACAATCAGTTTTAAAGTTAAACAAAAACATCTGTAGCATATAATTTTAGTGCTCCTTTAATTTAGGCAGAAATGAAATTTGAAAGACCCTCTGCTAGCTTGATATCAAGCTAGCAGAATTCTTTGAAAATTAATGTTTTTCTTAACTTTTTTTCGGTAGGAATTAAGTGCTTTTAAAGTGCTTTCAGACAGTATAACTTTCTACCCCGAAAACCCCGTGGAAATATTATTTTTCAAAAAAAAAAAGATTTCAATAATGAAAAACTCAAAATTATAATAATAGCTGGATTCAACCTATACCATAATTAAGTGCTCTTTTAGTGCTTCCAAACGGTATAAGATTCGACGCTGAAAGATAACCGGAAAAACTAGAAATGAAATTTGAAAAAGCCTCTGCTAGCTTGATATTAAGCTAGCAGAGGTCTTTGAAGATAAATGGTATCCTTAACTTTTTTTGGCAGGCATTAAGTGCTTTTAAAGTGCTTTCAGCCATTATAACGTTCGACTCCGAAATACCCGTGGTAGTATTATTTTTCATTTAAAAAAATGTCAATAATGAAAAACTCAAAATTTTCATAATAGCTGGATTCAACCATACCATAATTAGGTGCTCTTTTGGTGCTTCCGAACGGTATAAGATTCGACTCTGAAATATAACCGGAAACACTGTTTTTCTTGAATCTTAATTTGCATTTCTTGGAAGCGCTTAAATTTAACGTCATTTCTGTGCAAACAATATTCGACTTTTAAGAAATTGAGATGTCTCCTAGGATAAAGTAGGTTCTGAGATCGCGGGGGTGGAGCACTTAAATCCAAATTTGCGTTTCTCGAAAGCACCTAATTCGCACGTAATGTCTGTGCAAAAAAATTTCGGCGTTTCAACAATTCCAATATCTCCTACGATAATGTAGGTGCTGAGATCACGAGGGTGGAGCACTTAAATTCCAATTTGCATTTCTCGAAAGCACCTAATTCGAACGTCATTGCTGAGCAAAGAAATTCCGAAATTTAACAACATCTCATGTCACGTACCCCAGGGTAAGTTTCGACATCGCAGGGGTGGAGCACTTAAATCCACATTAGCGTTTCTTGAAAGCACCTAATTCGTACGTCACTTCTGCGCAGAGAAATTTCGTCTTTTCAATAATTCTAATATCTCCTACGATAAAGAAGGTTCTGAGATCGCGGGGGTGGAGCACTTAAATTCCAATTTGCGTTTCTCGAAAGCACCTAAATGGTACATCATTTCTGTGCAGAGAAATTTTGGCATTTCAAAAATTATAATATCTCCTACGATAAAGTAGGTTCTGAGATCGCGGGGGTGGAGCACTTCAATTCTAATTTGCGTTTCTCGAAAGCACCTAATTCGTACGTAATTTCTGTGCAAAAAAATTTCGGCATTTCAACAATTCTAGAATATCCTACGTTAATGTAGGTTCTGAGATCACGAGGGTGGAGCACTTAAATTCCAATTTGCATTTCTCGAGAGCACCTAATTCGAACGTCATTGCTGAGCAAAGAAATTCCGAAATTTAACAACATCTGATGTCACCTACCCCAGGGTAGGTTTTGACATCTCAGGGGTGGAGCACTTAAATCCACATTAGCGTTTCTTGAAAGCACCTAATTCGTACATCATTTCTGTGTAGAGAAATTTCGGCATTTCAAAAATTCTGATATCTCCTACAATAAAGTAGGTTCTGAGATAACGGGGCGGAGCACTTAAATCCAAATTTGCGTTTCTTGAAAGCACCTGATTCGTACGTCATTTCAGTGCAGAGAAACTTCGGCTTTTCAAAAAATCTGATATCTCTTACAATAAAGTAGGTTCTGTGATCGCGGGGGTGGAGCACTTAAATCCAAATTTGCGTTTCTTGACAGCACCTGATTCGTACGTCAATTCAGTGCAGAGAAAGTTCGGCTTTTCAAAAAATCTGATATCTCTTACAATAAAGTAGGTTCTGTGATCGCGGGGGTGGAGCACTTAAATCCAAATTTGCGTTTCTCGAAAGCACCTAATTCGTACGTCATTTCTGTGCAGAGGAATTTCGGCTTTTCAAAAATTCTGATATCTCCTACGATAAAGTAGGTCGTGAGATCGCAGGGGTGGAGCACTTAAATCCAAATTTGCGTTTCTCGAAAGCACCTAATTCGTACGTCATTTCTGTGCAGAGGAATTTCGGCTTTTCAAAAATTCTGATATCTCCTACGATAAAGTAGGTCGTGAGATCGCAGGGGTGGAGCACTTAAATCCAAATTTGCGTTTCTCGAAAGCACCTAATTCGTACGTCATTTCTGTGCAGAGGAATTTCGGCTTTTCAAAAATTCTGATATCTCCTACGATAAAGTAGGTCGTGAGATCGCAGGGTTGGAGCACTTAAATCGAAATTTGCGTTTCTCGAAAGCACCTAATTCGTACGTCATTTCCGTGCAGAGAAAGTGCGGCATTTTTTAAATCCTGATATCTTCTACAATAAAGTAGGTTCTCAGATCGCGGGGGTGGAGCACTTAAATACTAATGCTTCCGAGAAACGCGAATTAGGATTTAAGTGCTCCAGCCCGCGATCTTAGAACCTACTTTATTGTAGGAGATATCAGAATTTATAAAATACCAAAATTTCTCTGCACAGAAATGACGTACGAATTAGGTGCTTTAGAGAATTGCAAATTTGAATTTAAGTGCTCCACCCCTGCGATGTCAAAACCTACCCTACCGTAGGTGACATCAGGTTTTGTTAAATGTTGAAATTTCTTTGCTCAGAAATGCCGTACCATTTAGGTGCTTTCGACAAACGCAAATTGGAATTTAAGGGGGGGGAGTCAGGTCAAAAATTTAAAAAAATCGATTATTTTTTTTTTCTGTGAAAACATTCATTTCCATGTAATCTATCTATTAGTAAAGTTATAAGCCGGAATTCGCAAAAATGGCTAAGTTTCTACGGTACCATTCATATTTAATTTTCTCAAAAGTCGTAAAAATTACCAGAATATTATATTTGAATTTTAAATTATTTTATTTATTTATTTATGCTATATGCAGACATTATGGCCGATTTTTTGTTCACACAAAATAATTAAGGGTGTTGAAAAAAAAAAAAAAATCAAATATATTTTTTTTTTTTTTCTCTTCGGCAGTTTCGTTTAGTTAAGTACACCCTCTGGACCTGCAAAATCTTAGACCTGAATGTGAAAAAATGGCCGATTTCTGCAATATACCTGTTTTTTAATGATTTTTTTCTATATAATAAAAAGTTTATTACGTATTTGTAAATAAATTTTTATTTGTTTACCATTTTTTAAATCAGTTAGCGAAACGCGATACAAATGACGCGATGAGAGTGTAATGTCTTCAACGCAATGCGTAACACTTACATTATATTCGAATTCGCGCGAATAATGGGACATGCGCTGTGATATCTTAGCACGTATCGCATGCGCAGCGTGTTACTGCCTCGAGAAGTTACTTCTGCTACTTGCGAGACGCATAACCTCGAATTGACGTTTTTATTTTTCGTTCATATTATGTTATTAGTTTGATTCCGTTGGCCATTTACGGTTTTTTCTCAATCAATAGTGTTTAAAACAGAATCAACAATCATCAGAAGTGATCAGATATGTAAATTTGTTATGAAGTGATGATTTAATGTTTGTGCAGCACATTTGTGAATGTGTCAACATTGGATAAATTTTCAGTGATGTTGTCAATAAAAATGATCATCCCCATATTATTTACAGGTTTTTTTCAAATTATGCATTCATTTACTTATTTATTTGTAAAAAAAAAAAACATTTATTAATAACATTATTAATAATATTCTGTAATCTGACTTGCAAATAATATTTTTATTTTGTTCATTAAAGGTACTAAGGTGCCCCAAAGGTGAAAGCAGCACAAACATTTTTATTTGAGTGGTAAGCTTTAGATGCCATTTGCCGAAACTTGGTTTTAAACCTATTCTGCGCGTGATTCAGACCAAACTGCTAGGCAGATTGGGCTGGTTGATGTCTCATTTTCTTCTTCATGAAAAGATACACCGGCTAAATGGAGCAAAAGTTAATAAAAGGTAATATTTTTCAAGTGACATAATTATTACTAAATAAATTTTATGCTATTTTCTAAATCAGTTATTAATTTTGCTTTCAGAATTAAAAAAAAATATTTTGCTCCATTTAGCCGGTGTATCTTTTTATGAAGAAGAAAATGAGATATCAACTAGCCCAATCTGCCTAGCAGTTTGGTCTGAATCACGCGCAGAGTGGAAAACCTAAGACCTTTGCTTAAGATAATATGGAAAGGCATACGCAAGTCAGATGGCAGTAAAAAATCCTTTCATCGAGTACCAACAATATAGTTCATTGATCATTTTTATATGCAAGAGAATTTGGATGATATTGAATTTACAAATTTAATTATTTTGACCTGACTCCCTCCCCTTAAGTGCTCTACCCCCGTGATCTCAGAACTTACTTTTTTCTAGGAGATATCGGAGGGTTTTAAATGTCGGAATTTCTCGGCACTTAAATGACGTACGAATTAGGTGCTTTCGAGAAACGCAAATTTGGATTTAAGTGCTCCACCCCCGCGATCACAGAACCTACTTTATTGTAAGAGATATCAGATTTTTTGAAAAGCCGAACTTTCTCTGCACTGAAATGACGTACGAATCAAGTGCTTTCTAGAAACGCAAATTTGGATTTAAGTGCTCCACCCCCGCGATCTCAGAACCAACTTTATTGTAAGAGATATCAGGATTTTTGAAATGCCGAAGTTTCTCTGCACAGAAATGACGTACGTATTAGGCGCTTTCGAGAAACGCAAATGTAGATTTGAGTGCTCCACCCCCGCGATCTCAAAACCTACTTTATCGTAGGAGATTTCAGAATTTTTGAAAAGACGAAATTTCTCTGCACAGAAATGACGTACGAATTAGGTGCTTTAGAGAAACACAAATTTGGATTTAAGTGCTCCACCCCCGCGATCTCAGAACCTACTTTATCGTAGGAGATATCAGAATTTTTAAAAGCCGAAATATCTCGGCACGTAAATTGACGTACGAATAAGGTGCTTTCGAGGAACACAAATTTGGATTTCAGTGCTTCACCCCTGCGATCTCAGAACTTACTTTATCGTAGGAGATATCAGAATTTTTGAAAAGACGATATTTCTCTGCACAGAAATGACGTACGAATTAGGTGCTTTTGAGAAACGCAAATTTAGATTTAAGTGCTCCACCTCCGCGATCACAGAACCTACTTTATTGTAAGAGATATCAGAATTTTTGAAAAGCCGAAATTTCTCTGCACTGAAATGACATTACGAACCAGGTGCTTTCAAGAAACGCAAATTTGGATTTAAGTGCTCCGCCCCGTGATCTCAGAACCTACTTTATCGTAGGAGATATCAGAATTTTTAAAAGCCGCAATATCTCGGCACGTAAATTGACGTACGAATTACGTGCTTTCGAGGAACGCAAATTTGGATTTAAGTGCTCCACCCCCGCGATCACAGAACCTACTTTATTGTAAGAGATATCAGATTTTTTGAAAAGCCGAACTTTCTCTGCACTGAAATGACGTACGAATCAGGTGCTTTCAAGAAACGCAAATTTGGAATTAAGTGCTCCGCCCCGTTATCTCAGAACCCACTTTATTGTAGGAGATATCACAATTTTTTAAATGCCGAAGTTTCTCTGCACAGAAATGACGTGCCAATTAGGTGCTTTTGAGAAACGCAAATTTGGATTTAAGTGCTCCGCCCCGTTATCTCAGAACCTACTTTATTGTAGGAGATATCCGAATTTTTTAAATGCCGAAGTTTCTCTGCACAGAAATGACGTGCCAATTAGGTGCTTTTGAGAAACGCAAATTTGGATTTATGCGCTCCACCCCCGCGATCTCAGAACCTACTTTATCGTAGGAGATATCAGAATTTTTTAAAAGACGAAATTTCTCTGCACAGAAATGACGTACGAATTAGGTGCTTTCGAGAAACACAAATTTGGATTTAAGTGCTCCACCCCCGCGATCTCAGAACTTACTTTATCGTAGGAGATATCAGAATGTTTGAAAAGACGATATTTCTCTGCACAGAAATGACGTGCGAATTAGGTGCTTTCGAGAAACGCAAATTTGGATTTAAGTGCTCCACCCCGCGATCTCAGAACCTACTTTATTGTAGGAGATATCAGAATTTTTTGAATGCCTAAATTTCTCTGCATAGAAATGACCTACGAATTAGGTGCTATCAAGAAACGAAAAATTGAATTAAAGTGCCGCACCCCTGCGATGTCAAAACCTACCCTAACGTAGGTGACATCACTTTTTTTTAAATCCCGGAATTTCTTTGGACAAAAATGTCGTACCATTTAGGTGCTTTCGAGCAACGCAAATTCGAATTTAAGTGCTCCACCCCCGCGATCTCAGAACCTACTTTATCCTAGGAGACATCTCAATTTCTTAAAAGTCGAATATTGTTTGCACAGAAATGACGTAAAATTTAAGTGCTTCCAAGAAATGCAAATTAAGATTCAAGAAAAACAGTGTTTCCGGTTATATTTCAGAGTCGAATCTTATACCGTTCGGAAGCACCAAAAGAGCACCTAATTATGGTATGGTTGAATCCAGCTATTATGAAAATTTTGAGTTTTTCATCATTGACATTTTTTTTAATGAAAAATAATACTACCACGGGTATTTCGGAGTCGAACGTTATAATGGCTGAAAGCACTTTAAAAGCACTTAATGCCTGCCAAAAAAAGTTAAGGATAACATTTATCTTCAAAGACCTCTGCTAGCTTAATATCAAGCTAGCAGAGGCTTTTTCAAATTTCATTTCTAGTTTTTCCGGTTATCTTTCAGCGTCGAATCTTATACCGTTCGGAAGCACTAAAAGAGCACCTAATTATGGTATAGGTTGAATCCAGCTATTATTATAATTTTGAGTTTTTCATTATTGAAATCTTTTTTTTTTTTTAATAATATTTCCACGGGGTTTTCGGGGTTGAAAGTTATACTGTCTGAAAGCACTTTAAAAGCACTTAATTCCTACCGAAAAAAAGTTAAGAAAAACATTAATTTTTAAAGAATTCTGCTAGCTTGATATCAAGCTAGCAGAGGGTTTTTAAAATTTCATTTCTGCCTAAATTAAAGGAGCACTAAAATTATAAACTGGGTACCAAATTAGCACCTAATGAGCACCTAATTATGGTATATCCTAAATCCATTTTTGGGAAATCCGTCTGCTAGCTTGATAGGGGTTCTTGCCGTCGTCCCATACGGGCCCGATCCCTGATCTCTGAATAAAAATTGACTCTTGGGTTTTTTTCTTAGATGAAATAATTATTAAAGTTAAATTCCATATATTTTAGATGTTGATTGGTTTTCGTTCCGTACAATTTCCAACATTTTATCTTACTGTAAACGCGGTTTTCGCGGCCGAATTTTATTGCATTAAATCTAATTTCACACACATACATGCATACACGTACTCACAAGGTTTTACAAGTTTTGGGGCGACTTGTCCTTCGGAATTACCCGACTATTCCCCGACTGTACCGCAAGTACATGACAGCCAGAATTAGTAGGGAGGCGAACGGCACCGAAGGAAGCCACTGAGTTCCGTTCCGTTCTTGGCCTAAGACCCACTTGAAAAATGTGTGGTACAATCACTTTGAGTTCGGTAATATTACACTTAACCAGCCCGCACAAGTACCCGCGACGATCACTGTCCCGCCTACACGCGAACAGATATTAAGATCTATGCTGAGGAAGTTTGGTGAAGATTTAGTGTTTTCAGGGAAAGAGTTGCTAGTTCTTTCGCTGATTGAACTCGACTGTCCTCCCCATCATCCAGTAAAGAGGAATTTCCTCCTTATTGGGCGGTGGGGAGAACTTAGCAACTAGGAATTTACGTGACAAAAAATGCCGTTTGGCAGATCTTCGCTGCGTGACTTCTGCGGTAAACATCTCAAATGACATGAGAGATGCTTCGCCTCTCGACTTGTATTTCACGCATGCTGCATTCATACATCCATGCTTTTAACGAATTATTATTACGGCTGTTTAGCTTTGTCAATCATTCTGCAATTAAATTGCAGAATGGTTGACTTAAACTGTAGTTAGGAAAACTACTATATTATTAATGTTGACTTAAATAGTAGTTTGGAAAACTACTATATTTTTAAAATAATAAAAAAAACAATTTATTGTGGTTACAGGGATGTAACACCCCTCCCCTCTTAAAAGTCGACGTCCCCGTCGACTCAGCCGTCGCAGAGTTGCGAGGCTGCTGTTCGGTCAGCCGACGGGAAACGACGGTTGAGTCACAACATTTTTTCCTTTTTGCGTATAATTGCGGGAACTAAATTAAATAAATTTTGAAGCTTACTTTTTTTTTGTTGTGTTGCTGGTGTTCCGGGCCGCACGTCCATTCATCCATTCTTACACTAACTTAGTCACTATTTAACACTAAAGTTATACAATAAATTTTAGCACTAACTATTTATAAATTTTTAGCGAAGCACTTTTTTTTTTTTTCTTTTTAAATTTTACTGTTGCGAGGCACTTATTATTATTTAGCGAAGCACTTTTTTTTATTTTTTTTTTCAATTTTTTTATTTTTGCGTAGCACTTACACTCTATTTTTTTTTTATTTTTTTTTTTATTTTTTTGCACCACACTTATTCTCCGTCGGCAGGCTCTTCCTGCGCGTCGGTTTTGCCGTCGGCGGCGTCGTCCTCGTCGTAGGCGGTGTCATTGTCGTCGATGTCGGTGCGTGTGCCGACGATGACGTAGATTTCGGCGGTTCCGTCGGCAGGGTTGACGACCTCGCAGGCCACCATCACCTGACGGGATGGTCGACGAGGGTCGTCGTTTTTGCCGTCGGCACTGTCGTCCTCGTGGTCGGCGTCATCCTCCTCGGTGACGGTGTTGTCGGCGACGTCATCCTCATCGGTGACGGTGTTGGCGCCGCCGGCAGGATGCTCCGACACACCGACTTCGATTTCGTCCTCTTTGCGTCCCTCGTGGGCGACCTCGCCATCCTCTACGGCTTCGCAGGCCACCTCGGGGTCGTCGGTGGCTACTGCGTCGCTTTCCGGTGGGTCGGTCTCTTCTCCGACAGGCACTGCCGATCCTGCTTCAATGGTTTTTTCGGCTTCGCAGGCTACCTTGGAAGCTTCGGTTGGCGCTGCGTCGCCTACTTGCTTTTCTTGCTTAGGGTTCCACTGCGCAAACCCTTTCGCAAGATCTTCGCCCAGCAAATCGATTAGCCTGACGAGCGGTGAATCACTCGCGGCCTCCTCGCGTGGAGCACAGGGAAGCGGCGGCCTCAAATCGATCTCGTCCGTCCCCAGGTCGATTAGGGAGTCAACCGGGGCCTGTACCCAGTTGACGAAACCCACTTCCTGCCAAGGGTACAACGGCACCTGTTTAGTTTGGGTGCTCGCATTGCGCCCTTGGGGTGTGGTTTCGGCCTCCTTCGTTTTAGTACGAGGTGTACTGGTTGCGCGGGGGCGAGCCGTGAGCGAAGCAGTGTTGCTGCGCTCCGGCTCCCTTACCGTAGGGCGCGCGAGGACACGAGCCCTTGGCGCGGGCCTTGGCGTGTTGCCCGATTCTGCGGCTCCGGCCCAGTCGGACTTTTCCGCCTCGTACACGGCACTCCATCTTTGCACACAGCGATTTGTGTGCGCCGGAAAAATGGCGAGGTCCACCTCGGATTGACAAAGGGGGCAGGTGTCCCACACCTCGCCTTCCTTTGCGGGAATAGCCGCGTATCGGGCGAGGCAAAGTGCAACACTAGGGCACTTTTCCTCACCCTTTCCACACACCGGGCATTTTCCCTCACCGCACTTGGATCGCAATGCTGCACGGAACATTGTTTTTTGTTCTTTTTTTTTCGAAATAACACAAAAAAAAGGAAGAATGCGCGAACTTTTTCTCACACTTTTTTTTTTTTTTGAAAAATTTAAAACAACGAAATTGTTTTTTTTTTCCTTTTATACGCACAACTAGGGGGAAAAAAAATCAAAGTAGCTAGAAGTATTTTCACCACACTTTCCACCACTTTCACTTTTCCGAGAGGGTCGATTTGTAGTCGCGCGCGTTTGTTGCTTCTCTTTTAGCGATTGAGAAACGACTGTGCGGAGAAGTCATCGATGTCGCACTCCTTGGTCCCTTGGAGCCCTTGACTTATGATGAGTGGGGGTTGTTTATTCTAATTCGTAATAGGATTTTGAAGTGGAAGGAGTTTAGTGGTTCGCGTCTCAGCATCCAGTATTTTTCTCGTATGGCTTGTTGTAGGTTCGCTTGGCATAGGTGCTGATGTGTGCTCGCTCAAGGATCTCTTATCTTTGGCCGGGCGTCGGATTTCCACTTCTTGATTTCTACGCTGGCCGTTACAAAGTATTACTTTCATAGCGAGTGCTAAGAGTTTCACTCGAAAGAAATACAGTACAATGCCGAGTATGCAAAGTCCCTGGAGACCGAAGCACGCGAGAAAGAGATGCTGCTGTCGTTGTTTCTCCCTTCTATGCGTTCCTATAGCACGAATCCTTTCTTCCAGTTCGTGGAGTGAGGCCCCAGTTTTACGTGCGAGCCACTTACCCGAAGTTGTTGTCATATTATTTTCTTCCTCGCTAAGCAGGGAGTCGAGAAATGAAATAGGTTCCTCGCTTAGCGTTGGTGCGATGATAGTTATATTGAGGGAGAGTTGAGGGCGATAAAAATATTGCACTCGACTCTCGTATGTGCGTATCCCCGTGACTGTTTTGTGCCTGGTTCGACCCACACAATTGCCACTTAGATGGAGTATTCCTGTGCCCTTTATTTCAACGGATATATCCGGTAGATCGGGGCAAAGAATTCTCAGTAATTCCGGTCGTGATATTGAGTACAACCAGCCTCCTTGTGACGGTAAATGTGCCCAAAATGGCTCATGTTCCGACTGTACTCTCACGTCGCATTGTTGATAAGCCTCGGTTGATGGTGATGTGAGCATTTGAATCTCGCAGGCTTTGGACGTCGCTGCCTCATGTAATGGTGCCTCCATAGAACAAATATATTTGTGGTCGGCTAGGCTGCACATGCTGAGATATATAGGATCAGCTAAGAAATAGGTTCGATGATCAATTGAAAGCGCAATGTACGGCATAGAAGGCATTTTGTGAGCTGATTTTATTCCATGGTTTGTTGTCTGAGGGACCGGCCATGAATGTATTCTGTATAATAAATAATTCATGCGATCCAGCAAAGGTACATGAACGACAATTAATATTCGTCCTTGGTGATAAACGAGATCGGTTCGAACTAATTTGGCAAGAGTCTCTGGATGTAAAAAATCTATTTTGATAGGGAATTCAAAAATTGATGCCTTTAATTGTACTTCCCTTGCGACGGCGACGAGTTGCTTGGTAGTTAGTACTTCGGGCTCGAGTCGACCGTCTCGTGCCGCGCTTATCGCTTGAAGATAAAGCTCGCATGTGTTGATGTAGCGGTCGATCTTGACTTCGACACGGTGAGCGTAATTTACCAACGTGCTGTTATATTGTAGTCGAGCGTTTTGTCGATTCATTAGCGTCATTTCGATATGCATTTCTTTTACATATTTTTTTAATTCTTCGACTCGTCTTGTCTCTGTTAGATGCTCCTCGTGCAGGTCCTGTAGTTTCGATGCGGTAATATGCATTTGTTGTCCAATAAGGTGAGTAAGATTTGCCTGATCTGAAAACAAACGATCAATTTGTCCATTTATATATATCGCATCTTCTTCGTTCAGAGTTCCGAACAGAGATTTGCTGATTGACCCGACGAATCCGAGCGGCACCGATCTTCTTCGTATAGTATGCGGAATAACCTCGGGTTCGTCCTGGATAAATTCAGATTCGCCACATTTTATCCGTAGTTCAGCTATTAATGTTCTTGCACGTGCCAGCTGATCTTCAATAAAATCTACTCGGAGTAATTCGCGGCATGAATTTCGTGTGTTTATTCGGCTACACGTGTCATAAACACCTGCGAGGTGAGCTCCATCGGTTGGGAAATCACTCATGAATTTTTCCAGTTCGATGAAAACAGTCACCTTCCAGTCGGCATGCTGTAGACGGAGCGGCGCCACCCTTTCAAAATAAAGGCCTGGACGCTCACTCACTGGTGTGAGTTGATACGATGTGTTGGTGTCCAGACGGCTATGGGCCGTGCGTAGAGCGAAGGCGAGAAGAAAGATGACGAAGCGCTGCATGTTGGTGTAGAGATGTGTCGGTGTGTTGCTACGGTCGGAGTCGCTGTTGACTGCGTGCCTTTTACCCGCGTATGTGTGCATTCTGTAAGTGAGCGCATGCTATACTACACACTCATACTCGTACTGCATACCTCGATCACTCATTCCTCATACCCTATTCGTACGCTAGCTTTACTTTATCTACGTGGTTACGGAATCGGGTTCCTTCTTTCGTTTCCAATACTACATTACTTTTGTCCGAGATCTGAATTATTTTATAAGGACCGTGATAGTAAACGTCAAATTTTCCCTTTCTCGGTTCTTTTAGTACATACACGTTATCACCCACTTTCCCTTGGAATGGACGCGTTTTTTCGTCATAATATTTTTTTGATCGTTCTTTCGCCTTGTTTGCATTTTCTCCCGCCATTTCGCGAATTTCGGATAATCGATTAATTAATTCCGCAAGAAAGGAATTATAAGTCGCGAGATTTTCGTCAACGGGGAATTCGCTAGGTAGGCGAGCAACTCTTCCGTACATGAGCTCGTACGGGGTGAAATTTGTTGCCTCGTGTACGGAGGTGTTGTATGACAACTCGGCGAAGGGGAGTAACCGATCCCAATCGTCATACGTGGTCGCGTAGTGTTTAATATATTCAACGAGCACCGCGTGACTTCGTTTGAGCGCACCGTTTGTTTGGGGTCTATAGCCCGAAGTTGTCAGCTGGTTTACTCTAAATATTTTAGAGATCTCGCTGAGCAGTGAGCTTGTAAAAGAAGCTCCTCGATCAGTGAGGATCGCTCGAGGGGCGCCAAACTGTGCGAACAGTCGACGTGCCATTGCCTCAGCAATTGTAGTTGCTTTTAGATCCGGTATTGGCGCGGCCAGACAATATTTTGAGAGATGATCTTGCATCGTCAAAATATGTCTGTTTCCGTGGGGTGTCGTTGGAAGCGGTCCCACAGTATCTAAGGAGACCTTATCGAGAATTTCTGCTGGTGTATCAGTGATAAGCATAGGCTCGCGTGTTTTCGTACGAACGAGCTTCTGCTCCTGACAACCCTTGCAGCGTCGAATGTAATCTTGCACCTCGTTGCGCAGCAAAGGCCAATGAAAACGCTCTCGTATTCGTCGATACGTCTTCGTTACACCTTTATGACCGCCTACGAGACTTCCGTGAAATTCTTTTATTATTTTTCCTCGCATTTCTTGAGGAGGTAATTTTATTTTGCCATAGCAAATTTGCATGACAACGGGCGATTCCGCGAAAATCTCGTGCACCATTTTTAAAAATTCATTTGGTGCAAGATCATCGGTGCAATCTCCCGCTCGAGAAATTCGAATGGAACGGGTCTTTTCTCGAGCTAATGTTTTGCACAAATTTTGCAAACCTTGACGAACATTTTCGGGTTGCAGTTTGTCAAAATATTTTAGTTTTGCGACGATACTGAAAATTTTATATTTCCCATTAGGTGTTATCGCGATTTGACCGATTTTTAATTTATTTTGCTTGATTTGCGAGCTGTCAACCGCGCCAAGATCGGACAATAATTTTCCGATTGGAGTGGTTAACTCGCCATCTGCGGAAATAAAATGCACATCATTTCCAGGGAAATACGTGAGGCACTCACGTGTTCCTGAAATTTTTGGAGCATTTTTAACAAGATTTTTGTCCCCGGAGCTATCGGAGCTCGAAATCCCAGGCTTCGGGATTTTTAATTTATTTTTCCTTCGAGTGCGCCTCTCCGAAGAATCTGTAGAGTCGACAACACACAACGAATCATTTATAGTATGCCCTACATTTGTTAGTGTAGTGTTCTGTGTGTTGGTTATAGTAGGCGCATATCCGAGTGGAGTGAAGGGGGACCGAACTTGAGACGGCAGCCATGCTGAATTTGTCATCCGGGCCGGCGGGGCCTTCGTTATCTGCGACGAAGGGGCACGCGCCGGGAACGGCGTTGAGCGAGCCGCAGGGCGCTCCTGCATAGGCGGTATCGAGAGCCGAGAGTAGCTGGGCTTTATGCTATCCGACACTCTCTCTCTCTCTCCTTCTCATCTCGTTCGTCATCTGCGTCCTCTTCCCTCTCATGCGGCACTGCTACTTCGCATTTGCAGTGGCTCTTTCGTTTTATTTTATTTTCTCCTTCGAATGCGGCAATTTCTAAATTTTCGGTTTCCTCATCCGAATTTTCTGATTCTTCTTCCGATGTGGGCTCCGGGATCTCTTCTGCCTCCTCATTTATTTCTTGGGCAGCGAAACGATCTTCCAGGATTCGCACTGTGTCATCGAATTTGTGGAAGGACTCACGGAGACTCGATGTAAATTCTGAGTTTTCCAGCGGATTAATTATTTCCGCGGTGTCATCCGTTCCATCTTCTGTATCTGCGACAGGTGGATTTAATGTTATGGCTATTTCGTCGCCCAATGATTTCTTTTCCAGTTTTCCAGGTTTTTCTGGCGGCGATACCATAACAGTCGCTTCTTTCTCGCAGAATACTTCTGACAATTCTTCTTCGGTTGATCGTTCGGCTGATTTCGAGGCTGCATCTTCTTCGTCCGGTTTTTCCTTTACTCCGGTTAATTTAGAGGGCCCTTTTTGGGGTAGAAGGGGTGCAGGGAGCATACTTCTGTGTAACCTCTGTACCGGAGGATCCGATTCCTCTTGACTCGTGCTAGCTGCTACTGGTGGGGGAACGATAGAGGTTGCGCCCGCCTTTGCCTGAGCTGCACGCGTACGCGTAGCGATTGCGCTCCTCTCAAGTGCAGTAGGCTTTCCTATTGTTTTCTTCGCTCTCTCAGTGTCCACCTTTCGCTGATTAGCTGAGCTCGACGGTACTTGGGCAGGGTCAGAATTCAGCCTTGGCCTACCTCTTCCTCGAGTCTCTTTCTGTATAGGGAGCAGCTGCACTCCTTCTATCGGCAATTCTGATTCATTCGATGATGAGCTCGCAGAATTGACGGGATTTCTGGATAATGCGTCAGCGTTGGTGTTGAGACGTCCAGGTTTATACACAAAATCATATGTATAATTTTGTAGTCGCCATCTCCAACGTATTAAGCGTTTTACGGGATCATTCATAGAACCAATCCACGTGAGAGGTTCGTGGTCCGTGATCAGTTTAAATCTTCTACCGTAAACATACGGTTGAAAATGCTCGAGAGCATCGATCACGCTCAAACACTCTTTTTCTGTTGTGCAATAATTTTTCTCAGCACCGGTAAGTATTCGAGAAAAATATGCTATTGGTTTTTCGTAGCCATCAGTTTCTTGACTAAGTACCGCTCCGACGGCAATGTCTGAGGCATCCGTGGTAACAGTAAAAGGCTTCGAAAAATCCGGGTACTGCAGCACCGGTTCCTTGCATAGTGCTTTACGTAAGTCCCGAAAACTTTTGCTTTGCTCTTGTTCCCACTCGAATGACATTCCCTTTTTCAGAAGATCAGAAAGAGGTTTTGCACGAGCGGAGAAGTTTTCTATAAAACGCCGATAATAACCGGCAAGTCCCAGGAATTGACGGATATTTTTTCGAGTTTTTGGAGTAGGGAATCTTTCCACTGCTCTCAGCTTCTTGGGATCAGGTCGCACTCCATCTCGACCGATTATGTGGCCAAGATAAGCGACCTCCCTTCTTAGGAATTCGCACTTATCAGGTTCCAGGACGAGATTTGCTTCTTCCAGTCGAGCCATCAGGCGTTTTACCTTCAAAGCATGTTCCTTTAGAGTTTTCGCGAAGATGACAATGTCATCTAGGTAAACGAATAATTCAGTGCCCTGAAGACCTCGCAAAACACTATCCATTAAACGCTGGAACGTAGCTGGAGCATTTCTCAGTCCCTCGGGCATCCTGACGTATTCATAATGTCCGTTTGGAGTGGAAAAAGCTGTTTTTGATCGGTCGCACGAATCCATGGGTATTTGCTGAAATCCGTTCGCTAAATCAAAGGTCGAGAAGTATCTAGCTTGACCGAGTTGATCCAGTATATCCAGGATGTTTGGCAGAGGGTACGCATCTGCGATGGTTTTCTCGTTCAATTTTCTAAAATCGATTACCATGCGCATTCGTGGACGTCCCTGCGAGTCCGGTTTTTTTGGTACGGTCCAGACAGGTGAATTATACGGTGATTGTGACGGCACGATAACCTTACCGCCGAGTTTTTTGTCTATCTGCCGCTCAATTTCTTCCTTGTGTATCACCGGGAAGCGATATTGTCGTGTGTTGATAGGAATCTCGTCAACCGTCGGGATTTTATGTGCTACTCGATCCGTGCACGGTAATTTATCTCCTGACAGCTTGAATCGGTTTGGAAATTCTTCTACCAGGCTCCTGACATGATCTCGATCGATTTCGTTCAGGTCATCCAGTCGGAGAGCTTCCAAAATAGTTTTTTCTCGATCCGTCGGCGGTTCCGTATCCTCATCGGTGGAACTGACATCCTCAAATTGAAATTCAAAATCAGGGCTGGAATATTCGAATGGGATTAGTGCTTGAGGAGTTACTTCGATGTTTACATCCTCATCCAAAGTATTTACAGCCATTAGGTGACAGATTCCGTTTTCCTGTGAGACCAGAGCTTCTCCGGTATATAATCCGCTGATTGTTTCGATGCGAGGGAGATAACCTTCCTTCAGCTCCGGGTTCGTTATCTCAAGGGCGATAGGCTCCCGAGCGCGCGCCCTTACGCGATGAATTCTTGGTACAGGCACTACGGGCGAGCAAGCGAGCAACGTCTTCTGTTCCTGTATAGGCTCGGAGCTGATGAATGGCTTAGGGTGTACAGGCTCGCTTTGTGTCACGAGAGTGTTATAATTGAAGGAGATTTCCGCTCTCTCCTGCCGCAAGTAAGGTTTTCCCAATATTCCTTCGCATTTGATCGGCAGATCATCAACCACATGGAAAATATTTGGCACTTCAGTGAAGTGTAATTGTACCGTTCCTAGTGTGTGGAGATAATTCTCGGTGATTCCTGAAATGCGAACGCGTGCATCGACATTTATAACGACGTTACCTTTAAGAACTTCGCACTCTATAATGTTGATGTCCGCGCCGGTGTCGATGAGGAATTTTTCGCTGCTGCGAAGAAGTTCAGGAGCTCGTAGACGAACTACGGGTGACTCACCAATAATCGCCGTCCACAGAACAATCCGTACTTGTTCGTGTGGTTCTTGAAGATTTTTACGACGCGTGTCTGCGGTGGTACCTGATCGACCACCCAATTGCGCAATCGTACTCGTCTCGGCCCCAGATGGTCGTGGATTGGTTGTTACTTGCTCTCGTGGAAACGAGGGTGGTTCCAATCCACGCATCTTTTGGCCAGATCTTGGAGAATCCATAGAAAAATGCAGGCGTCGATTTAATGGGCATCCTACACATCCTCGGCCACGAGTGCAACACGTCCGTGGATCACAATTGTCGTGATTTCGTTCGTTCATTGGGCTCGGTTCTCGGGATGGATAAGAACGTTCCGGTTTAAGGATACCGGTAGGATAAAATCCGCTTGATGAGGAAAAGTTATTAGGCCGAGCGGGGCTTGGCGTACGGTATCGACTACGATCTGCGTAATCTGAGCGTCGGAAGGCCGGCGAAGGAGATCTTGAGTCAGGACCCCAATTTCGCGATCCTTCTTGTCGTGCGTACCGCACATGTGAGTCCTCGTCGGATTTGGCTCGGCTATATCGAGAGCTACGGATTGCAAGTCGCTCCGCAATTTTAAAAGCTGCTTCGAGAGTCATTGGCTCTCTCATATCTACGGGTTCGCTGAGGTTTGTTGGTAAACCGTCAATAAACGAGCGTAGAGCAATTTTGCTCAAATGATCGTTCGTCGTATCGAGAACGATGTTTCCTCTATCGAGAGAATTCTCCTCTCTCCAGGTATTATGGCCGCTACTTAGGAGAATTCTTATTCGATCGAAAAATTGACCCACGGTTTCGTCGCGTTTCATGCGAGCTCGCGAGATTTCGTTCGCGTAATAATCGAAAGTTTTTCCGCTCGCGAGACGCGATTTTAACGTGGATATTAACTCTGTAACTGTATTAATCGTTTTTCCGTAAACGCAATTTCGCACGTTGCCGCGTAATCGAGATATTACGCCGCTCACGTATTCTGCTTCCGCGCCAGGGGGTACGAAGGTTGACCAATTTCGGACATCCTGAAGGAAATCCTTCAGGGCCATATTTGTGCCATCATACGTTGGTATGTTTAGGATGCGATTCTGCAGTGATAAATTCTCCACCATACTATTCATGGTAGACATTAGCTGAGTCGCGTCCAGAGCCGTCGCATTCGCGGTCGCGTTGGTTCCGTTTTGCGTCATGGTTAGGCGTGTAATTAATAAATAATAAAATTTTAGCGATTTATCAAATATTATTTACGGGAAGAATATTATTTCTCTTGATTTATATTGCAGCGAGAATCCCGTCGCAAGCGAAAGGGATATTCGCAACAACATGAAATTCGAAAAATGCCTCGGATACTTGAATATTCACGGTTCCAAGTGTCTCAAAACCGAGATTAGTCAGTTGACCTATTGCGTCGCTATTAATGTGTACGTTCGGGTTAAGAGACAAGAATTTAATTAAATTTACTGCGGCTCCCGTATCGAGAATAAAACCACCTTGTCCTCCTACAAGATCGGGGGCGGTGAAAATGCAAACATTCGGTCCAGATCCGATTACTGCACCGAAATTATTTTCGCGTAGGACCATGTAGGGTTTCTTTTTTTCCCGATTTCTTTTTTTTTCCTACCTCTTCTCTCAACTAATATGTAAGAAAAGGAAACTGAACTTTTACTTTTTTTTAATTAAAAACAAAAATCGAAATAAAATTTTTTTTTAAATATAATTCCTAGAATGGAAACCAAAGTGAGAACACGATTTTAACAAAAAAATTTTTATTTTTATTCCCAGCAATAAATTTTTTCCAAAGGGGGAATTTGGCAAGACAGCATCCCACCGCTGCCACCAATTAATTTGTCACGTTCCGCGTGACTCGGGATTTTTATTTCCCGAACTTACCTTTTTTCTGGGGTGTCTTGCCGTCGTCCCATACGGGCCCGATCCCTGATCTCTGAATAAAAATTGACTCTTGGGGTTTTTTCTTAGATGAAATAATTATTAAAGTTAAATTCCATATATTTTAGATGTTGATTGGTTTTCGTTCCGTACAATTTCCAACATTTTATCTTACTGTAAACGCGGTTTTCGCGGCCGAATTTTATTGCATTAAATCTAATTTCACACACATACATGCATACACGTACTCACAAGGTTTTACAAGTTTTGGGGCGACTTGTCCTTCGGAATTACCCGACTATTCCCCGACTGTACCGCAAGTACATGACAGCCAGAATTAGTAGGGAGGCGAACGGCACCGAAGGAAGCCACTGAGTTCCGTTTCGTTCTTGGCCTAAGACCCACTTGAAAAATGTGTGATACAATCACTTTGAGTTCAGTAATATTACACTTAACCAGCCCGCACAAGTACCCGCGACGATCACTGTCCCGCCTACACGCGAACAGATATTAAGATCTATGCTGAGGAAGTTTGGTGAAGATTTAGTGTTTTCAGGGAAAAAGTTGCTAGTTCTTTCGCTGATTGAACTCGACTGTCCTCCCCATCATCCAGTAAAGAGGAATTTCCTCCTTATTGGGCAGTGGGGAGAACTTAGCAACTAGGAATTTACGTGACAAAAAATGCCGTTTGGCAGATCTTCGCTGCGTGACTTCTGCGGTAAACATCCCAAATGACATGAGAGATGCTTCGCCTCTCGACTTGTATTTCACGCATGCTGCATTCATACATCCATGCTTTTAACGAATTATTATTACGGCTGTTTAGCTTTGTCAACCATTCTCCAATTTAATTGCAGAATGATTGACAAAACTACTATATTTTTAAAATAATAAAAAAAAACAATTTATTGTGGTTACAGGGATGTAACAACTGTTCAAGTATTTTTTCACATGTACTTGGCTGTGCAGATGTTTTCCGTTTATTTCAAAACTTTTTTCACAGTATTCACAGTAGACAGTAAATATTGGACTAGTCTTTTTACCCGCAGTGATTTTTTTAGATGGACAGTATTTTTTGGGGTAAACAGTAATGTCACTGAAGATTTTTTTTGACAGATATTTTTTGGGATATTGATTTTTTTTGGGATTGATCACGTAAATGTACATGTCTCAAATTTTTACCCGAAAGGGTTTTTTTGGGGATTTCACTAATTTTTTTCAAAGTTTATACTGATTGACAAACACACTCGATACTGCACTGATGTTTTAAAGTTATCTCACCAAATCAAATATTCATTTGAACTGTTATTCCTTCGCGACTAACCAAAAGATATATAAAAATAAGTATGAAAAATGAAATTGAAATCGTTAACACACGTGGACCTAGTTATTCTATAAAATAACTAACAATCTGCAAAAACATACATCGTGATAAATAGGACCCGTTGCGGAGTCGATAAGGGATGTGACGTCGGTAAAACAGACGATATTCCTCAAGGCGCAACCTAGATGCGTCACAAGCTAGAGGCGTAGCGACGCGATATGTTTGAAAACACTCAACCGGTGATTCACGATGAGCCCAGTCGGTATCAAAAACTGTAATGAACCATTTTTACGCGTATATGCATTTACAGCTCAACGAAGAAACCCATTCACTGCGCGGGTGATATCCGCAGTAAATTAATTGTTTCGTTTAGCTGCAAATGCAAGTATGCATGAAAATCGTTAATTACAGTTTTTATTACCGCAGTCGGCGTTTCACATGCCCTTAACGCGAGTGAATGACAGTGCTAGTGAATATTCTTAAGGTGATGTGACACATGTTCGAAAACTGCAATGGGTATCGAAAACTGTAATAATCAAATCTACAAATTAGTGTTCACTTCGTCTATCTACGACGGAGTAAAACCTAATTTACTTTCGTCTAAAATATTAATCGGCTCTAAGTAGATTTGATTACAGTTTTTTATACCGATTACAGTTTCCCTGCAGTTTTAAAACAGGTGTCACATCACCTTAATCCCAATGAGAAGTTTCGAAAAGTTTCACAATAAAAAAAATAAACTTTTTTTTAAAGACATTTCTGGATCATATTTTATTATTAACCCCAGACCTCATGACTTATTTTCACAATATACGTACTTTACGGATCGCGTGGGGTTCTTCCAGACCCCAGTGACCAGTTCTAGGGCTTAATTTAACCAGGAGACGTGCCGACGGGCTGCCACATTAATTGCGTTCTGACCGCCGCCTTCATGTTGCCTCTCTAAGTGCCTTCTCTAACGTCCATGGAAAGTGTGCGAAAAATGAGGGACGAGAGACGAAACCAAAAAATTACGATTTCGAGATCGTTTATTAGGTCATATCTCCGACATCCTAAATAAATACAGCATTCTTTCTGGTATCAATCGCAATATTTTTAATTACTGCATCTAACGGCAACATGCGATGTGCCCAAAGCACTCTAAAAATCTTCAAAGCGCTATCATTTGATCAATATAACATATTAACCTCGAAAAATAGTGGCTAAAATGAGTTGCTTCGAGTAAAAGATACTGCGGCAGCGTCTTGTAAAATGTACTTGTCTGAAGACGCTACCGCGTGTCTTGATGTAACAATTCTCACCGCGGGGAATTAGTCTTTTCCTGGACTTCCCTAGCGGATCTGAAGAACCGCAAAATAACCGAAGGGTGACCGGTCGTTATGGAACAAAAAATCACTCCAGAATAACCGAGAAGGAACCTAGTGACCGGCGGGTAACCGTAAAGTGAACCGTAAAGTGACCCGTAATGAACTCAATGTTCCGTTTCGGGTTACTATTCGGTTATATGAAGATCTTTCAAATAACCGAAAAACAACTTTTAACAAACTGTCGGTTACTTCTGCGTTACTTTAAAGTTTGTTTTTGGTTAAAACATTGGTCGCTTTGCAGTTGCAATCGGGTTCTTTTTTGTTCCAAAATAACGGTCGCTTTGTCGGTTACATTACAGTTGTTTTACGGTAAAACAACTGGAAATGAACCTCATAATGACGGTTACTTGTATGTGACCGTAAAGCAACCACAAAATGACGGTTGCTCGCATCCGCTAGGGTTCGTTCTGTTAACTTCTGTCACTGCACCAATTATTGGCTCCAAAGTGACTTTTGCGAATAATAAAACAGTTTGCGATTAACTTCTGTCACTGCACCAATTATTGGCTCCAGGGTGACTTTTGCGAATAATATAACAGTTTGCGATTAACTTCTGTCACTGCACCAATTATTGGCTCCAGGGTGACATTTGCAAATAATTACATTATAACAAATATAGTCGAGTCGTTGCTGCACATCAGCTTTTATCAATAAAGAAGTAATTACTCAGCATCGTAAACCGAGTTGCTACTTTTCTTCACACCTGATACCACCTGCCAGAAGAAGAGATTATTGCGAAGGAGCACAACACCAGACTACGGGTCAACAGACTCTAGTTATCGCTACGAGGGAACTACCGCAGCACGCAGCAGCATCACTCAACAGTCTCGAGGTATTGTCCGTTCCATCCTATTTGTTAAGGAGGTTCGTCAGTACGTGCGGGAGGTGAGGACTGCGAGCGGTAGTCCTACGCTTATACACGGGCCTATTTCACGATAGCCAACGGCATAAATGATGTATCTTGATTCGGAGAATTGTCAAATTGGAACGGATAATGTAATTTCAAACGGATATATAAATGTTTTTTAGCAGTATAAATTTAATCGATATAAGTTTATAATGCTCAAACATATAGAAATTAGAATTTGTAGTATCGCGAATTTGTGGAGAAGTGCGGCAACAAGGTCCGTATTTTATGCGGTTGCTTACCATGAGTGTCATGGTGGCGACTACCAGCTGACTACCAACAGTTCAGCACTTATGCTTTTGCAATCATGGCAGGGCGACGTTACAGGTGGAAAGGGAAGCTTATTAGCGAAAAGTGCTATAAGCATATTTTAAAACGAGTATAAAACGGAAAGGATAGGAAGAAAATGAATCGAATATTCGATTTTCGCTCAACCACGTCTCGTTTATCGATATAAGATCGTCTGAATCGCGCGCCTGTCGCGCTGAGCCTAGCCTAACTCTCAACTCTCCAATGTTGCCGTACTTCCTGCCTGTTATATCGGCAAGCTGCAAACAACTGCGAAAGTCGTGCTTTCATTCAATAATTCTCATGAACAAAGTAGACAATCAGTCTGATTTTTTAGTGGTATTTACCCAAACGATAACTACAGTGAAATAACAAGATTTGCATTTTTTCTCTGCATTTTTCTCCGAGTTATAAAGCGATGGAGCTGTCATGTCATAAAAGTCCATATTAAACAGTATGCAAAAAATATTTTAATTTTATATGAATGGTGTAGGTAAAAATTCCCAAATAATTCAGGTACATTCAGCACAAAGTATCGACTATGCGATAATATTTTCAGATTTTTCTCTACATTTTTATATTTCTGATGAATCTCCTTAAGCGAGGTCTCCGTCCCTGCTGTAAAGGGCTGCCAAGCCTTGACGCAAAAGCGAGACCGACCGTGTTCGTCAAATAGTTTATCCGGGAGACTTTCAGCATCAAAGAAAATTTTTATGGATCGTGGTGAAGTGAATGAAGGTTTTAAGGTCGGTGGGCCATCTTTGGGAGAATCCAAGAATCTAGGTAATAATATTCTTGGAAAAGAAACCCACAGAAAAAAAGGACAGAAAAAATATCCGCAGAAAAATGACCCGGTGGAAAAATATATCCGAAGGATATAAAATCCTTGGAAAAAGAATCATGGAAAAAATGTCCTTGGATAAAAAGATGCATATTGAAATACCCGGAGAAAATAACCTTTAGACGTTTATCTCACAAGAAAAATATTTTCATTGTTTAAAAACAGCAGTATAACCATACTGCAGAGCCCATACCCATACTAGCGGCTCTCTAGTGGGCGTTTGCGTGTGGCGTTGGCGACGTTTAAGCCCTCGTTTTCCAAACGCCGTACGAAAAGTAATTAATATCGAGTTTTTGAAAAAAGAAATTGAAATTAAATGAAGCATAGCTACTAAGCAGGGGTTTCGCCCATCTCAAAAAAAAATGAGTTCACTCTACAAACTTGAGAGTATATTCTGGAATTTTTTTAAGAAAAATAAAGACATATTGACTGAAAAAAAAATGTTTAGTGTAATTGTGATAGAAATAGATCTTTATTACATTATAAAAAGTCTATAAAAATTTGTTTTACAAAGTTCATTCGAAGCGCGTACTTTTATGTCTCATACATTTTTTTGTACGACTAATAGTTTTTAAGATACAGGGGTTTTTAAAAAAATATCAATTTTTCTAAATCTAAAAAAAACATCATCCAAAAATTCTGAAAAAAATTGGAAAAATCCCTTGTAAGTAATCATGAATTCTGGTAAATTAACAATTTTTTTGGAGGGGTTGGAGTTTTCGATCGTTCGAAAAGGAATGGAATACCTCATATATTAGTCGTCCGTACATTAATATTTTATTAACAATAAAAAATGTTGTGTGGTCGATGGGGGGGCTCCGCCCTCGACCCCGCCGGTGGCTGCGCCCCCGGACCCCCCTTGCATGCCGCCACCCTCGTCCCTCTTCCGTCGCCATATTTATTCATTTACATGACAAACATGCATCGAGTAGTTGGAGTGTGGGGATGGTTCAGTTACTCAGTAAAACGAACACGGTTTAAACAAATTACCATCTTTGTTCAATTACAATCATATCACTGTCACACGCAGCATTGCTGTGTTTTTTAATCACACAAACACACTTTAAATATAACATTTTCGAATCCTGACCCCTCAAAGGCTCTGCATTTATCCATATTATAATACAAACTGCAAATGGCAAAAAAAGGGTTATTCTTTCAGCGGTTTTTATTTCTATCGGTTATTATTTACTCATGATTTTTTTCTTGCGGATATTTTTTCCTCGGATATTATGTCCATCGGATATTTTTTCTGTAGGTTTTTTTTTCAAGGATATTTTTGGCGGATACACACAGCGAGTTGTTAAACTGTTTACATTTCTTTCCAATAGACATGGGATGGAGCTTACCTAAATTGTTTTCGGGGTTCTTATCGAATACCTCTACTTCGAACGGGCCGGTAGAGTGCTCGTTATAACGGATAGATGAATTTTTCGGACGTAAATGCGGCGATTACCTACGTTATCGCTCGAAACCACATTAACAGCTTTCTTTACAGGGGGGATGAATAATCCCCTTTTCCTGATTGCCCAGTATCATCTCGCGGCCTTTTTGCATTTTTATCGGAAGGTGTTTCCATTACGACTCCTTAATGCGAGGTGGTAGAAGAAGAAGAAGAAAAAAAGAAGAAAATTAAAAGAGAGTACTCACCAAAATGAAGATCCCAGAATGCTCACGATTAATCTATATTATCACAGGGTAGAAAATAATAGCAAAACAAAATAAATAAAATATTAAGTGCGCAGTGAAGGTGAAAATAGTGAGAGAAAGAAAACTTATGAATGAATAAATGAAGGATTTAGGAGTGGAGAAAAACACGTAGGTATAATAGTAAAAGTATTCTATTTGATTGTACCATTAACAGAAATGTAATAATTTTTGGAGCACTTAATTTAATTTACAACAATTGTTGATTTAATTTTATTATTATAGTTATTATTATTTTTTTTTAATTATTTAATTATGTTTAATTTTTAGTTTTTAATTTAGATGTAAGAGAGCCTTTACATATAGTTTAGATTCTTAGATTTTTTTTTTTAGTTTTAATGTAATTTATTACTATGTGTGAATAATAGAAATTAGTTTTATTAGTGGTTTAAGCCGTTTGAGATTTGTATGTTAGTAGTATAAATTGTACTTTAGAGACACTTATAATGTAACGAATTTATTACAACCGAAGTAGACGATAGAGCACGGTGATTAACGGTTTAAGGCACGTCTTATCTGCTCGACTGCTCGCGACCCTACCATCTGTCTGAGTCTCTTCTAAAATCGCGGGGCCCGCGTTATGTTCGTGGGTCAAAGGTTACGCCCTTAGCCAATCAACCCTCAATTTAGCGTGGACGCTCACCCCCACGCGCGACTGTCCAAGACACTCGCTTCGAGCGTCCACGTCTCCCTGAAAGTCGCTTTCTCTAAGTGAATGCTAGTTTAAAACCACGTAGCCCTTCTTTGAAGGGCGGTTGGAACTTTCAAGTGGATCTGGCCGGAAAAGTCGACTTTCGACAATTTACTTTATTTTACTGACTATGCGTGTGGCAATGCTCTTCTCAAGGAATAGACTTTTTCGCATGTGCTCACCACTTGACTTGACATGTCTCGATTTCTACTATTTTAACTGCATTTCAAGGAACGCAGAAAGATTCTTTTACAAAAGCACGTTTAGTTACAGCGTGGTATTTCCGTTTAACATACACTACGAATGTTATTATATTTCAGTCTATTTTGTATGAACATTGTTCCGTCGCGTGGGACGAATATGTAGTGTAAACATTATTTTTTGAATATTATAAAATAATGATAAATTCGAGAACGTGCGTGGCCATAACCGTTTGTTCAGACTCGACGCTATTTCTGCCTTGAAGAATAATAAAGTGAGGAATTCTCAAATTATCTGCGGGTCTACTACAGTAAGAGATATTGTAACTATTTAAATAATAATTCTTTAAGATCCTCTAGGCAATAAGGTATGCGTGCAGTAAGGCATGGACTACCTCGAGGCCCATCTGACCAGCATGCTAGCGTACCTCAATAAAGGGATTAATTCCGCGCTGACTCGACGCTCGAGTCAGGCGCGGAAAACTTTTTATTGTGATAAAGAGCGCGTCACGGGAACTCCCAGCCGGTCAAGCTTGGGTCCGACAGGGCTGTCCACTCTGCACCCATCTTCCCCACCAAAACAATTCTCTTCGTGATTGGTGATGAGAAAAATCCGCCTACTCTTTAGATTCGCACCAATGATAAACGCGTGAAAAATAGAGTCTCACCCTTCCCTCTTTTAAGGAACTTCTCGTTACCAACTACGAAAACCGGTCAAACTTTTCACCTCGACCGAGTCACATCCCATGTAGGGTTTGACGATTGGCACAACGTTGGCCCTGTCATGGCTGCCGGGCTTCGGATCTTGGTCCGATGCTCACTGCCAGAGTCGACGCAGCGTTCTGCCGTCACCGGTATGCTAACCTCGGTCCAACGCCCGATGGCGCGGATGGCCTAGCACTGGTGGCGGATCGTGAACCAGTACTGTACGTTGAGCCTGGCTCAGAGTACTGTGCCAGTATTGCATTGAGACCGGTTCGCAAAACGAACGAAGCTATGAACCAGTACTGGCTCATGAGACAAGCCGTGCTATAAACCAGTACTGGTTCACGATAAAAGCTGTGCTACAAACCAGTACTGGTTCACGATAAAAGCCGTGCTACAAACCAGTACTGGCTCACGATACGAGCCGTGCTACTAATTATTATTATTATTTAATTTGAGATTCGAATTTATGGGAGAGGTTTGTAAAAATATAAAAACAAATATAAAATGATCACAAAATGTTTATTGCTATAATATAATAATATGTTTGTGGTAACATGAATATTCTTGCCCTCGATCTTCAACTTTACTTTGCCCTTAATCCGCGTTATGGTGTCTCTTCAATCTACCGTGATCACGGTCACCGGCACCGGACAACCACCTGCTCGTGCTTGACAAGATACTTTTGTCATCTACTTTGTAAGCACTGCCCAGTACTTCTGCAATGAAAAGGTTGTCAGAAATTTCCAGAGATTGTCAGAGTTTCCCAACGCCCAATTCTTAAGTTTTGTCGAAAAGGACGACGGTTCAGTTACCAAGGTCTCGACACTACTAACGGATAGACATGACATCTCGGACACACTTTTTTCGAGTTCACCGTCGTCGTCGGATAAAAGATCCGTATTTTCTGCTGTACTGTGCTCGTCCGCATTCTCTGTAACGAGGCATGGAGAGACGAGGTTAGGTACGCCAACGTCACGAAGTTCACTTGCAGATGTATCGAAAACATCATTATCAATTTTCCTTTTTTTGGTTGCCGCTTCGGTTACTGAGTATTGATTCGCTTTATACTCATTTTTTTTTAAACTCGCAATTTTTCAACACGGGATACACTAGAACGCGCGGTTGACATTTTCCACATTACGATACAACATAACCTCGCAACAAATACGATCGATCGTGTATCGAGACAAGGGCTCCCGCAATTCAACAAGGAACGGCGCAGCGCTGGGCCATCATCGTCAACACAGCCTGGCCCGATATTACTTGACGTATTCGCCCAACGCTGGCTTGACACATCGGCCAGATGCGGCCCGAGGTTACAAACCAACCGTCGGCAGCCCGTATCGGGCCAACGCTACGCCGTTTCTCGAGCATCGGCAAACCCTACCTGGGATCAATACCTACTGGGCAACAGTTGAGATCGACTCATGTTGGCGTAATTTCTTTAAAGTGATTATTGTGCCTTGAGACCGCTCTCAAGCACAAGCAATAATAATTCATACCCACGCGTTGACTCATAGTATACAAAACTCTAATACAAACGTGCAAGTAAATATTAAATAATTTAGTGTACAGTGTTGAATTTCAATAAATAATAGTTGTCCGTTGTTCGTCTACTACTCATCAAGCAACCCTTCGCAAACAAAAAATCAAGTCGTTGGTGATTAACTTCCCTGACGACAATACCAAGGGACTACGTCACCGTCAGTGTGTAAGTCGGGCCTTACAACCCGGATAGGTCGAAGTGTTACCGCGCGGTCCCGAAGTATTAAATAAACATATAATATATTTATTACTAATCATACTTCAATATATTTGTATGGGCATATCTCACAAACCTTTGACTTTCATGTAACTCGACTGCGGAATGCTATAGTAATTTACACAGAATGAATTACGCGGGTATCAAACTTTTACTAAGATGTACGAAGCGTAATCTATCTGAAAAAAAATAATTTAATTTTATAATGCACCACTACAGAGTTGTGGAATTTTTAATGTGAAAATAATGCATTATTTTTTACGAAAAAAATGGATTAAGGAATTCGGATCCACTACCCATTACTTTAATAATGAGTAATGGAGCAGAGATCCATCACTCATTACTTTATTAAGGGCAGGGTAAAGTATTTAAATTTTTTTTTCCATTTTTTTTTATTTTTTTAAATGAATGCCTAATGTCTCAAGAATATTGTGTAAAAATTTCAAGTCGATTGGAGTAAAATTGACGAAGCTATGAGTATTTGAGCGTCTATTGCTCCAGGCGGGTCTTATACCTGGGCGGCAGCTGCCCGGCGCGCTATTGTATATTTCGATCCCGAATAAATTTATTGATAAACGGGCCTGTTCCGGTCCCGTTATATATATTCGAGGTATGGTGTATATAAGTATGCACATTAGTCTATACATCAGTTGACCGCTGTATGCCGTGCTGAGCAGTAGCAAGTCACACTAAAAGTTTGAGTCCGTTTTCGTTCGTATTCGTACCTCGAAAAATGCCTCGAAAAATAAGCAGAGAAGATCGTAAGGGTGGTACTGGACAATTGTCCCGACCAAAAAAAAAAAGCGCCTCCTCAAAAGCGTAAAAACGACGAACCGGTAGCTAGTAGCGCGTCAGCGAAAAAAATGAAAAATAAACCCGCTGTGGTGGTAGAAGACATCCAAAAACATTATCAAATGATAGATTTCGTTCTTGTTTTTTCGTCAATTGCTACTGTCGTCAAATGTGTGAAGTGTGATGGAAAAGTGATATTCCAAACATGCAAAAAAGAAGGTCTTGGTTTCAACATCAAGGTGACATGTGAAAAGTGTAAACAGCCTCACTACATCCCATCAAGTGAAAGAATAGACAGTGGTGTATACGATGTCAATTATCGGTTTGCTTTCGTAATGCGAGTGTTGGGCTTAGGTTTAGCCGGATGTAATAAGTTCTGCGGACTAATGGATTTGGCGAGTGCTTTCTTATCGAAACCAGCCTATAATTTATATATGAAAAAACATTGTGAAGCTATACAAAATGTGGCCAAGAAGTTCTTCGCATCGGCTGCACAAGAAGAGAAAAAAGCAATGTCTGACGCAAATAATGTAGAAGAAACGTCAGAATTGACTGTATCAGGCGACGGCACTTGGAAAAAAAGAGGATTCTCTTCGTTATTTGGCGTTGCTTCTCTAATTGGATATTGTACTGGAAAGGTACTTGACATTTTTGTAAAAAGCAGTTACTGCCACGGTTCTGAGACTTGGAAAAACAAATTGGATTCTGCCGAATACGAAGCGTGGTACGAAGAGCATGTGGATAGCGGTGATTGCAAAGCTAACCATGAGGGAGGTTTCACGCAAAATAATAATGAGAGTCTCAATCAACTTATTTGGAAAATCTCTCCAAAGTCAGTCGGTGGCACCTCAACAGTTGTGGAAATTGCAGCTAATGTAGCTGCATGTATTTTCAATGAAGGTTGTTTCGCTTTGTTGGCCTTTATGGAAGAAATGCAAATCAGTACAGGGCCAAGTTCTCACGAATGGGCCCGAAAAGTTGACGATTTGCGAATTAGTAGTGCAGAGAAGCAAGCGGCGCACGACAGTAAAGAAGAAAGAGTTTTGCGTAGACAAACGCAAAAAGATGCTCTCGATCATCTTGATGGAAGTCGTTTACTCTACGGACCTGGCATCGACGACTTTCAGTGAGTATAAGAAAATTATCGAGTTTTATTTTGAATTTCTAAAAATTCAAAGATAATTGAAAAGTCTGAAAAAATTCATACGTATACAGAAAAATGAACGAATCAGGAAAAAAAAATTAGATTGCGGGGAAATTTGTTGTCTATTTTTTTTTTTTTTTCATCATTTTATTAATAACATTTTAGAATTATTATTATGCAAAATTAATCTTTTGAGTACCGTTAATATGCATGAATTTTCTCAGATTTTTATGCAATCGAGAAGTGTTCTCAAACTTATGTGCAATGAGCGCTAAGCGACCAAACTCTTCTGCGTTTTTCAAACCGTTTTTCTGAGACTTGTCATTTTTGAAGTCCGTGAGCACGATTACTCAAAATCTACTGGACAAATCGCTTTGAAATTTTGCACAGTACTTCTTCACATAATTTACCAAGTATTGTCGAGAGCTTTTTTGTTTTTTTTAATAATTACTAATTTTTCAACAACAAATTACCCGATTTTTTAAAGCGAAAATCGGGTTTTTGACTTTCAAGTGCTACGAAAAATCGAAAAATCGAAAAAAAAAAAACCTCCCGTTATTACCTCAAAAAACATCTCCTTTAACAAATGCATTTTGATTTTTTTGTTTCAGATGATTTTGTTGCGAGTTATGATGCTCACCGCAAACCACCTTTTTTTCGCGGCGGCTCCGGGGATTAATTTTCGTTCGCTCAATTTTGAAAATTTTTCAATGAAAATTTGGGAAAGTGTTGTTGAAATGTTACTTTATTATATGTAAATTTTTCAATAAACGAACACTATCCGTCACGCCAAAAAAAAATCTTAAAAACATGCCTTTTTTTCGGCGAATTAACTTTACCCTGCCGTTAAAGGGGGGAAGTCAGGTCAAAAATTTAAAAAAAATCGATTTTTTTTTCTGTGAAAACATTCATTTCCATGTAATCTATCTATTAGTAAAGTTATAAGCCGGAATTCGCAAAAATGGCTAAGTTTCTACGGTACCATTCATATTTAATTTTCTCAAAAGTCGTAAAAATTACCAGAATATTACATTTGAATTTTAAATTATTTCATTTATTTATTCTTGTTATATGCAGACATTATGGCCGATTTTTTGTTCACACAAAATAATTAAGGGTGTTCAAAAAAAAAAAAATCAAATATTTTCTTTTTTTTTCTCTTCGGCAGTTTCGTTTAGTTAAGTATAACCTCTGAACCTGCACAATTAGACCTGAAGCCGAAAAAATGGCCGATTTCTGCAATATACCTGTTTTTAATGTTTTTTTTCTATATAATAAAAAGTTTATTACGTATTTGTAAATAAATTTTTATTTGTTTACCATTTTTTAAACCAGTTAGCGAAATGCGATACAAATGACGCGATGACAGTGTGATGTCTTCAACGCAACACGTAACACTTACATTATATTCGAATTCGCGCGAATAATGGGACATGCGCTGTGATATCTTAGCGTGTATCGCATGCGCAGCGTGTTACTGCCCCGAGAAGGGTAGCTATTGGGTTGCCGAATACGCATCTCACTCGCCGTTCAACATGGCCTCACCCGACATAACTTGGCCCAAAGGGGTGAAAATATACCATTATTCGCCCTGACACATCGGCGAGCGAATAGAGATTTATACCGAAAAAGACAAATGCGAAGCCACGCGGTAATGGAAGACTTAATACAATAAAAATCCCCCTTGAATTACAATCTACTCCGTTCTATAAATTTTCGGGAACCGTTTGAATTAAGCGCGTCGATTGCAAATCTCATCAAGATCCCATTCCGTCCACGAACGTTCTTGCTCCTGACTTATCCGTGTTGTTTGACAGATAACTTACCTACAGTCAAAGAACGTGGCAGCCGGTAACGCAAATTCCTATTTTCTTCAGCGGTACCTATAATTCTCGGACGATGTCACTAAGAGTCAAGTCTAGAGCGTTTGAACTCCATCAGGGCTGAAACGCATTTTGGAAATTAGGGCCCCTATTGCGAAGAAACTTTGTAACTACACAATAAACAACAAATAAATGTTTAAGGACCGTTTATATTATACGATATATGTTGATATAAATTAGAATAATTTTTCGTGGCTTAAAAGCTCGCAGTTTTTAGCATGCTAGCTTGATATCCAAAAATGAATGGAAAAATCTATTTTATTTCTTTTTTTCATATTTCAGCTAAAGTATCAGAATCAGTGGATATTATGTATTGGATTTCAATACCAAAACCAGGATTTGAATGCAGAAGGCACACACCCAATTTCATTGCAGTTCACGATTTTGTCAAAAGTTATTGTAAACGGTATACACAGACGCCAGCAGACAGACAGAAATGAGTGAATGTGTTTTTTTTTATCTGGGATACTCGAAACATGTATTTCCATCAAAATCATGTTTTTACTGTTTCATCACATACGAAGTATGTAAAATGAGTAAGTACTCCAATCCAAAGAATCGACCACTGGATTTTGACCTCCGTGAAGTTAGCCGATGATTTCAATGAATCTGATTCTAAATTATCGGAATCGATTGGTGGTCGATTGATGGTCATTGGTGGCCTAATTAGAGCATTTGGTGGTGAACCGTTTATTTTTAATTAATTAATCAAAATTGGCCGGTGAAGTTAGCCGATTTTTTTTTTTTTTTCACGAATTTAATTTTTTTTGATGCCCAATCGATGTATAATCGTTTGGTGGTCAAGAATATCATAATTAGAACATTTAGTGGTCACTAGTTCTCGAGAAAAATTAAAAAAACTAATTTCCATTCGACAGAACCGGAAACAAGGATATGGGCAAATGTTTATGGCCGGTAAAACACATAATTCTAGACCGATTTTGCTTTGGGAGGTCTTAATCGATGCAGAAACGTTCCCTGATCATTGGTAGCCTTATCTTAACATTTGGTGGTTATTAATTAGCATATTAGATGTCCTTAAACGTACCCGAGCATTACAAAAGAGCATCGAACGCTGTGATTGGCTGACAGATGAGTACCGCGGTAATATGAACGGTGTTTCATAAAACGCATAATTCTTAACCGACAACGCTCCACAGGGTCGTTATCAAAGCAGGACGGTTTAATAACTATTGTTAGTCATTAATTAGATTATGAGATATCCATAATCTTATTTCTGCTGCGTTACGACGAGTAACGACGAGTAGTTGAACTTTGGGATCGGTCGATGTATACGCACGCAGGTCTATTGACATATATTCACTTGGATAAAACTCACATTTCTAAACCGATTTCGTTCAACGAGATCTTAATCGAAGCGTCAATGTCTGCAGATCATTGGTAGTCTACTTACAACATTTGGTGGTCATTCATTACTCTACGACGAACAAAGAACGCTGGGATTGACCGAGATATATGCTCATACGTCCATTGACTTACGGGTTTTTTAAAATAAAACTCATATTTCTTAACCGATTTCGTTCAACGAGGTCGTAATCGAAGCGACAATGTCTGCAGATCATTGGTAGTTCAATTACAACATTTGGTGGTCATTCATTAGGCTACGGTGAACATCGAACGCTGGGATTGACCGAGATATATGCTCACACTTCCATTGACTTACGTGTTTTTGAATAAAGCTCGTATTTCTAAACTGATTTCGTTCAACGAGGTCTTAATTTAACCGCCAATGTCCGCAGATCATTGGTAGCCTAATTACAACATTTGGTGGTGGGCCGTTTTTTTTAAAATTAATTAATCAAAATTAGTAGGTGAAGATGGCCACTTTTTTTCTTTTTTCACGAATTTGATTTTTCTATATGTCCAATCTTATCTTAACATTTGGTGGTCATTAATTAGCGTCTCAGCTGTCCCTAATCGTATACTCGTCCATTACGATCAGGGACGGAGTCTGGGATTGGCTGAGAATGGATACAGCGGTATTAACGCACATGAAACGGACCATTTTAGACCGATTTTAAGCCACAAGGTCTTAATCAACGTAGAAACATCCAATAATCATTGGTTGAGTGATCAGAGCATTTGGTGGTAATTATTTAATGTAAACGATTGCGTAAATCATATTCGCACATTCACATCAGCAACGAAAGCTCGGATTGGCACGTTTACATTAAATAATTACCACCAAATGCTCTGATCACTCCACCAATGTTTATTGGATGTTTCTACGTTGATTAAGACCTTGTGGCTTAAAATTGGTCTAAAATGGTCCGTTTCATGTGCGTTAATATCGCTGTATCCATTCTCAGCCAATCCCAGACTCCGTCCCTGATCGTAATGGACGAGTATACGATTAGGGACAGCTAAGACGCTAATTAATGACCGCCAAATGTTAAGATAAGGCTACCAATGATCAGGGAACGTTTCTGCATCGATTAAGACCTCCCAAAGCAAAATCGGTTTAAAATTATGTGTTTTATCGGCCATAAAAACATTTGTCCATATCCTTGCTTCCGGGCCTGTCGAATGGAAATTAATTCTTTACATTTTCCTCGATAACTAGCGACCACCAAATGTTCTAATTATGATATTCTTGACCACCAAACGATTATACATCGATTAAACATATAGAAAAATCAAATTCGTGAAAAAAGAAAAAAAGTGGCCATCTTCACCTACTAATTTTGATTAATTAATTTAAAAAAAAACGGCCCACCACCAAATGTTATAATTAGGCTACCAATGATCTGCAGACATTGTCGCTTCGACTACGACCTCGTTGAACGAAATCGGTTAAGAAATATGAGTTTTATTTTAAAAAACACGTAAGTCAATGGACGTATGAGCATATATCTCGGTCAATCCCAGCGTTCTTTGTTCGTCGTAGAGTAATGAATGACCACCAAATGTTGTAATTAGACTACCAATGATCTGCAGACATTGACGCTTCGATTAAGACCTCGTTGAACGAAATCGGTTTAGAAATGTGAGTTTTATCCAAGAGAATATATGTCAATAGACCTGCGTGCGTATACATCGACCGATCCCAAAGTTCAACTACTCGTCGTTACTCGTCGTAACGCAGAAATAAGATTAAGAATATCTCATAATCTAATTAATGACTAACAATAGTTATCAAACCGTCCTGCTTTGATAACGACCCTGTGGAGCGTTGTCGGTTAAGAATTATGCGTTTTATGAAACATATACCGTTCGTCTTACCGCGGTACCCATCTGTCAGCCAATCACAGCGTTCGATGCTGGTTGTAATGCTCGGGTACGTTTGAGGACATCTAATATGCTAATTAATGACCACCAAATGTTAAGATAAGGCTACCAATGATCAGGGAACGTTTCTGCATCGATTAAGACCTCCCAAAGCAAAATCGGTTTAAAATTATGTATTTTATTGGCCATAGAAACATTTGTCCATGTCCTTGCTCCGGGCCTGTCGAATGGAAATTAATTCTTTACATTTTCCTCGATAACTAGCGACCACCAAATGTTCTAATTATGATATTCTTGACTACCAAACGATTATACATCGATTGGACATATAAAAAAATCAAATTCGTGAGAAAAAAAAAAATTAGCCATCTTCACCTACTAATTTTGATTAATTAATTTTAAAAAAACGGCCCACCACCAAATGTTGTAATTAGGCTACCAATAATCTGCGGACATTGGCGGTTAAATTAAGACCTCGTTGAACGAAATCGGTTAAGAAATATGAGTTTTATTTTAAAAAACACGTAAGTCAATGGACGTGTGAGCATATATCTCGGTCAATCCCAGCGTTCTTTGTTCGTCGTAGAGTAATGAATGACCACCAAATGTTGTAATTAGACTACCAATGATCTGCAGACATTGACGCTTCGATTAAGACCTCGTTGAACGAAATCGGTTTAGAAATGTGAGTTTTATCCAAGAGAATATATGTCAATAGACCTGCGTGCGTATACATCGACCGATCCCAAAGTTCAACTACTCGTCGTTACTCGTCGTAACGCAGAAATAAGATTAAGAATATCTCATAATCTAATTAATGACTAACAATAGTTATCAAACCGTCCTGCTTTGATAACGACCCTGTGGAGCGTTGTCGGTTAAGAATTATGCGTTTTATGAAACATATACCGTTCGTCTTACCCCGGTACCCATCTGTCAGCCAATCACAGCGTTCGATGCTGGTTGTAATGCTCGGGTACGTTTGAGGACATCTAATATGCTAATTAATGACCACCAAATGTTAAGATAAGGCTACCAATGATCAGGGAACGTTTCTGCATCGATTAAGACCTCCCAAAGCAAAATCGGTTTAAAATTATGTATTTTATTGGCCATAGAAACATTTGTCCATGTCCTTGCTCCGGACCTGTCGAATGGAAATTAATTCTTTACATTTTCCTCGATAACTAGCGACCACCAAATGTTCTAATTATGATATTCTTGACTACCAAACGATTATACATCGATTGGACATATAAAAAAATCAAATTCGTGAGAAAAAAAAAATTAGCCATCTTCACCTACTAATTTTGATTAATTAATTTAAAAAAAAACGGCCCACCACCAAATGTTGTAATTAGGCTACCAATAATCTGCGGACATTGGCGGTTAAATTAAGACCTCGTTGAACGAAATCGGTTAAGAAATATGAGTTTTATTTAAAAAAACACGTAAGTCAATGGACGTGTGAGCATATATCTCGATCAATCCCAGCGTTCTTTGTTCGTCGTAGCGTAATGAATGACCACCAAATGTTGTAATTAGACTACCAATGATCTGTAGACATTGACGCTTCGATTAAGACCTCGTTGAACGAAATCGGTTTAGAAATGTGAGTTTTATCCAAGAGAATATATGTCAATAGACCTGCGTGCGTATACATTGACCGATCCCAAAGTTCAACTACTCGTCGTTACTCGTCGTAACGCAGCAGAAATAAGATTATGGATATCTCATAATCTAATTAATGACTAACAATAGTTATTAAACCGTCCTGCTTTGATAACGACCCTGTGGAGCGTTGTCGGTTAAGAATTATGCGTTTTATGAAACACCGTTCATATTACCGCGGTACTCATCTGTCAGCCAATCACAGCGTTCGATGCTCTTTTGTAATGCTCGGGTACGTTTAAGGACATCCAATATGCTAATTAATAACCACCAAATGTTAAGATAAGGCTACCAATGATCAGGGAACGTTTCTGCATCGATTAAGACCTCCCAAAGCAAAATCGGTCTAGAATTATGTGTTTTACCGGCCATAAACATTTGCCCATATCCTTGCTTCCGGTTCTGTCGAATGGAAATTAGTTTTTTAAATTTTTCTCGAGAACTAGTGACCACCAAATGTTCTAATTATGATATTCTTGACCACCAAACGATTATACATCGATTGGGCATCAAAAAAAATTAAATTCGTGAAAAAAAAAAAAAATCGGCTAACTTCACCGGCCAATTTGGATTAATTAATTAAAAATAAACGGTTCACCACCAAATGCTCTAATTAGGCCACCAATGACCACCAATCGACCACCAATCGATTCAGATAATTTAGAATCAGATTCATTAAAATCATCGGCTAACTTCACGGAGGTCAAAATCCAGTGGTCGATTCTTTGGATTGGAGTACTTACTCATTTTACATACTTCGTATGTGATGAAAAAGTAAAAACATGAGCGATTGCCTCGGAATAATAAAAACTCTCCAGGTATTTTTATACTACTTCGTGTTTATTTATTTCATGAATTACTCTTTTTTTTAAATACGATACATGTTTTATTAGGTTATTATAAGCTTACAGTTAACAAATTGAGCTGAGCAGTCATGCTTGTTCAGTCAGTTCAGTTCAATGTTTGTTATTGAGATCCAATACAAAATTCTGATACTTTACCTGAATTATGAAAAAAAGAAATAAAATAGATTTTTCTATTCATTTTTGGGTATCTAGCTAGAATGCTAGAATACTGAACTCAGTTTATATAATACTTTCAGTTTTTAACAATTAACTGCGAGCTTTTAAGCCACGAAAAATTATTCTGATTTATATCAACATATATCGTATAATAGAAACGGTCCTTAAACATTTATTTGTTGTTTATTGTGTAGTTACAAAGTTTCTTCGCAATAGGGGCCCTAATTTGCAAAATGCGTTTCGGCCCTGATGGAGTTCAAACGCTTTAGACTTGACGTTTAGTGACATCTTCCGAGAATTATAGGTACCGCTGAAGAAAATAGGAATTTGCGTTACCGTCTGCCACGTACTTTGACTGTAGGTAAGTTATCTGTCAAACAACACGGATAAGTCAGGAGCAAGAACGTTCGTGGACGGAATGGGATCTTGATGAGATTTGCAATCGACGCGCTTAATTCAAACGGTTCCCGAAAATTTATAGAGCGGAGTAGATTGTAATTCAAGGGGGATTTTTATTGTATTGAGTCTTCCATTACCGCGTGGCTTCGCATTCGTCTTTTTCGGTACAGATCTCTATTCGCTCGCCGATGTGTCAGGGCGAATAATGGTATATTTTCACCGCTTTGGGCCACCTTATGTCGGGTGAGGCCATGTTGAACGGCGAGTGAGATGCGTATTCGGCAACCCAATAGCCTACCCCCCGAGAAGAGACGTTTTTATTTTTCGTTCATGTTATTAGTTTGGTTCCGTTAGCCATTAACGGTTTTTTTTCAATCAATAGTGTTTAAAACAGAATCAACAATCATCAGAAGTGATCAGATATGTATAATTTGTTATGAAGTGATGATTTAATGTTTGTACAGCACATTTGTGTCAACACCGGATAAATTTTCAGTGATGTTGTCAATAAAAGTGATCATCCCCATATTATTTACAGGTTTTTTTCAAATTATGCATTCATTTACTTATTCATTTGTAAAAAAAAACATTTATTAATAACATTATTAATAATATTCTGTAATCTGACTTGCTAATAATATTTTTATTTTGTACATTAAAGGTACTAAGGTGCCCCAAAGGTGAAAACAGCATAAACATTTTTATTTGAGTGGTAAGCTTTAGATGCCATTTGCCGAAACTTGGTTTTAAACCTATTCTGTGTGTGATTCAGACCAAACTGCTAGGCAGATTGGGCTGGTTGACGTTTCATTTTCTTCTTCATGAAAAAATACACCGGCTAAATGGAGCAAAAGTTAATAAAAGGTAACATTTTTTAAGTGACATAATTTAAGTGACGAAATAAATTTTATGCTATTTTCTAAATCAGTTACTAACTTTGCTTTCAGAATGAAAAAAAATAGTTTGCTTCATTTAGCCGGTGTATCTATTTATGAAGAAGAAAATGAGACATCAACTAGCCCAATCTGCCTAGCAGTTTGATCTGAATCACGCGCAGATTGGAAAACCTAAGACCTTTGCTTAAGATAATATGGAAAGGCTTTCATCGAGTACTAACAATATAGTACATTGATCATTTTTATATGCAAGAGAATTTGGATGATATTGAATTTACAAATTTAATTATTTTGACCTGACTGCGTCCCCTTAATGAGTAATGGAACACACGTCCATTACCCATTACATTTTAATAAGTAATGGAACTCACATCCACTACCCATTATTTTATTAATGAGTAATGGAGCAGAGATCTATCCCCCATTACTTTATTAATGAGTAATGGAGCAGGGATCCATCACCCACTACTTTTTTAATGAGTAATGGAGCAGGGATCCATCACCCATTAATTATGCTTCCTTATAAAGGAAGCAATGTTTTCATGCGTGCGTGCGTGCGTGCGTGCGTGCGTGCGTGCGTGCGTGCGTGCGTGCGTGCGTGCGTGCGTGCGTGCGTGCGTGCGTGCGTGCGTGCGTGCGTGCGTGCGTGCGTGTGTGCGTGCGTGTGTGCGTGCGTGCGTGCGTGCGTGCGTCTGCGTGTGCGTGCGTACGTATGCGTGTGTGTGTGTGCGTGTGCGCGCGCGCGTGCGTGCGTGCGTGCGTGCGTACGTGCGTGTGTGTGTGTGTGTGTGTGTGTGTGTGTGTGTGTATGTGTGTATGTTACACGATCGAAAAATGTAAACCTTTATAACTTGGAAATGCCTTGAGATATCAAGCTGAAATTTGGACCTTAGATACAGGGATCAAGCCTCATCGTTCATACAGATTTTTGTTTAAATCCACTTCATCGTTAAATTATTACGCGTTTTTTAATTTTTTGAAAAATATCTATTTTCGCGAAAACTCTTTCAATTTTCGAGATATTGATCTTAAAATTGGTATGGATGTGAGCTTTCATACGCCGGTGATCGCTATAGAATTAGGTTAAGATCCGTTGAACCGTTAAAATTTTATGATGATTTGAATTTTTGTTTAAATTGACATTATCGCTCTATTGTAACTTTTGCAAAACGTAAGACAGCGAGCTCAAATTTTGTATATAAATAAAACAATATTCAGCCATTATATATGTATAATTTAGTGCCAAACGGTATGAAATTTTTGATTTTATGGAATGTTGAATTATTTTTAAAAATATACGTTATCACATTCACTTTCGGAAACGCTCTAATAATCACGAAATAACGTAATAACGAAATAGAAAAATCGTATCCACAACATGTATATTTATCTAATTAAAACAAGGATGCAAAGTAGAACCTTGCACATAGCTTCCTTATTATTTTTCGCGTTTTACAAAGCTTCCTCTATGAGGAAGCCAAAAATTGAATAACATACTTCCTCATAGACGTAGCTTTGTAAGAAGCGAAAAATAATGAGGAAGTAATGTGCATGGTTCTACTTTGCATCCTTTTTTAATGAGTAATGAAACTCACATCCATCACCCATTACTTTTTTAATGGAACATCCATCACCGATTTTTAAAGAAATGTGATATATGATAGTCCCATTACTTTAGAAAAATTTGCTTAATAAATAAATATATAAATAAATAAATCGGAAAATCGTTCTAAAAGTTAATAAATAAGTAGATAAATAGCAAAATCGTTCGAAAAATTGAAAAATAAATGAATAAATATAATATCATTAGAAGTCTGCGGTTAAAGCAGGTCGCGATAGACAGACAACAGGCGATCTCTCAGAGACGAACTATCCGGATACCTGAACATCTTAGCAATAGTCCATTGCGACCTGTTTCTTTTCTAACTTTTGACTAACTTTTAACTAACTTCTAATTTTTAACTAACATCTAGCTGTTGACTAACTTCTAACCTTTGACTAACTTTTAACTAACTTCTAATTTTTAACTAACATCTAGCTGTTGACTAACTTCTAACCTTTGACTAACTTTTGACTAACTTTTGACTAACTTTTGACTAACTTTTGACTAACTTATGACTAACTTTTGACTAACTTTGACTAAGTTTTGACTAACTTTTGTCTAACTTTTGTCTAACTTTTTACTAACTTTTGACTCACTTTCGACTAACTTCTAACTTTTGACTAACTTTTGACCAATTTCTAACATTTGACTGATTTTCAAGTAACTTCTAACTTTTGACTAATTTCTAACATTTGACTAATTTTCAAGTAACTTCTAACTTTTGACTAATTTCTAACGTCTGACTAATTTTCAACTAACTTCTAACTTCAGACTAACTTTCAACCAGAGTTGGGAAAATGCATTATTTTTTTAATGCATTATCGTTTTTTCTACCCATTACTTTAAAAATGCATAATGGAATTCGGAACCATTACCCATTACTTTATTAATGAGTAATGGAGCAGAGGTCCATCACCCATTACTTTTTTAATTAGTAATGGACTCACATTAATCACCCATTTTTAAATAATGGATACCGACACTTAGATGCATCTGTTACGTCAAGTTTGCAAAAATTAAATAATTTCGACAATCTTACACGTTTTGCACGTTAACGAAAGAATTTACCGTGCGCTAGTTAAGAAATATAAAATATTCCTTTGACTACAACTGACGATAGTATCGTTAACGCAAGCCTGTTTTCGGGTCTAATCTTTCGAAAAATAACCCAGGATTAGGCTAAAGATTCTACTTTTGCAGAGGTGAAAACTAGGATAATTTGTGTATTTACGACGATATTTATATATTTTCCTTACTTACGTTGTTATACTTTGTACTTACGTGATATTTACCGTGTAATTGATCTTGTTATACGACGTGGAGGTGCCCTCTTCCTCTAGTCAGTTATTCGGATGATAATTCCGTAGAAGTCTTGGGTATCGGAAAATCGCGGGATGACGGAATCAAATATGAGAGATATTTAATTTGCAGCTTAATGGTTGTTTATTCCAAAAAAATATAGCGCAAACGTAAATCAATATTTGACCGATATCCACCGAAAAAGTCGGGGCGTACTTAAAATGTTAAACGGTGGTTCGATAAATTGGTGTCGATTTCTAATACAATGATGTAGGGAAAACAAAAGTTTTTGACTTCAAAATCCACTAGTCGTGTTACAATCGGAATATTCACGCAAGTTTTCTCAAAAGAATTGTTCAAAGCATGAGGCTGCTTGTATGACAATGGGTCAAGGAGTGACAATACCTTTGACCGTTGTTTAATTGTGTGGATAGGATAATAAAGAACGGTAACACTATTAACTTCACTTTATATCGTCTTGAGACGGAGAGCGCCAAGCGTCGCACATCCGCTCGCCACCATCTTTATTCCAACTCTGAATCCCTTTCTTTTTCAGGGGGCGCCTCGATCTTTCTTCGCAGGCTACCAACGTATAAACTTAAGGAGGTAGTCTCGTGGCATCGAAGTCAAATGACGATTTACAAATAAGTAGAGAAAAACGACTAAATAAAAATAATTCGAACATTGCGAAAAAAAGTTCACCAATTTAGTCATACACTCACTCATTACAGAGTATACGCGTCATATAATTAATTTGAGAAATATAATAAATAGTTGCTGATTTGCTTCCGTTTCGATGAATCCGGAACAGCTGTTTGGGAGCGTGGAGGGAGAGAGTGGCGACTTGGCACCGCAGCATTTTCTGTTTACGCGCGATCTTTACAACCTCCAAATTGACTGTCAAAATGAATCAGCACAGCGTTCGTGCTGATCATGGGAGAAATGCCGAAAGATTTATTTCGCTCAAAAGAAAGAAGTGGCGTAATAATTTTCAGAATTTAATAAGAATAAATATTTTTCAGAATTTTATCAGATTTTTAAATTATGGGGTTTTCTATGTCACTTTAAAAATATATTTAAAAAAATAGCCTTAAAAAAATTGTGTTTAAAAAAAAATAATGAGCTAAATCGGAGAGGTCGAGGTCAAAACCAGGTCGAAACGGCGTGGCAATATCGCAATATGATTCTTGCGAGAATTATAATAGTCCAGTATACAGTGTAGCACCTGTCACATTCCTCGAAACATAACCTAAAACCGTCATTCATCTCACCACAACGAGTACAATTTAAAGAGGATGACCCGAATTTCTGAATTCTGCCAGAAGAACCTTGGCAACGCATTATTTATAATTAACGTAATGAAACGAATATATTTGGGATATATTCCTTGGTCTCACTGATAGCGTTTTTGACTGGCCGCACTGGTGTACGCGTAGTGCACATTGTACACTGCACTAAAACCAGCTCCTGCAATAAGTGTATACTTTCTACAATTTTCTTACATTATTCTGCACTAATTTCACAAAAAAAACACAGTGCTATATATATTACACCATGAGTGTGTGCACGAGAGTGGCCAGTTAAAAACGCTATGACACATTCTCTGCCATTTTCTATAAACAGCTGTGCGATGCGAAGTTGCCTAGCGTCACGGGGGTCTGAGAGCGGGAGTTTTTTCTTCGGTCTGCCTCGATTTTATCGTATTTAACTGACTATTTCCCAGCGAAAAATTCGGTCACGAGCACTTTTTATAATCTCGTTGGAAACTTAAAAGCATAATACACAATTGGGAACTTTATTCATGAAGCTATCTAATCGCAAAATATTTAAAAAAATGGTATGAAGCGCTCAATAAGCGCCCGACCCATAAGAGCCTGTGTTAAATTCTTCGATTTTGGCATTGGATTTTCTGCAAATAATTTCGGTAACCGGTCCTAGTATTCAGCCATCGTTAAGTTCAACTATCAATCTGTTACATATTTTGAAATTGTAACTCAATCTAATACCTCAAGCCACGAGACTACCTCCTTAAACTAGTAACCAGTAACATTCCGCCTCCCTTGAAATATACTTTCAACAATTGGATATAATCAATTTGTTCTAAACGCGAATGATACGGTACAACAGTAATACTGGATAACGACCAAATAGAAATGCAAATAGCAAACAACAAGAAAAAACAATAACGCATGGGCCATTAGGCGAACAAGGATATTAATACTTTAAATTATGCTTTTTACTTATAATTAGAGTCTTTGTTTGCTTAGAGCTAGACAGTCTATGTTCACTCATAACTAAACAGTCCTTTCTTTCTCTCTTTTTTGTGTGGTTTTCACGATAATCTTTGTTTTTGCAAAATTCACTTTAATTTAATCTTGCGAGGTCTCGTCCATCGGGATCGGACAAAGATTGCGAACCGCCCTTTTGAATGTACCGCTCTGAGTTCGCACATTCACGACTCGAATCACGCCATCTGGCCCCGGAAAGAGCTCGATGATTCGACCGAGTACCCAGTGAAGAGGTGACACGTTGTCTTCCTTGAGTAAGACGAGGGTATTCAGCTTGATGTTCGCTTCGTCTTTGCTCCATTTACTTCGTTTCTGAAGCTCCTGAAGATATTCGTTTTGCCATCGTCGCCAGAAATTCTGACGCAGTTTTTGGAGATGTTCCCATCGGGACAAGCGGTTGTCCGGAGTCTCCTGAAAATCGTGCTGGACAGGTTGCATAAGTGGATCGCCAATGAGGAAATGAGCGGGTGTTAGGACCGAGAGATCAGCAGGATCACTCGACAAAGGGGTCAAAGGTCGGGAATTCAGAATCGCCTCAATTTCCGTCAAAAGCGTGCTATACTCTTCATAAGTCAGGGTCAAGCCTCGTGTCATCGTGAAAAGATGCTTTTTGGCCACTTTTACCGCCGCCTCCCATAGACCGCCAAAATTTGGGGCTCTGGGCGGAATAAAATTCCATTGTACCTTCTGATTCGCGAGATTAGTCTCAATCCGGGTTTTCTCTTTTTCTAAAAATTCGTAAATTTCTTTCATCTCGCGTGCTGCGCCCACGAAGTTTGTTGCATTGTTCGAAAAGAGTTGCGAGCAGATGCCTCGCCTTGCAGTAAATCGGCGCAATGCTGCCAAGAAGGCCTCCGTGGTAAGTTCGGTTACCAATTCTAGATGGATAGCTTTAGTACTAAAGCACGTAAAGACTGCGACGTATCCCTTTGATATGTGGATTCTTCCACGTCGTCGACTTTCACGAATTTGCAGCGGACCTGCATAATCGATGCCCGTTGTTACGAATGGTCGCACGAAGCCACAAACGCGCTGCGCTGGGAGGTCGCCCATTTTTACCTCTGGAAATTTAGAACGGAAGCGATAACAGGGTAGGCACGCTTTTATTGCTTTGCGCGCTTCTCTTAGGCCACTCACGGGCCAGAATTTGTGTCGTACTGAATTCAACAGTTGAGTCGGTGGACAATGATGCAGATGCAAGTGCTCGTCTTTCATTACTAAATTTGTTGTGAAGTGTCTTGTCGGAAGTATTATTTGATGCTTTTGAACATCGGGTAACAGAGAGTTTCGAAGCCTGCCGCCGACTCGTAGCAAACCGTCGCTGCTCAGGACTGGGTCAAGCGAGCGAAGTGGACTCTTGCGATTTATCTCGTTTTCCTTTTCGAGGTCACTAATCTCTTGTGCGAAAGCTTCGCGCTGCACCATTTTTGCAATGACTTTTTCGGCTTTTTCTAATTCGTCGACTGTCAGCGCGCGATCCTTTTCATTACTTTGTGTGCTGTTCCTCCAGCGAAGACAGTAAGCGATCACTCGCTTTAGCTTGCGATAGGATGAGAACTTCTCAAGGATGCCTGATGGTGTCGTTGTTGTCAACGTCACAGTTGCGGGTTTCAATTCCGGTAGCGCGGTATCCGAGATTGGCATAGCCTTCGGCCACGGCCTTTGATTCGTAATCCATGATTTTCCATGCCACCACAGTTTGTCATTGATCAATCGTTCGATCGAAATTCCTCGCGACAGCATGTCGGCGGGATTGTCGTCGGAGGGTACATGGTACCACGTCGTTTCCGGTGTGAGGGTTTGAATTTTTGAGATCCGGTTAGCTACGAAGGTCTTTAGCACGTTTGGCTGCGTCTTCAGCCAGCCGAGCACTATGGTGCTGTCGCATTTTTACAGTCGTATACATTTTAGCGAGTAGCAGAGCAGCTTCCAGCTCCAACCGCGGCATTGAAATCGTTTTCAGTGGTGCGACCTTTGATTTGGAACAGATCAGGTGCGAGTGCACCGTTCCGTCGCCGTCGACACTCACTGCATATATGCAGGCTCCAAAAGCCTTTTCCGACGCATCGCCGAATCCGACGAGGTCGAACTTTTCTGACGAATTGCCTGGTGTTACGTTTCGTTCGATGCGCAGTTCGTTGATTCGAGATAAGGACGAGTAGTAATTCTCCCATGCTGCACGCGTTTCTTCAGGGAGGCTCTGATCCCAATCGATTTCTAGTAGCCATAATTGCTGCATGATAATTTTTCCGATTCCAAACAGTCTTCTTCGGCGTTCCACAGCAATCCCAACGTTTTGCAGGCAACTTCCTTGTCCAGGATGAGCATGTTGTCTGTCGTACTTGCTTCTGTGAGATGCTCCAATATTCTCGGATCGTTCGCTCTCCATTTTCGGAGCTGGAACCCTCCTTTTGATAATAACTCAGCCAGTTGCCTTTGCAGCTGAACGATCTCGTTGATTGTGTGGGCTCCAGTTAGAACGTCGTCCATGTAGCAGTCCTCATTGACTACTTTTGCAGCTTTTTCCAAATCTTGAGTTTGTACCGCCAATTCCCTGAGACATCGTATGGCCAAAAAAGGTGCACATGTCGTGCCATGAGTCACCGTGTTCAGGTCGTACAATTGGACGGTTTCTTGCTGGCTTCTGCGCCACAATATTCATTGCAAAGGTCGATCTCGCGCGTCTACGACAATTTGTCGATACATAGCGGCCACGTCGGCGGTCATCACGTATTCATGAGTTCTAAATCGTAAAATGATGTCGATCAAGTCTCGTTGTAAATTTGGTCCCGGAAGGAGCTTGTCGTTTAGTGATGTGCCGAATGTCGTTTTCGCTGATGCATTAAACACGACGCGGAGTTTTGTAGTAACGATGTCTGGTCGCATTACGGCCTGGTGCGGAAGCACATAGCTTTCTGATCCTTGGATTTCACTGTCTTTCGATAAAGACATGTGATTTTGTTGCACGTAGTCATCCATGAAGTTGACGTACTCTTGTTTCATCTTAGCGTCTCGGGCGAACCTGCGTTCAAGCGACAGGAAGCGTCGGAGTGCCTGCTCATACGAGTCTCCGAGAGCAATGTTCTTTCGCTGAGGTAGTCGTACGGTAAAACGTCCCTTACTATCCCGCGTGAATGTTTCAGTAAAGTATTCCTCGCAATACCTTTCTTCGTCGGTGTATTGAAGTGTTTTCGGTAGTTCCTCTTGTCTCCAAAATCTCTCGATTTGTTGATGCAACTGGTCGTTGGTTACTGATAGATGAGTCGCCGATGAACTTGGTCTCGTTCCAGGTATCTCGCCTCCGACTATCCATCCCAAGCGCGTATTTTGTAGGGCTGGTTGCCCTCGAACCCTGTTCTTTGGTGTCCCAATGACAAGTTTCCAAAAGAGCCCTGCTCCTATCAGTAAGTCGATTTTATCTGGCTTGTCGAAGACTGGGTCCACAAGATTCATATCTTTTGGCATTAAAATCTGCTTTACGTCGACTTGAGTTTGTGGCAATTGCTCCGTGATCGTAGGCAGTATCAAACATTCAATGTTTTCCGTGAAGTCTCCATGTATTGCTTCGATCTTCATGTTTGCTACCTTTCCAGCGCTCGTTTTCGACTGGTTTATTCCGCTAATGGGTCGTTGCTCCTTTCTGCATTGCAGCATTAGTTTTCTCGCGAAACTTTCAGTGACTATGTTACTCTGCGATCCGGGATCTAACAGAGCTCTGCATTCGTGACGAATTCCATCGATGTCGTACGCGTGCACGCGTGCGGTTGATAGAATAACACTCACCGTTGATCTGTGGGCACAATAAATACTCACTCCAGTCTCGTCGTTACTGATACTCGTAGATGAACTTGAACCTGTCGTGGTTGGATCGGTACAGGAAGTGACAACTGCTGTCATTTCTGTTTCCTCGGTTTTCGACTGCGACTGCGTCCTCATTTCTCGATGCAATAAAGTATTATGGCGCATTCCGCACTTTTGGCAAAACGACGACTTACAATTCTTGGCGAAATGCCCTGCTCCTAGGCAATTAACGCACAGCCGTTTGCTTATAACCTCCGATTTTCTGTCGGTAGGTGAGAGTTTTTGTAGCTCATCACATTTGTAGATTGAATGATTTCCTTTGCAGAATTTACATTCCTGCGTCGTGACGGTTAGTGAGACCTTTTTTCAGTCTTTTTCTTCTCCGGCGGTTTCGAATTCGGTTGTTTCGCCTTGCTTTGATTGAGCATCCTTAAAGTGTAGCCACGATCGGTTAGAAATTTTAAAAATTCCTCCATCGTCGGCATGTTTTCTGCAGTACGGTCCTTTATTGTATTCTGCCAGTCTCTTTGTTCGGTAAAGTCGATTTTCTTCTTTGCCAAGTGCAGAATCAAAGTTTCTCAATTATTTACCGGTTGACCCAATGCTTCCAGCGACGTCATGTGCGTTCGGATGTGCCAAACGAATAGTCTGATCGAGTCGGCTTTGTTTTCCTTAGTGATCGCAGGAAAATCCAAGAGTTCGTCCAGATGACTTTCGATGATGATTGTTGTATTATCATACGTAGTCTTTAGGAGATTCCACGCATGCACGTAGTTTTCGTTTGATATTTTGTATCCCTGGATTACGTTGAGAGCCTCTCCACTGAGTACGCTCACAAGATATTGATGCTTCTGCATCGCAGTGAGCCTTTTTTCCCCGTGAATAGTCGTTTCGAAGCTATCTTTAAAGAACCTCCATTTTGTAAACTCGCCGCTGAATTCCGCTAGTTTGATTTCCGGTAGCTTCGGCCTTTGCCTCTGCTCACCTTGATCTTGTTGCTGATTATTTGCGTTTGCATTTTCTCGCGCGACCCGATCTCTGTCCATTATTGCCTGGGCTTTTCCCGCGGCTTTATAATAATGTGTCTCGAACACTTCTCTTTCTGCGTCACTGTCCCGCTGCTGTTGCTCAAATTCTTCGTCGTTGGCCGTCGGTTTTAACTCAATTTCCGTTTGTACCTCCTCGAATGCTGCCCAGTACTCTTCAAGTCTGGCGAGCCTCACCTGAGCCTCCGCGACTGTTTTTTCTTCCGGTGTATCGAAAAATGTCACGATACGAGTGACTTGCCCTTTTACTCTAGCACGCTTTTGCTTCAAAACTTTATAGTCCGCCATTTTTTTTTTTTTTTTTTTTATAACGACAGGAATATTGAAGGATGGGAATGGGATTAGCGATCCACTTACCTATTATTCTGCCCCACGTTGCTCGTATCGTCTGTGCATGGGAATGTATGCAACGCCTTGCGAGTGTGAGAGATACTCTGCTCTATCCGTGTGAGTGCGAGAGAGACGCCCTGCGCCTTCCCGTCAGCCAGCGCGACGCCCCGCGCGTGTCCTGAAGATGAGAGAGAAGATGCTCCTGGTCTTCCCGTGCGTGTGAGCGAGACGCCCTGCTCGGTGTCGTGATGATGAGAGCGACGCTCTGGGTACTCCCGTGCGAGCGAACGAGATGCCCTGCTCGATGTCGTGATGATGAGAGAAACGCTCTGGGTCCTCCCGTTCGAGCGAGCGAGATGCCCTGCTCGTTGTCGTAGTGATGAGAGAGACGCTCTGGGTCCTCCCGTGCAAGCGGGCGAGATGCCCTGGGTCTTCTCGATCGAGTGAGCGAGACGACCTGCGCCTTGCCGCGAGAGTGAGAGAGACGCCCTGGGTCTTCTCGCGCGTGTAAGCGAGAGAGAAATAGACGCTTTGCTTCCTACGGCTTTCGAGAGAAAGAGATGCTTCTCGATCTTCGGTACGTAAGTGAACTAGACGTATTTCTCCTCGTGACGCCTTGCGTCAACAAATTTTCACTGTTTCGAAACACTTTTCATTGATTTTCTATTGTTTTCGATCACTGCCGTGCGTGGACTGTACGCCGGGCTGCTTGTCGACCCGCGCTTTCTTCGCCCACTTGTTGCACGCACAATTTAGCGAATAACCCTTCTTCTCAGGTTCGTGTGTTCTTCCATATGTGTTGGGTGCCAATCTTTAATTGTGTGGATAGGATAATAAAGAACGGTAACACTATTAACTTCACTTTATATCGTCTTGAGACGGAGAGCGCCAAGCGTCGCACATCCGCTCGCCACCATCTTTATTCCAACTCTGAATCCCTTTCTTTTTCAGGGGGCGCCTCGATCTTTCTTCGCAGGCTACCAACGTATAAACTTAAACTAGTAACCAGTAACAACCGTAATAAAGATCGGATGGTGCGTGGAAGATGAGGCGGAGCAGCAGGAGCCCCCGCTGCAGAAGCAGCCGCGACCCTCTTGTCCGGTGCTTTTATACAACTGTGTACCCCTTCTCCTAACTTATTTCTAGAGTCTACTTTTAATTAGGCTACCATATGCGTCCCCGCGCGTCATTCGGAAGTTTGGGAGGGTGACATATGAGTCTTCGATATCGATATACCTCGAAGGTGTTACAGCTAGCCTAGTAACCGCTTCACCTATACATGTCCCCTAGCAAGATGATACACGCTTCCCATTGTTCCTCGCGTCCTCGGGTCGGCTGAGGTTAAGTCTCATATCTGATAGGCGAATTTCGTATCGGACGTTCCAGTTCTATTTTGTTTGCAGAATAAATTATGCCCGCTTGTCTTTCGCGAGGGCTATCATATAGTGAACTGGAAGATCGAATAACGCAAATAATTTTAATAACTGTTGCTACATATTTCATTAATTGTCATCCTTGTGGTTAAAATATATTTTGTTAATTAATATAATTTCTTTAATTATTTTTATAAATTCCAAGTTTAACGATCAAAACATTATTGCTTAATTTGTCAAGATTCCATCATTATTTATTTGGAGGGAGAGTATTTGTCATAGTCGACTCTTCTTTATTCTCGATCGATTACGTCGGAAAAATTATCAATGGAGAAAACTGAACAATAATTAATTTTAATAATATGATAAATTAGATCACCGACATTTTTGTCCCAAACAATCTTTTTGGAGAGTTTCAATCTCAAGCCGAAATTCTGAGAAATAAAGTTAAATCTTTATTTGATTATCAGTTTTTCGGGGGAGATATCAGTCGTTTTATTAGTCCCATATGAGGGTTGCTAATAATAGTTCTTAGATGGTTGGAGGATTTTCCAACAGAACTCATTTCTTTCCAACGAAAAGGTCGGGTGAACCGGGCAGAAGCCTCGGGTTAGATTTTAGGCTCTCTACCTTTGTCATCGACAACGAGAGAACTCTTCGACTATTATATCTTTTTAATCCCCGGCCACTTGGCTAGTGATTGACCGGTCCAGTGCTGGCGCAGCGATTCTCATTTGAATTCTTTCTTCAATCTTTATGATAAAGTTTCCGAAGCAAATTTTCTAAGTATTTTCGAAATATTTTGCGAAGTTACGTCGTGACGTAACACCTCTCCCCCTTAAAACGATTATTAGGGGAAGCCTAATAATCGAATATTGGTTGTGTATATTTATCATTATTCTCCTTTGTTGTTATACAATTTTCAGTAACTTTGGAATTCATAAATGAAGCTATTATTATATATTTGTTGAAATGTATAGCAAAACAGTTGTACAATGATATATCTTTTTTTTTTCTTTTTCGTAATTATATATATATGTTCCTCTATTAGATTCATTATTTATGTGTTTTTCTTCTCTTTTTTTTTCAAAACAAACTTCTAATTTTATAATAATAATTTTTCCTCTGTTATTCCTTTAATAATTAGGTTTTCATCTGTTCCTTTCATTTTTACTTAATCTACGCAGTGGATATCGGTTTTACTTAAACATTAAAGCATACTTTGTAGTGTAAATTTCCCCAAAAATGCCAAACACACTACAAAGCTAAAGTCCCGAGTTTTCCCCTTTATTTTCAATGGGCGCCAGGCGCTTTCGCGCCGGGAAAAACTCGTGATGTTCAGGGACCAAGCTGCTTTTGCCGGACTAGCCGCAGCCGTCAAGAAATGTAGAGTGGCGGGATTCTGATAGCTCTTCTCGTGCAGAAATTAAAACAACCATTAGTCAATCTTTTCGAGGGAGTTCCAAAATAACAAAAGATATTCTTTATTTTAATTTAACAAATTAAGAGGGAGAAAGGAAATAATTCTCCCACGACTTTATCAATAGGCCTCGATGACCTTTGTGAGGTACCGCACGGCGCGGCTCTCAACACTCGCACCAACACGCTATGACACACACACGAGAGAGAGCGGGAATTATATTTTGCAAATAGTCAAAACGATTAATAGCTTCTAATTCTTTCAGGATGGCTCCGCGGATCCACCTGACTTGTTAAATAAGCAATACAATGAAAAACCCCAAGTATCCTCTCTCCAAAACGAGGGAATAACGAGGGAAATCCGATTTAAGACAATATATTTTACTTGAAGGAAAAGAGATCGCGCGCTTCTCTCTCATTCTCGCTAAGCGACGCGCTCTCGACCGTCTCTCTCTCTCTCTCTCTCTCTCACACTTACAGCGTGCCACGGGAACGATTCTTACACTCGCGTCAAACAACTTTACATACTTTTCGCGACACGCACGCTCTCCCCGATAAAAATGCAGCTACTCAGTCCACTGCTTACAAAAAATAGGTTTTACGCGAAGCACACTCACACTGGACAACACGATCGTTCCCGCGCACAAAAATATTCCCGAAACAAGAGGGAAAGTAACAAAAAGAAATAGAAAATGGCTAGTCCCGGGTAACACTCCCGACAGTAATAATTGCTTATAACTAATTTAATACACTCGCGGGAACAACGACTTCGCCGTGAAGCCACGCGGGACTTAAACAATACCAAATCACGAACAAAATAAGCTCGCGGGCTCCTTCCACGCGCGAAGTATCGTCGTCACCGGTATTTATTCCTATAGAGACATCCAAGAGACGGGGCTTACCTCGACAATAATTTTCCCCAATGCTACGTCGCAAGCTCCTCTCGTCTCGAAGGTTTCCTCGGCACAGCCTCGAGAAGTGTTCCTCCCGGAAGCACTAGCCTTCTCATCCCTACTCTAATTAATTCGCTGGCGAAAAATCAGGCGGCCAACTCTAACTTTTCGCGATCTTTTGGAAACGATAAACGGTTGGCGCCTCTGGCGCGCGAAGTCCCAATTCGGAAGCGTAACGCAATCGACGGCGGTTTTCATAGATGTTCTTGCATCCCTCGTGCACGGCGACTTCCTCGATGTTTCAGGGAGTGGGTGGCGTCTCGTAAGCAACTCTATCTCGCTGCTCGGAGGGAATATGGCGTAGAAAATTCGAAGAGTATACGTCGATGTTTCCTCGTCTCTCGTACATGATAAAAAAAAATAAAAATAAGCGGAAATTAATAATAATATTCGTTGTTCTTATGAGGCCCTACGGATCTGTCGGGAGTCGTCGTATCGCGAGGAGCTTGCATCGATCATTACAATTTTACCACGTTACAAGTTGTACAATATTTTTGATTAGACATTCTTCCTTTTCTTCTTCTTAGTAGGTTGACTTCTTTCTGTTTTTCTCGTAGTAAGATCAAGAGACGCGGTAGCGTCTCGAGACATGTACATTTACCTACTTTACCGACCGAAAAGACGAGACGCTCCAAGACTCTTTTACCGGAGACACCGTGTTTTAACCTTATTTCGAATGGCACACATCGTTAATATAAATAATTTAGAGTGCTTTGGATACATCGCATGCTGCCGTCAGATGCAGTAATTAAAAATATTGCGATTCATAACAGAAAGAACGCTGTATTTATTTAGGATGTCGGAGATATGACATAATAAACGATCTCGAAATCGTAATTTTTTGGTTTCGTCTCTCGTCCCTCATTTTTCGCACACTTTCCATCGACGTTAGAGAAGGCACTTAGAGAGGCAACATGAAGGCGGCGGTCAGAACGCAATTAATGTGGCAGCCCGTCGGCACGTCTCCTGGTTAAATTAAGCCCTAGAACTGGTGACTGGGGTCTGGAAGAACCCCACGCGATCCGTAAAGTACGTATATTGTGAAAATAAGTCATGAGGTCTGGGGTTAATAATAAAATATGATCCAGAAATGTCTTTAAAAAAAAAGTTTATTTTTTTTATTGTGAAACTTTTCGAAACTTCTCATTGGGATTAAGGTGATGTGACACATGTTTTAAAACTGCAGGGAAACTGTAATCGATATAAAAAACTGTAATCAAATCTACTCAGAGCCGATTAATATTTTAGACGAAAGTAAATTAGGTTTTACTCCGTCGTAGATAGACGAAGTGAATACTAATTTGTAGATTTGATTATTACAGTTTTCAATACCCATTGCAGTTTTCGAACATGTGTCACATCACCTTAAGAATAATCACTAGCACTGTCATTCACTCGCGTTAAGGGCATGTGAAACGCCGACTGCGGTAATAAAAACTGTAATTAACGATTTTCATGCATACTTGCACTTGCAGCTAAACGAAACAATTAATTTACTGCGGATATCACCCGCGCAGTGAATGGGTTTCTTCGTTGAGCTGTAAATGCAAATACGCGTAAAAATGGTTCATTACAGTTTTTGATACCGACTGGACTCGGCGTGAATCACCGGTTGAGTGTTTTCAAACATATCGCGTCGCTACGCCTCTAGCTTGTGACGCGCCATGCGGTTGGGCCTTGAGGAATATCGTCTGTTTTACCGACGTCACATCCCTTATCGACTCCGCAACCGGTCGTATTTATCGCGATGTATGTTTTTGCAGATTTTTAGTTATTTTATAGAATACCTAGGTCCACGTGTGTTAACGATTTCAGTTTCATTTTTCATACTTATTTTTATATATCTTTTGGTTAGTCGCGAAGGAATAACAGTTCAAATGAATATTTGATTTGGTGAGATAACTTTAAAACATCAGTGCAGTATCGAGTGTGTTTGTCAATCAATATAAACTTTGAAAAAAAGTAGTGATATCCCCAAAAAAACCCTTTCGGGTAAAAATTTGAGACATGTACATTTACGTGATCAATCCCAAAAAAAAAATCAATATCCCAAAAAAAAATCTGTCAAAAAAAAATCTTCAGTGACATTACTGTTTACCCCAAAAAATACTGTCCATCTAAAAAAATCACTGCGGGTAAAAAGACTAGTCCAATATTTACTGTCTACTGTGAATACTGTGAAAAAAGTTTTGAAATAAACGGAAAACATCTGCAGCATGTACAGCCAAGTACATGTGAAAAAATACTTGAACAGTATTATTGTTTATCCTAAAAAGTACAGTGGGTAAAAGTTTGGAACAGTATACAGTTTACACGTACAATCAGTTTTAAAGTTAACCAAAAACATCTGTAGCATATATTGATAAGTACATGTGTAGCATATTACAATATTCTTCTTCATAAGAAGAAATAATTTAAAAAAATAGCAAATAAATGAAAAGTTGATTACAAAAATAAATTAGACCTCAGTACATGGCAACACATATATTGATAAGTACATGTGTAGCATATTACAATATTCTTCTTCATAAGAAGAAATAATTTTAAAAAATAGCAAATAAATGAAAAGTTTATTACAAAAATAAATTAGACCTCTTTACAAAAATACAAAATTACAAAAATAAATTAGAAATTTATTTCATTTCGTTATTTCTCAATATATATTTTTCTTCCAAAATAAAATTGTTAAATTAGATATTTTATTGTTGTAATATTCACTAGATAAAGTTCGTCCATATTGGATCTATTTATTATTATTATTATTATTATTGTGTATCTTTTTTGTTTCGTAAAATGCCCGACCGGCCCCGTAGGGCTCCGACTCACCTACAGGACGGGCGGGTTAATAAAAATCATTCTGCCTGACTGCTCCTCCAACCCGGAGGTAAGCAGTCAGGTCAGTCCAGAATCGTGTGACCTAAGTAGACGGAGCGAACCCAGAATGACCGCCTTCTGCATTCGACCCGCAAGTGAGTCGGCTTTCTGCCGACAGGCGGGTATGATCTTAATGTTCGTGACAAACGACGGCTTCATTCCGCCGAGAACGCCGATTATGAGGACCACCAGCTTGACCGTGTACCCTCGGTATAGCCCGCGAAGCTCGAAAAAGAGATCCTGATATTTCGTCCGCTTGTCGTCTTCTTTAGTAGCGATGTTAGACTCGCCCGGAGCCGAGAACTCGATGACAAAGATCGTATGTATCTCGTGGTCGAAGACGACAATGTCAGGTTTATTGGCTGTTATTTGCCTGACAGTGGGAAATTAATAGTTCCAGTAAATACGGCACTTCTCATTTCCCACGACGGACTCAATATCTCCAGGGGCGTAGGGCAGCAGTGGCGTCTCGTCTACCCCGTAAGAGTGTCGAAGGTGGTAGTACAACACTCTTAGGGCCGCATTATGGCGATGGATATAGCCAGAGACCGCATAGTTGGGACATGCAGATAGTATGTGCATGAGTGGCTCTGGCGATCGTTTGCAGGCCCTGCACCGTGTGTCAGGGACCTGCATACCCATCACCTGGCTCTGGTAGACGGGCGTGTTAATTACGCCATCCTGGCAGGCAATGATGAATCCCTCGGTCTCAGACATCAGACCGGCTGACTGTAAGAATGTAAAAGTCAGCCGAGCAGACAAGTCCATGCTGTCGATGTGCCGAAAGAACACTCCGTGCATGGCCTTGCCCACGTGCCGCTCGAGCAGGGTATTATGCTCGGCGGCTCTGATGGTGCTCCTACGCCGGGACGGTTCCAGGTCGATGATGGAATTAATCGACCTTCTGCCTATTATTATTATTATTATTATTATTATTATTATTATGCTTCGTAAAATGCCCGACCGGCCCCGTAGGGCTCCGACTCATCTATAGGACGGGTGGGTTAATAAAAATCATTCTGCCTGACTGCTCCTCCAACCCGGAGGTAAGCAGTCAGGTCAGTCCAGAATCGTGTGACCTAAGTAGACGGAGCGAACCCAGAATGACCGCCTTTTGCATTCGACCCCCAAGTGAGTCGGCTTTCTGCCGACAGGCGGGGATGATCTTAATGTTATTATTATTCTTAATGTTATTATTATTATTATTATTATGTTTCGTATTATTATTATTATTATTGTTATTACTATTATTATTATGTTTCGTAAAATGCCCGACCGGCCCCGCAGGGCTCCGACTCACCTACAGGACGGGCGGGTTAATAAAAATCATTCTGCCTGATTGCTTCTCCAACCCGGAGGTAAGCAGTCAGGTCAGTCCAGAATCGTGTGACCTAAGTAGACGGAGCGAACCCAGAATGACCGCCTTCTGCATTCGACCCGCAAGTGAGTCGGCTTTCTGCCGACAGGCGGGGATGATCTTAATGTTCGTGACAAACGACGGCTTCATTCCGCCGAGAACGCCGATTATGAGTACCACCAGCTTGACCGTGTACCCTCGGTATAGCCCGCGAAGCTCGAAAAGGAGATCCTGATATTTCGTCCGCTTGTCGTCTTCTTTAGTAGCGATGTTAGACTCGCCCGGAGCCGAGAACTCGATGACAAAGATCGCATGCATCTCGTGGTCGAAGACGACAATGTCAGGTTTATTGGCTGTTATTTGCCTGACAGTGGGAAATGAATAGTTCCAGTAAATACGGCACTTCTCATTTCCCACGACGGACTCAATATCTCCAGGGGCGTAGGGAAGCAGTGGCGTCTCGTCTACCCCGTAAGAGTGTCGAAGGTGGTAGCACAACACTCTTAGGGCCGCATTATGGCGATGGATATAGCCAGAGACCGCATAGTTGGGACATGCAGATAGTATGTGAATGAGTGGCTCTGGCGATCGTTCACGGTGCAGGTCCCTGCACCGTGTGTCAGGGACCTGCATACCCATCTGGCTCTGGTAGACGAGCGTGTTAATTACGCCATCCTGGCAGGCAATGATGAATCCCTCGGTCTCAGACATCAGACCGGCTGACTGTAAGAATGTAAAAGTCAGCCGAGCAGACAAGTCCATGCTGTCGATGTGCCGAAAGAACACTCCGTGCATGGCCTTGCCCACGTGCCGCTCGAGCAGGGTATTATGCTCGGCGGCTCTGATGGTGCTCCTACGCCGGGACGGTTCCAGGTCGATGATGGAATTAATCGACCTTCTGTCGCCCCGACCAACACGAAATTCCAATCCGTGGTTTTCTGCCGCCTTCTCTGCCGCCCTGTATAAAAACGCCCCAAATATTATTAATACTATTATGTTTCGTAAAATGCCCGACCGGCCCCGCAGGGCTCCGACTCACCTACAGGACGGGCGGGTTAATAAAAATCATTCTGCCTGACTGCTCCTCCAACCCGGAGGTAAGCAGTCAGGTCAGTCCAGAATCGTGTGACCTAAGTAGACGGAGCGAACCCAGAATGACCGCCTTCTGCATTCGACCCGCAAGTGAGTCGGCTTTCTGCCGATAGGCGGGGATGATCTTAATGTTCGTGACAAACGACGGCTTTATTCCGCCGAGAACGCCGATTATGAGTACCAGCAGCTTGACCGTGTACCCTCGGTATAGCCCGCGAAGCTTGAAAAGGAGATCCTGATATTTCGTCCGCTTGTCGTCTTCCTTAGTAGCGATGTTAGACTCGCCCGGAGCCGAGAACTCGATGACAAAGATCGCATGTATCTCGTGGTCGAAGACGACAATGTCAGGTTTATTGGCTGTTATTTGCCTGACAGTGGGAAATTAATAGTTCCAGTAAATACGGCACTTCTCATTTCCCACGACGGACTCAATATCTCCAGGGGCGTAGGGAAGCAGTGGCGTCTCGTCTACCCCGTAAGAGTGTCGAAGGTGGTAGTACAACACTCTTAGGGCCGCATTATGGCGATGGATATAGCCAGAGACCGCATAGTTGGGACATGCAGATAGTATGTGCATGAGTGTCTCTGGCGATCGTTTGCAGGCCCTGCTCCGTGTGTCAGGGACCTGCATACCCATCACCTGGCTCTGGTAGACGAGCGTGTTAATTACGCCATCCTGGAATCCCTCGGTCTCAGACATCAGACCGGCTGACTGTAAGAATGTAAAAGTCAGCCGAGCAGACAAGTCCATGCTGTCGATGTGCCGAAAGAACACTCCGTGCATGGCCTTGCCCACGTGCCGCTCGAGCAGGGTATTATTATTATTATTATTATTATTTTTTATTTTTTTTTTTATTTTTTTTTTTTATAGAATTTAATTTTATAGAGTACCAACAAAAGATAGTTATTATAAATTATTTCATAAAAATTACTTTCGATTTTTGTTTTCTTAGTTAACGTTATTATTTTTCTAATGTGATCGGAATTCTTGATTTCTTCAAACGATTCGGATGTACTATTATTTCCCTTCTGGGGAGCTTAATCCGTATATTTCCCTTTGGCAATATAGCAGTAATCTGGTGAGGCCTTGTGTAGTGGTCGCCGAGTTTTCCACGTTTCGGACCTTTAAGCAAAAATACTGGTTCACCAATTTTGAACGTTACAGGCTTACTTCTTTTATCCTGGTACTCCTTGGAGCGTTGCTTAGCTTCAATCAAATTTCGCCGTCCCCTCCCCTGAATTTCATTAATTTGCGTTACCAGTCGAGTCAAATAGTCATCATACGTACTTAATTTTTCTTGTTCGTTTGGCGAAATCGCGGATGGAGTACGAGCAATTTTTCCGAATACTAATTCGTATGGTGTATGTTTTGTGCCTTCATGGACATTAGTGTTGTAGTTATAAATTGCCATTTCAACCCATTCATCCCAATCATTTTGTTTTGTAGTGAATTGTTTTAAATGTTCCCCAAGAGCGTGATGTGATCTTTCTAACGAACCATTAGACTGAGGATGAAAAGCTGTGGTCCTTACTTTTCGGATTTTAAATAATTTAGCTATTTGTTTTATAAAGTTGCTCAGAAAATTGCTTCCTTGGTCTGTAAGCACAGCTTTTGGAGACCCAAAGTAACAAATAAAACGTTTGACAAATGCTTCAGCTATTGTTACGGCTCTAGCATTGGACAATGGAGTAGCTATTGAGTATTTTGTTAGTTGATCTTGAATAGTTAAAATATACTCATTTTCTTTTCTGGTTTTTGGCAGACGGCCAACTATGTCCTGTAACGCGGCATTTCGCGTTACCGCAAGTGTCGCTGCAGCTTCCCCCTTGTTGCATCATTTATTTTCCGAAGCCGCCTCCAACCAGCAAGCCACTCGCGAGTTAGCCGGCTCGAGCCGACCAGAGCCTCTATTATAATTACGAAAAAGACTCACCCTTTCCTTATTTTGAGCATTACATATCGCGAGCCAACTACTTACCGACGACCCATCGCCGGCGAAGAGACGTCACCGTGGGCCGAGGTTCGACAGCGGGGCGGCGGCGGGCCGCCCGCCTAATGTTCACACGGAGAGACGAGACCTGCCATCTTTCGTCAACCGAAGGGAGGCTACCCCCTCCGCCTCAGACCCCTCACCGGCCCTACAAGCCTCAAGTGTCGCCCTCCCTGGTCGTGATTATTCTGTTTATTGAAAGTCTTAGTGAGGTGAGACGCTTCACGTCTCACCCTGTTATACGTGGTCACAGAGTCGGCTCGGTCCGGCTACGATTACCGTAGCATATTGTCGGTGTCCTTAATTAATTGTGCATCCCCGATCTTTTCGGTTATTTTACTTCATTAAAATTATATAAAATCAGTGGTACCGTCGAGTACATTTTCCCCTTCAGGGAATTCTTATTGGTGTCAGTTATTTTTATTAAATCAAGTGTGTTACATATCGAAATTCGTGGTATCGAATTTATTCGCGGTTATTCGCGAGACTCTCCTCTCTTCCCCCCCGCGACTCGCTCTACCGATAGGCAGTCGGATATTTCGCAGTTCTAGTGTTTCCTCTTGGCCCTTCAGGCACTAATAGAAGGGCCTGGCGCCTTCTAAATAATTAGTATTTTCAGGGTGTCGAATTTGTCGAGCGATTCTCCGTGATAACTTTCCCGAGTTATCGCGGATAAAGAATCGTGTCACAATTTGGCGCCCAACGTGGGGCCCGAGAGGAGTCTCATCGGGAGAATAGCCGCGACAAATATTTTGTGGTGTTGGTTCGTAGGAATAGGTGCGAGCGGTGGGTTACAGTTTGCGCGGCTAGCAACGAGAGCGACGGGGACGCCGCTATAGCGAGGCCGCTCACGCAAGCCATCGATAAGCGTGAGCCGCTGACCGCTAGCGCGACCCAGAGCGCCGGGCCGCGCGAACCAAAACAAACAAGGAGTGCTCGGACGACAGTTTAAGGCTCGAAATCACTTAGCATAGGAACGAATATTATTTCGAAATAAAATTTTATTTCCGTGGCGATCCGCTGGGTGCTAGAGCATCTAGTCCAAAACGGGCGTACGCGGGGCTACAGTAGCCTCGCCATAAGTAGGGAGACAGTCGATCTTCCCTATTAACTGTCCCATGTAATTTATTCACAGGTCATTGTTAATTGCTAATGAGTAACGCCGTTATTATAAATATGTTATGAAGGTTATAATTATTTTCGGAACATTTCAGGATTTTTAGAACCAAGTTGCAATTAGTGTCTAAAGAAATATACTTCTAAAATTAAAAGGAAAAAAAAACAAAAGAGACGTAACATAGATTTTGGAAGATTAACATCTACTTTTTTTGTAAAACAAATTACCATTTACCTTTTTGGAATGTTACAAACTACTCTTCCGGTAACTTAAGACCTATTTTTTTTTAAAAAGGAAGATCGATTCTTTTTGAACAATTAAAATCTATTTATTTTTTTTGGAACCCTGACACTAATTTCTTTCCGGAAGATTGAACTTTTCTTGAAAAATTGGGTTTTATTGGAAACTTGAAGTTTCGTTTTTTGGAAAATTGGAAGTTGTTCCTTCGGGACCATTAAAAGGCTATTCTTTGTGGGGAACATTGAAATCTTTTTCCTTTGGACCCTGACAATTATTCTTTTTGACAATTAAGATTGATTCTTGTTGAAAAATTAAACCTGTTCGGAACATTGGAATTAGGTTTTGGCTGAAAATCGGAGTTTATTTTTTCGGAACTTTGAAATTTATTTTCATTATCTCTACCACTGTGAAATTTGGAACTGTTTTTTTGTCCCGTAATTTGGAAAATGGAATCTATTTTTTTTGGAGGATTCAGGTGGTTGGAACATCGAAATTAACTTGTTTTTCTATACTTCAAATAATGTTGCATAATCAGAGCCTTTCTTGCAACTTAATTATTTTCTTTAACAGGAACATTATCTCTTGAAGTTACTTCAGAACTTTATATGATTGTGAACATTAAACCCTTTGGACTTTGGAATAATTTATACATTTGTAGCAGTGTGAAACTTAAATAAGTTGGAATGTGAACTAAAGATAAAATAATTGGGACGGTTAAATAATTCGGACAGCTACGTAACATCGAAGAGTTTCTTGAATAAGTTAACTAGTTGGAAAAAGTCCCTTAACGCTGGAAGATTTTGAAATTTTGGAAAACTTACTTAATCCTGAATAACTTACATTATTTTGCAAAATTCAGTTAGTTCTAAAACCTTTACATAACTTTGGGACCTTCAATTAATTTTTGGAAAGTTACTTTGGACAAATTGTAGGAATTAGCGACATATTTTTCGAGAAAAATACCTCAGGGTAACAATTTAACGGTCCGCGTAAGGCTGAATATTGTTGGACGATTCGAACCAGTTCGAGCCGTACGCCGCCTTCTTCCACGTCGTTTAGGTCCCTGGAACCCGTAAACAGGTTATTGGAAATTGGATTTGGGGGTTAACAAGTAACCCCCAAGGGAAAAATACGGTATCGGGTGCCATTCGCACCCGCGTGGAGCCATTATTATTTTTGAAGGACGTCCAAATACCAAAATTCTCCAATTAACTTAAAAAGTGGACCTCGTGGGACCCAGGTAACTCTTTTTGGTAACCTTTAATTACCGTGCCTTCCTACAACTTGCCTCGGCGACTTCATGTTTTTTGTGCCCGCTACTTTTATTTTCAGGAGGTTTCCTAGATTGTTGATAATTATTAGTACTTGGGAAGGCGAATTTCTCTTAGCTATTGCGTTGATCTGAAACTTCCACCTAGGGAGTTCGTGTCTGTTGGGACCAATTAACGTCCTGCCTATTGTTTTTTTTCGGAAATTAACGTCTGGCATATTGTCTTCTACATTAACTTCTTGGAATATTTGTTCTGATTTTTTTTAACGTCTTGCCTATTGTCTTTTACCCGAACTTTTGGGAATATTCGCTCTGAGTGGAGAATTTAACGTCTCGCATATTGATTTTTTCCTTGGACCTTAACGTTGGAATATTAGCTTTGAGTGGAGCCTGTAAAATTGGCTTCGTAACTAGCCATTTGGATTTGTCGGATAACTCGACTTCCCTACTACTGTTTTTTTTGGAAATTCTCTTTTTTTTTGGAAATACCAACTAAGCCGGCTCGTGAACGTGTCCGAGCCCGGCCGAGGGGGGAACCGCCCCCGTCATAGATCGTTAGAGAGCCCGTCGTCCAAGTACCTACCTTGCGAGGATACGCTCGTACCTAGATCGTATTGGTTCCGGTTATGGGAAATTCGTTGCGTTTTTTGTGTTTAGTTTAACATTTTGTTCCGATCCAATTGTCGTCTGATTGAGGAATTCCCTAGCATTGCTCCCGTGCCTTTTTTTGTACCACGGTAGTACTACCCGATCCCGACCACCTTTTAGGGGGGGCGAGGAGCCCACGCTTAGCTCAGCATTGTGGGACCTTCAGTCCACGCGGCCACGTATTTTCGCTACGCGTACGAAAGCTATGCCCTCGTGTTCGAGCTCCAATAAATCTCTGTCGAGCGGCAATTGGAATCTTTTTGGAGAAAATTGAATTCTTTTTTTTGATCGCATTGTAGTGTTCGTGCTAGCATTTTAGAGTGTCGCGCCACGAGTCAATTGGACTCCCGTTCGCGGGAATTTTAGAAATAGGGATAGGATAGGAGATCGCGGTATCGCGCCATCATTACTTAGATTAAGTGAAAAAGTCCGTGAAAGTGATACCATGGATCCGGGGGCCGAAGGTTATACTCGCGAGCAGCTTGAGGGCTGGCTACAGGTAGCAGGGCTACCTACCGCGGGGACGTCGCAAGAATTGTGCGATCGAGTTCGGACCAATTGGAACGTCATCATGGAGGCGCGGGCGGCCGCCCGGTCTCTCCTCATTCATCGTATGCCAGGAGCCACGAGCCCGGGAGAGGCGGCAGCGCTACCGAGAGGGGAATCCACCCCCATCAGCCACACTTCCACACAGGGGACCCAAAAGACACCCCCTGACAGCATTCTTGCTCCTGGGGTCCAAGCCTTCCTCGCCGCGATCCCAGCCAATGCCTCCGGGATTTTCGGCAACGCGTGGTGGCAGGAGCCACCACCGATCCCCGCCGCAAGCTCCCTTCGGCAGCCCATAGGAACGGGGACCGGGAACCAGCGTGGCTCACTACGGGAGACCAGATGGCCCGCGCCAGCCGATGCCCAGGCGAAGAGGCCAACGGACAAAAGCAAGCAGCAGGTCAGCTTCGCGGACCCACCCGCTAAGTCGACCGGAGCGATCCGAAAGCAACCGCCGGCGGGAGTGAAAGGCCCCCTCCCGCCACTGCCGAAACCACAACACGGGGGGCTTACCCTACCCCCAAGGAGCCAGGGCGGGACCGGCGCCCCCGGCCACGGTAGCAAGCGGCCCCGAGCTACAGAACTTGGACTTAACGGTGGTTATGCAGCAGCTGGCGCAGATCGTCGTTCAGCATGTACTCACGGCGGCTCCACCAGGACCCCCTGGACCACCTCCACCGAAGGACACTCCTTCCGACTCGGAGAGCTCGAAGAGCTATAGTCTCGAAAGAAGAAAGAAGAGTGAGCGCTCTCAACACTCGAGAGGGCAAAGAGAGAGAAGTGAGAGCGAGGAATCGGATCGCCCTCGCGCGTCCAGCACTAAAATCCGTCAAAGGTTGAGTGAGCGGCATAACAGGGACGCGAGGTCGAGCCATCGTCATTCCAAACGCAGTCACTCCCATCGCCGTGACCCCTCCGAAGGGTCGGAAACTTCCAGCTCGTCGCACTACTCGTCAACGAGACGACGCCTTGAACACCGACACGGACGACACCAGGACAACTCCTCAGAGCGTTCGAGGGGTTAAGAAAGGACTACTTCCTTTTTTTGGACAGGGAAGACTTGACTTCGTACAAGGACTTCGCCAAAGAACTACTGAGGGTGGAGGGCAAGTGGGCCCGGGGGGAACCTAGGAAATCGGATCCTAAAGAACGAGGGCCGCAGCCGCATCGCGATCTGTTCCCCAAAACCACCGAAGTGTGTGCGGTCGGAGAGCCAGAACAGAACGAAACCCAGAAGGAGAAGAAGGAGGATAGAAGGAAAAATCGGAACCGAAAGCCGTCCGCCGCGAAGACACCCTCGTCTGAACAGCCGGGGGGGAACCCTCCTCCCCCGGTGACTCCAAGCCAGCCTGCGGGAACGCCCGTGGCTACACCGCCACCCACAGCGACACCACGCTCCCCGCCACAGACTTACCAAGCACGTAAGGAAGCGATGACCCACCGGCCGGATTTGGAGTGCTGGAATTGCGCTCAGAAAGGACATGGAGCGTTGGCATGCCCTCATCCCAGACAGGTGAGATGCTTCAAGTGCCACACCCCGGGTCATACCGTGACCACCTGTCCCACTTGTTCGGAAAACGGCCAGGGGGGCTCCTCGAAGAAATAACCAGGAGTCCCCCCATTGGTATTGGAAAACCGGGGGTAAAGGTGAATCGCCTTCCCCCGAGGACAGAGCGTGGGGCGAAGCCCCCCGCGCCTGTACCAAAATCCCTGAAACTGGCCGAGGGCCACCCATCGATATCTCGGTCGACGGAATCGCCCTCCGCAGTTTCAGTGGTGGGAGATTTGGACCCTCCGGCCCCAAGGCCTTCTGTAAGGAAGGGGGGGAGCCGTGAGGAAGTGAGTTTGGAAACACCCTCCTCAGCGGAGCAAGTAGACTCGGTTTCAGTGCGAAACGAGTCTCCTGGCGGTGAGACCTCCCAAGACGGGGCTCAGGGAATAACAACAGACACCCTGACCCCCCAGCATACGTTAAAAATTTCGGAGGAGCCAGTCGAGACGTCGATTAGTTCCATTGCGATGCTGGGTTCAACGTTCTGGGAGGACAACTCGGTCGAGGTGGCGGAGACCCCTCCCGAGACCTCCATGCCGGATCATTCCGTCGAGGAGATTTTGGAAATTGGTACCGAAGCGAAAGCTTCAAGGATCGGAACACCGGCGTCGAGGGATGGACCCTCGGAGGTAGGGGCGTCAGCCCCTCCCGAGCAATCCGCAAATTCCTCCGCCAAAATATCGGGAAATATTGGAAGAGGCGACTCGAAGCTTCGGGCAGCCGTAGAACCGGAGCGGCTGGCGATAGGTTCGGCCAACACCAACGAGTCGCCGTCATCGGAACCACTAATCACGGAAATCGATCGGATATCCTGTTATGCCCCAGTACATCGAGGACAGGACGACCGAATCTTCATCTCCGCCAGAGTGGGACGAAGAACGCTTCGAGCATTGATGGATTGTGGCTCAAATCGGACTTATTTGGATCGCACTGGGTTGGGAATCATCGCTCAACTCAACCGGAAGATCAATCCAACCCCGTGGGTGCGCGTTACCGTCGGAAACGGAGCAGTGGAGCCAATATCGGGGGAAATCTCCCTCGAGGTAAATGTGGATGGAGCGATCCGAGCGATGCCAATCCGCGTTTTCGAAAAGCTCCCTCAAACCTGCATTCTCGGTATAGATTTTATCAAAATCTTCGGGTTCAAGATGGACGGGGACAGCGAAACCTGGACCGTAGTGGGTAGCGCCACCCTTTCTATGACCACGCTGCTCTAGCAACCGTGAGCGATGAAATCTTGGGAATAGCGGATCTGGCCGAAGATCAGAAACTACGACTTAAAGAATTTTTGGACGAACATGTCGATCCTGTACCTCCGAAGTTCGGACTTACGAAACTCGCAGTCCACAAGATCGATGTGGAAGGCCACGAGCCGATAAAACAACGATTTTATCCGACTACGCCTATTCGTAAACGCGCGATGCGAGAAGAGGTGGATCGAATGTTAGCAGATGGGATTATTGAACGCTCCACTAGCGGATGGTCGTCACCGGTGGTACTAATACCGAAGCCTAAGGGAGGCTATCGGTTCTGTCTGGACTTTAGGAAGGTCAACAGCGTAACGAAGAAAGATGCGTACCCTCTGCCGTATATGGACGGGATCCTCGATCAACTTCGTTCAGCACGGTACATCTCTACCATTGACCTCAGCCAGGCATACCACCAGATCCCAATGGACCCCGCGAGTAAGGAGATTACCGCGTTCACCGTACCGGGTCGGGGCCTGCTGCAATTCACCAGGATGCCGTATGGCTTAAGCAATGCCCCCGCCACCTTCCAACGACTATTGGACTCGTCAATAACCTCGGAATTGGAACCAAACGTCTTCGCGTACTTAGACGATGTTATCGTAGTCACGGAGACATTCGAGGAACATTTGGATTGGCTCCGCAAGGTTCTCAACATCATTAAGGACGCGGGGTTAGTAATTAACCCCGATAAATGTGAATTTTGTGCTAGGGAGGTGCGCTACCTAGGCTTCAAAGTCAACAGGGATGGCCTTCAGACGGACCCCGACAAGCTCAAGCCGATACTTGAGTATCCCAGACCTCGGACGGTGAAACAACTGCGCCGCTTCATAGGGATGACCTCGTGGTATAGGAGGTTCATCCCTGAGTTCGCCCAAATCGCTTCGCCACTACACAAGCTCACAAGCGTCAGAGCCGTTTGGGAATGGGGCTCCGCACAAGAGGGCGCGTTCGAAGCCCTCAAGAAAGCGCTAGTGACGGCACCAGTGCTGACGCACCCGGACTTCTCCCTACCATTCATACTCCAAACCGATGCAAGTGATCGAGGACTGGGAGCGGTTCTACACCAGCTCCAAGACGGAGAAGAGCGCATCATTGAGTGCGCCAGTCGAACGATGACGGGCCCAGAGACCCGCTACACTACCACCGAAAAGGAGTGTCTAGCCGTGGTCTGGGCTATACAAAAATTTCGGCAATATCTCGAGGGCTACCATTTCACGGTATTCACCGATCACGCAAGTCTTACCTGGCTGCAAAACCTCAAGGATCCCGCGGGTAGACTGGCGAGATGGGGGATGAAACTGCAGGCCTGGCAGTGCGACATCATCCACCGAAAGGGTACAGAACACAAGGTGCCAGACGCCTTGTCCAGGATGTACGAAGACCAACCGACATCGTACGAATCAGAGCTCTGTGCCATGGAAGATACCCTCGAGAGAACTTGGTACGACGAACGAGTGGAGGCCATTCAGAAGAACCCTCGCCGATACGACGGCTGGGCGCTTTCGGAAGGGCATCTCTACTACCATCGGCCGAATCTTTTCAAAGAAGTGGCCGTACCGGATTTGGACGCATGGAAACTGGTGGTTCCCCCCCAGGATCAGGGACGAGTGTTAAGAGAGGTCCATGATGGCCCAACATCTGGTCACCCAGGAGTGGACCGCACGTACCGCCGGCTGGCCGTTCATTACTATTGGCCAGGCATGTATCGCGAGGTAAAACACTACGTCGGACGATGCGAGACATGCCTGCGCCACAAGGTGGAACAGCAAGGACCTGCCGGCCTTATGGGCAAACGCCACATCAGCCAACCGTGGGCGGTAGTGGCCGCCGACATTATTGGACCTCTCCCCAGAACCAAGGCGGGATACTCGTATCTTTTGATTTTCGAAGATCTCTTCTCGCGGTACATCGAGGTAGCCCCCTTGAAAAAGGCCGATGCCAAATCGATCATCACCGCCTTTGAAGAATGTGTAATTTATCGATGGGGCACTCCCGAAGTGCTCCACACCGACAACGGAACCGAGTTCGTTAACAAAGCGCTGAGTGAGTACGCGGAAACATTCGGCATTTATAGGACCACGGTACCACCTTATCACGCCCAAGCCGACCCGGTCGAGAGGGTAAATCGCACCTATAAAACCATGATTACCTCCTACCTGGGCAAGGATCACAGTGAGTGGGACAAACACCTACATGAGCTACAGTACGCGTACAACACCGCTCCACACACCAGCCTGAACCACCTCAGCCCCATGTTCCTCAACAACGGGAGGGAACCAAGGCCCCCCAGTTTTATGCGAGGGGAAGTTGATCCACCCGCGGAAATTTCCAAGAATAGCCGGAAAACATGGGCCGAGCGGATGCAGCGAATCGTGGAACTGCGGGACCTAGTCACACAGCACATTGGTAAAGCAGCGGATCGTCAAGCCCATTATTACAACAAGGGCCGACGAGATCTCCAGTACGACATAGGAGACATTGTTCTAAAAAAAAATCGGATTATGTCATCAGCGGCACAGAACGTCGCCGCTAAACTCGCGCCGAAATACGCGGGACCGTTCACGGTCACCAAAGTGGTTTCCCCGGTGGTGGTCGAACTAGTCGATCTCACCGGCAAAGCGGTCGGGCGACACCACGTCGCCCATTTACGCAAATATGCGAAATAAGCGTATTTCAACCTTCACTTATCATTTTTCTTGGATTTGGATTTTGTTTGTTAATTTTGGTCTCCTCGGAAATGTTTAGTTGCTAAGTAGGATAACCGGTATGGGAACTTTCTGGGTTTTTTTGTTTTTTTGGTAAGAAGAATAATCGGTGGTGGGACACAATTTTTTATTTTTTTTCTCGCATTCTTTCTTTGGTCTGGTCGACCGAGCGGGCTCTGCCGCCGGCTAATTGGACTAACGGCATCGGGAGGACACAGCCCCTCCCCCACCTCGCACTGGTTAGGCGCGTTTAAGGAAGGGGGAGTTGTAACGCGGCATTTCGCGTTACCGCAAGTGTCGCTGCAGCTTCCCCCTTGTTGCATCATTTATTTTCCGAAGCCGCCTCCAACCAGCAAGCCACTCGCGAGCTAGCCGGCTCGAGCCGACCAGAGCCTCTATTATAATTACGAAAAAGACTCACCCTTTCCTTATTTTGAGCATTACATATCGCGAGCCAACTACTTACCGACGACCCATCGCCGGCGAAGAGACGTCACCGTGGGCCGAGGTTCGACAGCGGGGCGGCGGCGGGCCGCCCGCCTAATGTTCACACGGAGAGACGAGACCTGCCATCTCTCGTCAACCGAAGGGAGGCTACCCCCTCCGCCTCAGACCCCTCACCGGCCCTACAAGCGGCGCAGCGCGATCGGCACGCGCCGAGGATCGCTACTTGTTGGCTGGACGCGGACGATAGCGCACTGAATCGGCGTAGTAGTTAAAGTATTCGGAAATCTAGCGAAATAGTGTAAAAAGTAATTTTGGTCAGATCCTTGGAGAAAGCATATTCCGTTGGACCCTAATTTGGATTATATAATAACTCGAGTGGGGTCAGTGCAGTTATTATTGGTTTGTTAATTGTTGGGGTGCTGTGTCGCCCTCCCTGGTCGTGATTATTCTGTTTATTGAAAGTCTTAGTGAGGTGAGACGCTTCACGTCTCACCCTGTTATACGTGGTCACAGAGTCGGCTCGGTCCGGCTACGATTACCGTAGCATATTGTCGGTGTCCTTAATTAATTGTGCATCCCCGATCTTTTCGGTTATTTTACTTCATTAAAATTATATAAAATCAGTGGTACCGTCGAGTACATTTTCCCCTTCAGGGAATTCTTATTGGTGTCAGTTATTTTTATTAAATCAAGTGTGTTACATATCGAAATTCGTGGTATCGAATTTATTCGCGGTTATTCGCGAGACTCTCCTCTCTTCCCCCCCGCGACTCGCTCTACCGATAGGCAGTCGGATATTTCGCAGTTCTAGTGTTTCCTCTTGGCCCTTCAGGCACTAATAGAAGGGCCTGGCGCCTTCTAAATAATTAGTATTTTCAGGGTGTCGAATTTGTCGAGCGATTCTCCGTGATAACTTTCCCGAGTTATCGCGGATAAAGAATCGTGTCACAGTCCATAGCAATTTTGTCAAAAGCGATTGCCGGAGTATCAGTTATTATCATTGGTTGTTTGGTTTTCACCCGTACCAATTTTTTTAACTGACATTGTAAACATCTTTGTATGTAATTTTGTACGTCTAATTTCAAATTTTCCAATAATAATCATGACATATTCGATTGTACGTCTTACTTACACCTTTGTGACCACCTATTGCAGAACCGTGCTTTTCTTCAATGATTTTCTCTCGCTCTTCCTCTAATGGTTGTTTAACGATTCCAAGACAAATAATCATTTTAACTTCAGCCTAAGCAAATATCAAATGAATTTGTTTCGCAATATTTTCCCACGGTACGTTTAATATAAACTCAGACTTAGCAATACTTACTGTTGAAAGTCCCAATTTTTCTATCAAATATCGCGCGTCTTTTAATACTTTAACAATATTCTCTAGTATCAAAGTAGGACCTTCACCAGAGTTGTCTGTGATTGGCAATGCTAAATAGAATTTATTATTTCTTTTTGAGACCGATTGAGCTTTACATAATTTCAAATTTTTCAGGTGTGACAAGTCATCGTTATCTTGTAATGACAGCGCTCCAGAGTCTATTGGTTCATTTTTTGTAGACACAAAATAGATTAAATTATCTTTGCGAGTGAAAAATAAATCGCGAGACTGTACAATATTTGTTATTAGCAATCGTCCCCTCGTAGGGTTGGAAGAAGTATCAGGAGGCAAGGAAACGCTGGATGTATCGTTTTCTGGTTCGTCGTCGCTCGAAGACGCGGAAGAATCGGTTTCTAGACGGCGTGGAGCCCGTTTTCTCCTTATCTGTGTGTGTGTGTTTGTAATAGGTTCGTTAATTCGTGACTCAATTTCGTCCGCAGAGTCTACAGTTCTAATACTTTCGGCATGATCGAACATATGTGACAGCGTCACTTCGTCTACGAAAGAAGACTCGCGTTGCCGTAGTTCGTCGTTAATCCCTACCGTTCCAGCTGTGTCGACCAGACCTCGCGTCGCGTCTCCTTCTACGGCCTCCGAGTCGCGTGGATCCCTCTCGTCGTGTATATTGCGTTTGTCCGGCGCAAGTGTCAATGATGTTAATTCGCGTGATTCTAAATTTTGGTCGCTCGCTTCGAGTTCTTCTGTAGGTTCAAGATCCCAATCGCATTCATCCATATCATAATCGTGATATTGTCTCTCAGGAATATATTCTTCAATATTTTCGTCATTTTCCGAATCTGCATCTAACAATTGTTCAATTTCTTGTTCAGTTAAATTATTCTTGAATTTACTTCTACTCCCGGTTACGGGATTTATTTGAATTATGTAAATACCGTCCGATCCAATTGGATTTTGCACGGGATTTCGCGATAAAGCATCAGCATTAACGTTGGTCTTTCCCGCTTTATAGACTACATCGTATTCATATTCAGCAAGTTTTAATCTCCAACGGTGGGCGGAGCGTTCCGTAACCCGAAAGGCATTCTAACGAACTCGAAGTGACCGCGCGGTGTAGTGAACACGGTTTTATGACGATCATCCGATGCTACTTCTATTTGATGGAAACCGGAAGCTAAATCAAAAACAGAAAAATATTTTGCCCCTCCCAATTGATCGAAGATATCATTGATATTAGGTATCGGATATGCATCAGCAATTGTCTTTTCATTCAAAGCTCGATAATCAAATACTACTCTCCATTTTTTGTTACCTTGTGAATCATCTTTTTTAGGCACGACCCACACAGGACAGTTGTACGGTGAAGTAGAAGGAATTATTATGCCCTTTTCCAGCATATCCTCCACCTGCTTACCACACACACCGTTGGCCAGAGTGTACGCACACCTGCGTACACTCTGGCCAACGGTACCCACGGGTGTTGATCGGAAAATCGTCTGTTGTCGGTATTCGATGTTGTAATACCGTAGTGCAAGTTAACGCGTCGCCTGGAATCTGGTACAGGTGTGCGCTCTCCTTTAAAAGTGTCCTAATACTTGCACCCTCTTTTTCGATTTGAAATTTTGAGTAAAGATAAAAGAATAAAGGCACAGTCGGAAAGCAACTCTAGTAAAAAATAGTAGACGACACTGAAAAAGACGGACGATCCTCGGTTACAATGGTCAACAATAATCAAACACTTTCCCTTCGGGACGCGCTAGCCGTAATCCCCAACTACGATGGTCGTACGATGTCCTTAACTATGTTTATTCAAGGATGTTACGAGGCCCTTACTATGATGGGACCGGGAGCCGAAGGTAATTTGGTACGGGCTGTACGTGTAAAAATTATAGGTGAACCTCGTCGAACGATACAAGACATGCAATTCGAGACAATAGGAAGTTTGGGAAAATTTCTTAAAGAAAGGTACGGTCCAACCTATAAGGTCTATCAACTACAAGGACAGCTGGGAACTATATATCAACGTGAAAATGAATCGGTAATCGCTTATGCGAATCGCGTGAAAGATATTGGCAATCTAATTATGGAAAGTTACGATAGGGAGGGAGATGACGCGAGATCGGAAGCTTCCATTGAAAACACTAGAAAAAGTTTGCCCGTCTGTTTTTTGCATGGATTGAAACCGGAGATAGAGCAACGGCTTACGCTTAGAGACGATATTGACGAATTAATTCTCCACGCCGTACAGATTGAAAAAGAATTAGTGTCGCGCGCCGCGTTGAGAAGCCGAGATCGGGAAACCTCAGGTGTTCGGGACGTAAAACCCGAGGTCCGACACAACGTGCGTACCATAGGTACCGAGGCAACGGTATGCCAGCTGTCCCTAGCGGATCCGAGCAACCGTCATTTTGTGGTTGCTTTACGGTCACATACAAGTAACCGTCATTATGAGGTTCATTTCCAGTTGTTTTACCGTAAAACAACTGTAATGTAACCGACAAAGCGACCGTTATTTTGGAACAAAAAAGAACCCGATTGCAACTGCAAAGCGACCAATGTTTTAACCAAAAACAAACTTTAAAGTAACGCAGAAGTAACCGACAGTTTGTTAAAAGTTGTTTTTCGGTTATTTGAAAGATCTTCATATAACCGAATAGTAACCCGAAACGGAACATTGAGTTCATTACGGGTCACTTTACGGTTCACTTTACGGTTACCCGCCGGTCACTAGGTTCCTTCTCGGTTATTCTGGAGTGATTTTTTGTTCCATAACGACCGGTCACTCTTCGGTTATTTTGCGGTTCTTCAGATCCGCTAGGGGTGCGACGAGAAGGGGCATGTAGCGAAAGAGTGCCCGAAAATGAATGTTTCATACGCGCAAGCTACCGGTGCTATAAAAAAATCGAGTGAACAACGAACCGAAAATACATGTCAAATTTGTAAAAAAATCGGACATACTGCCGATAAATGTTTATTTTCGCCATTGCATGACAACAAAAATAGCATCGAAGCGCCGCAACTAACAATATGTCAGGTTTGCAATAAACGCGGACATACGGGTGATCGATGTTAAAAAATATATCCTCCAAGAAGGAACGATGTCGTAAATTCGCGTGTAATTTGCCAACTTTGTAAAAATGTCGGACATTATGAAAACCAATGTTCGCAACGATCGAGACCGATGGAAATGGTAAGAATGCAAGTCCCGCATAATCTTAGATACCAGGGGGCTAACGCGATACATTGTCAAATCTGTAAAAAAGAGGGTCACGGAGCACACATTTGTCCATTTCGTAATAATTATTCGCAACCTTTGACGAATAACCGATTCAACGATCACCGCGAATCGGAGAAACCTGGTGATAATGCTGGTAACGGAGAGTCACAATGTTTTTATTGCAAGAAGTCGGGTCATTTCATCCGCGATTGCCCCGTACGACCACAAAATAACGAAAAATATAGGAATTCGGGAAACGTTCGGGGGCTCCCGAGCTCGGGTGCGCCCAGGGAGACCCCACCGAATACGTACCCGGTCCGTATAATCGGTTCAACAAGTCTGCCGTCCAGAAGCGAGTAAGTACAATTCTTAATATTCATCTGCATATGGAAAGTAGCGTTCCGAGCGTAAAATTGAAAGCTTCTGAATTAATATCACCTATTACCTTGATGATCGATACTGGTGCCGTGCCAAATATTTTGAAAAAGAAATTTATAAAAGAAACAAGTTTGATAAAACGTGATAAAATTTTAAAACTTAATGGCATTACTAGAGATTCAATTATTACTTTGGGCTACGTAAACATACAGGCGTTCGGTCGCTTTGCTACTTTTCATATTGTTGACAACGATTTTCCCGTTAATGACGGCGGAATTTTGGGAGCAGAATATCTTGACGGAAATCGCGTGAAAATTGATTACGAAAATAGACAATTAGAAATGCAAAATACGATAATTCCATTTGCCACTCAAGAAATTATTATTCTTCCTGCAGAAACAACGAAATTATGTTTTGTGCGAATTAAAAATCTAGATGCGAGGGCGGGATATCTACCCCCTCTCGATGGAGGAGAAGGAATCGATATAAGTCATGGATTTGTTAAAAATAATAACGGCAAAGGATATGTCTATATTACGAATACCAACAACCATACAGTTGCTATACAGGTACCGGTAATAGAGTTAATATCATCGGAGGGATTAACTAACAACACCGAGGTAAGGAGAGACGACGAGGAGATGGAAATGGGAGAGCAGGAACAGGTAATAGGTAGCGCAGCGGTGGAAGAACCTTTGAGATCTGACTTTGTAATTTCTCAAAGAGAATTTGGGTCCACCGCTGGACAAAGCACCTTTGTCGAAAAAAATTATTTACAAGAAGATGTTTTGAAAGATTCTGTTTGCAAAGAGGAAAATGAAATTTTGGATAAAGTAGAGATTTGTGAAAATAAAGTGCAGCCTACTAAAGCCATATTTGAATATATTGAGAAAGTTGAAAATCAAGTAAAGAACGTCGCGTCATTAATAGAGAAATTGGTAATATTGTTCTTAATATTGTTTGGTATCATTGGTAAGAAAGACTATTGTGCCAAAAATGAAGAAGAAAAAACTGAGAATCAAATAAATAATAGAGAAACTGTTTTACTAAATGAGGTAGAAGAAATTCCAGTGAAGTCAAATAAGAGTAATACTCGTGTGGGTAAATTGAAGAATTGTGAAGATAACAAAAAAGGATATCCGGACGTAAAAAAGTCGGAACCGAAATAAAAATTTTTACAGATATCCGAACCCGGAAAAGAGGCGGATTATGGTAAGAAAAATAATTAAATTAACCACGAGATATATACGAGTACTTCGAGTTTTGAGAATGCATCTACAGTGAGTGAACAAGTATCTTTTTGTCATGAGAAAAATAATTCTAATTTTTCGAGAAAAGTCAAGTCACCAAAAGTAATTGGATATTCTAGTAATTTGGACTCAGGAAAACCTGAGGAAAATGCGACAAAAATTTTTGACGATAGAAATGATGAAAAAAATATTGATTTTGATTTGAGCAAAGCGACGAGAATAAATAATGATAAATTCAATACTAATGAGTTAATTAAAGACGACATTGAAATCTGCGAAGAATTAGTTGAATTAAATAGCCAAAAAGGTTGGGAAGAATTTACGGAAAATAATGTTTATCCTCATTGCAAAGAATCTTTCTTAGAATCACAAAATAATCAACCTGTTAATGCCAAAGACAGCAACTTTATCACAACAAATCCAGTAAATTCAATTAAAACTGCAAAATCATATAGAATTTTAGATGAGGCACTCGTGAGTAGACTCAATATTGTGTCAGTCACTAATAAAATACCGCCATTCGCTCGCGAGAATTCGTGTTATGTAATATCGGAAACAAATATGATTGACCGTTATGATCAAATACAAAATTTATTAAGACTTTCAGATCTCGATGAAAAAGAGGGTGCAAGTATTAGGACACTTTTAAAGGAGAGCGCACACCTGTACCAGATTCCAGGCGACGCGTTAACTTGCACTACGGTATTACAACATCGAATACCGACAACAGACGATTTTCCGATCAACACCCGTGGGTACCGTTGGCCAGAGTGTACGCAGGTGTGCAGGTGTGCGCTCTCCTTTAAAAGTGTCCTAATACTTGCACCCTCTTTTTCATCGAGATCTGAAAGTCTTAATAAATTTTGTATTTGATCATAACGGTCAATCATATTTGTTTCCGATATTACATAACACGAATTCTCGCGAGCGAATGGCGGTATTTTATTAGTGACTGACACAATATTGAGTCTACTCACGAGTGCCTCATCTAAAATTCTATATGATTTTGCAGTTTTAATTGAATTTACTGGATTTGTTGTGATAAAGTTGCTGTCTTTGGCATTAACAGGTTGATTATTTTGTGATTCTAAGAAAGATTCTTTGCAATGAGGATAAACATTATTTTCCGTAAATTCTTCCCAACCTTGTTGGCTATTTAATTCAACTAATTCTTCGCAGATTTCAATGTCGTCTTTAATTAACTCATTAGTATTGAATTTATCATTATTTATTCTCGTCGCTTTGCTCAAATCAAAATCAATATTTTTTTCATCATTTCTATCGTCAAAAATTTTTGTCGCATTTTCCTCAGGTTTTCCTGAGTCCAAATTACTAGAATATCCAATTACTTTTGGTGACTTGACTTTTCTCGAAAAATTAGAATTATTTTTCTCATGACAAAAAGATACTTGTTCACTCACTGTAGATGCATTCTCAAAACTCGAAGTACTCGTATATATCTCGTGGTTAATTTAATTATTTTTCTTACCATAATCCGCCTCTTTTCCGGGTTCGGATATCTGTAAAAATTTTTATTTCGGTTCCGACTTTTTTACGTCCGGATATCCTTTTTTGTTATCTTCACAATTCTTCAATTTACCCACACGAGTATTACTCTTATTTGACTTCACTGGAATTTCTTCTACCTCATTTAGTAAAACAGTTTCTCTATTATTTATTTGATTCTCAGTTTTTTCTTCTTCATTTTTGGCACAATAGTCTTTCTTACCAATGATACCAAACAATATTAAGAACAATATTACCAATTTCTCTATTAATGACGCGACGTTCTTTACTTGATTTTCAACTTTCTCAATATATTCAAATATGGCTTTAGTAGGCTGCACTTTATTTTCACAAATCTCTACTTTATCCAAAATTTCATTTTCCTCTTTGCAAACAGAATCTTTCAAAACATCTTCTTGTAAATAATTTTTTTCGACAAAGGTGCTTTGTCCAGCGGTGGACCCAAATTCTCTTTGAGAAATTACAAAGTCAGATCTCAAAGGTTCTTCCACCGCTGCGCTACCTATTACCTGTTCCTGCTCTCCCATTTCCATCTCCTCGTCGTCTCTCCTTACCTCGGTGTTGTTAGTTAATCCCTCCGATGATATTAACTCTATTACCGGTACCTGTATAGCAACTGTATGGTTGTTGGTATTCGTAATATAGACATATCCTTTGCCGTTATTATTTTTAACAAATCCATGACTTATATCGATTCCTTCTCCTCCATCGAGAGGGGGTAGATATCCCGCCCTCGCATCTAGATTTTTAATTCGCACAAAACATAATTTCGTTGTTTCTGCAGGAAGAATAATAATTTCTTGAGTGGCAAATGGAATTATCGTATTTTGCATTTCTAATTGTCTATTTTCGTAATCAATTTTCACGCGATTTCCGTCAAGATATTCTGCTCCCAAAATTCCGCCGTCATTAACGGGAAAATCGTTGTCAACAATATGAAAAGTAGCAAAGCGACCGAACGCCTGTATGTTTACGTAGCCCAAAGTAATAATTGAATCTCTAGTAATGCCATTAAGTTTTAAAATTTTATCACGTTTTATCAAACTTGTTTCTTTTATAAATTTCTTTTTCAAAATATTTGGCACGGCACCAGTATCGATCATCAAGGTAATAGGTGATATTAATTCAGAAGCTTTCAATTTTACGCTCGGAACGCTACTTTCCATATGCAGATGAATATTAAGAATTGTACTTACTCGCTTCTGGACGGCAGACTTGTTGAACCGATTATACGGACCGGGTACGTATTCGGTGGGGTCTCCCTGGGCGCACCCGAGCTCGGGAGCCCCCGAACGTTTCCCGAATTCCTATATTTTTCGTTATTTTGTGGTCGTACGGGGCAATCGCGGATGAAATGACCCGACTTCTTGCAATAAAAACATTGTGACTCTCCGTTACCAGCATTATCACCAGGTTTCTCCGATTCGCGGTGATCGTTGAATCGGTTATTCGTCAAAGGTTGCGAATAATTATTACGAAATGGACAAATGTGTGCTCCGTGACCCTCTTTTTTACAGATTTGACAATGTATCGCGTTAGCCCCCTGGTATCTAAGATTATGCGGGACTTGCATTCTTACCATTTCCATCGGTCTCGATCGTTGCGAACATTGGTTTTCATAATGTCCGACATTTTTACAAAGTTGGCAAATTACACGCGAATTTACGACATCGTTCCTTCTTGGAGGATATATTTTTTAACATCGATCACCCGTATGTCCGCGTTTATTGCAAACCTGACATATTGTTAGTTGCGGCGCTTCGATGCTATTTTTGTTGTCATGCAATGGCGAAAATAAACATTTATCGGCAGTATGTCCGATTTTTTTACAAATTTGACATGTATTTTCGGTTCGTTGTTCACTCGATTTTTTTATAGCACCGGTAGCTTGCGCGTATGAAACATTCATTTTCGGGCACTCTTTCGCTACATGCCCCTTCTCGTCGCACCCCTAGCGGATCTGAAGAACCGCAAAATAACCGAAGAGTGACCGGTCGTTATGGAACAAAAAATCACTCCAGAATAACCGAGAAGGAACCTAGTGACCGGCGGGTAACCGTAAAGTGAACCGTAAAGTGACCCGTAATGAACTCAATGTTCCGTTTCGGGTTACTATTCGGTTATATGAAGATCTTTCAAATAACCGAAAAACAACTTTTAACAAACTGTCGGTTACTTCTGCGTTACTTTAAAGTTTGTTTTTGGTTAAAACATTGGTCGCTTTGCAGTTGCAATCGGGTTCTTTTTTGTTCCAAAATAACGGTCGCTTTGTCGGTTACATTACAGTTGTTTTACGGTAAAACAACTGGAAATGAACCTCATAATGACGGTTACTTGTATGTGACCGTAAAGCAACCACAAAATGACGGTTGCTCGGATCCGCTAGGGACAGCTGGCATACCGTTGCCTCGGTACCTATGGTACGCACGTTGCGTCGGACCTCGGGTTTTACGTCCCGAACACCTGAGGTTTCCCGATCTCGGCTTCTCAACGCGGCGCGCGACACTAATTCTTTTTCAATCTGTACGGCGTGGAGAATTAATTCGTCAATATCGTCTCTAAGCGTAAGCCGTTGCTCTATCTCCGGTTTCAATCCATGCAAAAAACAGACGGGCAAACTTTTTCTAGTGTTTTCAATGGAAGCTTCCGATCTCGCGTCATCTCCCTCCCTATCGTAACTTTCCATAATTAGATTGCCAATATCTTTCACGCGATTCGCATAAGCGATTACCGATTCATTTTCACGTTGATATATAGTTCCCAGCTGTCCCTGTAGTTGATAGACCTTATAGGTTGGACCGTACCTTTCTTTAAGAAATTTTCCCAAACTTCCTATTGTCTCGAATTGCATGTCTTGTATCGTTCGACGAGGTTCACCTATAATTTTTACACGTACAGCCCGTACCAAATTACCTTCGGCTCCCGGTCCCATCATAGTAAGGGCCTCGTAACATCCTTGAATAAACATAGTTAAGGACATCGTACGACCATCGTAGTTGGGGATTACGGCTAGCGCGTCCCGAAGGGAAAGTGTTTGATTATTGTTGACCATTGTAACCGAGGATCGTCCGTCTTTTTCAGTGTCGTCTACTATTTTTTACTAGAGTTGCTTTCCGACTGTGCCTTTATTCTTTTATCTTTACTCAAAATTTCAAATCGTTCAGGTGTGTCTTTAGAACCGCCCGCAATAGCGTGATCGTCTTTAATAATTAATTTCTTCAGCAAGTTCGTAGGTTTGATTGTTAATGATTTTAATATAGATCTCAATTTGTTTGGCTGTGAAATGTTATCTCCTCGTTTGGGAGTAGATTTTATTTTACTATCAATTATTTCACGATTCTCAGAAGGCAAAGTATTAAATGGTGTAGAGCCACCCAAAGGAGTGTAGTAGGTATCGTTAGAGGAAAGAGAAGCTTTAGGTGGTAAAGAACTGGCAGTCGTCGTTAGAACAAAAGGCGTCTGGTCCACACCTGGGGATTTAGGTGTTTCAGTCGAACTCTTCAAATCCTCTATTCTGACCTGTGTTGACTCAGGTGTTGGTATCGCGCGACCCGCCCTTGGTATATTACTACCGGTAAATATGAAGATGCGACGTTATTATCCGATCCCGTAATAAACCCTACCAATGACAACCCTTTATTTGGTTCTCCTGTTTCCACGGCTTTACGGACTCTTTCGGAAAATTGTTCGAAACTTTCTTCAAATTCTGGAATGTCGTTATAGGTTTTGTTGGACTTTTAAATTAATTCTGTTTATTTTCTGATTCATCCGTTTCAAAATCGGCGTCGCTTATTGATTTCTTGTCGTCACTGTCGTCGTTCACTTTGTCGTTATTATATTCTTTTTGTTTTGTCTTAGTAATGCCCCCACTTGTTATTTCCAAAAAATTGATTTTACTATCCCCATCCAATGTAACGCTCTCTCTTTTTCCCGCTTTCGTTAATGACTTTTCTACGTTTTCCGTAAGAGTATTGTTCAATTCGTCTGATTCTAAGTCGGAGCTCTCGGTGTCTGTTTCTTGAGGGGGTTCGATAGGCTCGACAGGCACAGCTGTCGGATTCGCGATTACGTTACCGAGTTGATGCGCGGTGGCTATACCAGTGGTGGTGGAAGAATTTATTTCTCGCGAGTTATTTCTTCTGTCGTTAGGGTAGATATGTACTACTGAATCTTCAACACTCGTTTTTGACCGAGTTCCGTGCATTTATAATAATTATGTTACCCGTTTATTTCGTACGATTATGACGCTGTTTGTAGTTGTATCTAAATTTCTTCGCGGTTTTTGATTTTTTTGCTTAATTGTTTTCAATTGAAATTGATTGTACCAACAAATAAAAATGTTTATGATTTGAAACAAGTACTTTTCTATCATTTGAAGGAATGATACGCCTAAAAGAGGCAAAGAAGAAACTTTTTTGATGGCTGAAATTTAATTCGTGTATGTCGTGTGTGTCTATACGCACATACCCATATATATATATATATCTATCCAAATATATATATTTATATATATATATATTTTTTTTATTTGGTGAACACAAAAAGAAACGGTAATTTTTAGGTTTCGGTAAGGTCTGTTATTATTGGTCTTGATAAAATTATTTCTGTATCGACTCACTTTATTTTGGTAATTACTGGTAATTTCTCCCACTCACACGCGGTTACAGTCGGGTGATAACTCGATTTTATTGAACTATTATTTGATTTGACTTGGTTTTTGTCAACAATTATGCCTCTGTACAAATTCTTAAGTTGTCTCAAAAAATTTTTACGTCCTCCAGATCTTCTTTTGCCCATTTATTTAGTAAATTGTTGGGGAGTGGAGTATCGCGGTGGACCGCGCAAGTCTCCAAGGATGAGAGGAGAGTATCGCGGATGTCCGCGCAAGTTTCTCAAAAGGTGTAGGTATAAGGGTATCAGAAGACGAGGAGTTCTCAATGTGTGACTTTCTTTCTTTTAAAAATTCTATTTTTTTTTTTTTTTTTTCAAATAATATAATAAAATTGAGTTATTCGATTTTTCGAGGCACTGGTTTCCGTGTGGATCTTCTTAATTTTATTTTAGAATTTTCTTTTTGTATTTTTCTTTGTAATTGTAATTTTAGTAAAAATCGATACTTATTAATTTGATCAAGAGTTTCTATGGCTTTTATTTTGAGTTCTAAATTTTTACCACAATTTTTTTCGACCTTTTCATTTAAACTTTTCATTCGTTAATTACCGTTTATTTATTTTATTGTTCCTTGAAAATTATTATTTATTCTTTTACTATTCTATACACAATTTTTCCTGTCTTCGCATACAAAAGTATTCTTTTTGGATCCCGGACGAGCCCCCAATTTTTGTTACGTCAAATTTGCAAAAATTAAATAATTTCGACAATCTTACACGTTTTGCACGTTAACGAAAGAATTTACCGTGCGCTAATTAAGAAATATAAAATATTCCTTTGACTACAACTGACGATAGTATCATTAACGCAAGCCTGTTTTCGGGTCTAATCTTTCGAAAAATAACCCAGGATTAGGCTAAAGATTCTACTTTTGCAGAGGTGAAAACTAGGATAATTTGTGTATTTACGACGATATTTATATATTTTCCTTACTTACGTTGTTATACTTTGTACTTACGTAATATTTACCGTGTAATTGATCTTGTTATACGACGTGGAGGTGCCCTCTTCCTCTGGTCAGTTATTCGGATGATAATTCCGTAGAAGTCTTGGGTATCGGAAAATCGCGGGATGACGGAATCAAACATGAGAGATATTTAATTTGCAGCTTAATGGTTGTTTATTCCAAAAAAATATAGCGCAAACGTAAATCAATATTTGACCGATATCCACCGAAAAATTCGGGGCGTACTTAAGGTTGTTGATCAAAAAAGTAAAAATGGTGTCAGGTTTTCGAAATTTATACAGTGCATAGGTGAAGGTTTTCTTCATCGACGGCTAAAAAAGTTTAATCCGGTTATAACATTCTTTTTCGAGATATTAAACGTTAAAGTTGACACCAAACAGCACGTAGATACATTGGTTATATAGCGTGAGGAATCACCGGCCACATTTATTTACTTATATCTTCCGTGTGGGAATTGCCAGCTTTATGAAAAACGCATATTATATAGTGTAGAGTATGAGGATTATGACGGTGTAACTTTTTTGTGGGATTCTAAGTGTTTTTGAAAAAAAAATTACAAAAAAATGTTAGACAATACATCGTGAAACTGTGCGAAGTGAGCTGACGTCGCTCCGCCTGCCGTGCCTGCCCCACACCCCGCATGTCACCTCACCTATCCCCTTCCTAATGCCGTTGATCAACAACCTTAAAATGTTAAACGGTGGTTCGATAAATTGGTGTCGATTTCTAATACAATGATGTAGGAAAAACAAAAGTTTTTGACTTCAAAATCCACTAGTCGTGTTACAATCGGAATATTCACGCAAGTTTTCTCAAAAGAATTGTTCAAAGCATGAGGCTACTTGTATGACAATGGGTCAAGGAGTGACAATACCTTTGACCGTAATAAAGATCGGATAGTGCGTGGAAGATGAGGCGGAGCAGCAGGAGCCCCCGCTGCAGGAGCAGCCGCGACCCTCTTGTCCGGTGCTTTTATACAACTGTGTACCCCTTCTCCTAACTTATTTCTAGAATCTACTTTTAATTAGGCTACCATATGCGTCCCCGCGCGTCATTCGGAAGTTTGGGAGGGTGACATATGAGTCTTCGATATCGATATACCTCGAAGGTGTTACGGCTAGCCTAGTAACCGCTTCACCTATACATGTCCCCTAGCAAGATGATACACGCTTCCCATTGTTCCTCGCGTTCTCGGGTCGGCTGAGATTAAGTCTCATATCTGATAGGCGAATTTCGTATCGGACGTTCCAGTTCTATTTTGATTGCAGAATAAATTATGCCTGCTTGTCTTTCGCGAGGGCTATCATATAGTGAACTGGAAGATCGAATAACGCAAATAATTTTAATAACTGTTGCTACATATTTCATTAATTGTCATCCTTGTGGTTAAAATATATTTTGTTAATTAATATAATTTCTTTAATTATTTTTATAAATTCCAAGTTTAACGATTAAAACATTATTGCTTAATTTGTCAAGATTCCATCATTATTTATTTGGAGGGAGAGTATTTGTCATAGTCGACTCTTCTTTATTCTCGATCGATTACGTCGAAACAATTATCAATGGAGAAAACTGAACAATAATTAATTTTAATAATATGATAAATTAGATCACCGACATTTTTGTGCCAAACAATCTTTTTGGAGAGTTTCAATCTCAAGCCGAAATTCTGAGAAATAAAGTTAAATCTTTATTTGATTATCAGTTTTTCGGGGGAGATATCAGTCGTTTTATTAGTCCCGTATGAGGGTTGTTAATAATAGTTCTTAGATGGTTGGAGGATTTTCCAACAGAACTCATTTCTTTCCGACGAAAAGGTCGGGTGAACCGGGCAGAAGCCTCGGGTTAGATTTTAGGCTCTCTACCTTTGTCATCGACAACAAGAGAACTCTTCGACTATTATATCTTTTTAATCCCCGGCCAGTTGGCTAGTGATTGAACGGTCCAGTGCTGGCGCAGCGATTCTCATTTGAATTCTTTCTTGAATCTTTATGATAAAGTTTCCGAAGCAAATTTTCTAAGTATTTTCGAAATGTTTTGCGAAGTTACGTCGTGACGTAACACATCACCGATTTTCAAAGTATCGGGTAATGGATACCGACACTTAGGTGCATCACCGATTTTCAAAGTATCGGGTAATGGATGTGGTAATGGATATATAATAGTTCCAATACTTTAGAAAAATTTGCTTAATAAATGAATATATAATTAAATAAATCGAAAAATCATTCAAAAAGTTAATAAATAAGTAGATAAATTGCAAAATCGTTTGAAAAATTGATAAATAAATGAATAAATATAGTGTCCTTATATTTAAGTTAAGCTAGTCCTTGCGATCCGTACTAGTCTTTTGGCGCACTGTTCCGAAAATTCTGTAAAAGCTAACATTTTTATATATTTATATATAAAAATGTTAGCTATATATATATATATATATATATATATATATATATATATATATACCCCAAAAAACGTCAGCCCATACTTTTTTATAGTATAGTATAGATATATATATATAATATAATAAGTATATATATATACTTATTATATTATATATATATATCTATACTATCTATACTATACTATAAAAAAGTATGGGCTGACGTTTTTTGGGGTACTGACGTTTTGGAGGGCTGACGTTTTAGACGTGTAGAGTAGAGTAGAGTAGAGTAGAGTAGAGTAGAGTAGAGTAAAGTAGCCAAATGGTCTTAAAATACAAAATAATCTTAACGACTCGAACGAAATTGAAAATATTGTATGGAAAGAAATATTTCAGTAACTATCTTATCCTCATTGTAATTAAGGACTCCTCATTTGGGCTCACTTCGCACACCAATGTTAACCATTATTGTTCCTTTTGTTTTGGGTCTCCTTCTTTTCCCTTCCACCGAGGGATCTATTTCAAGAAGAATGACGTGAATACGTTTATCTACGACGTCACAAAAAAGAATCACGCGTTTCCTACAACATACGGCCGCAACTGAACCATCCCTTATACTTAACACTTTGCGACGATTTCGCATTTGAACATTGCGAGAGTTTGGCATCATTTCGTAGTGTTGGAGCAATGTCGCGCGGTATTTAGGTAACAGAACGTAAAGACGTAATAGAATCAACCCTAATATACATATTGACCTTTAATGTCACAGGTCGATAACGCATGGTGCAGTGGGTAGTTTTGGAACAATTAACGTTCCGGAACTTTGAAATTCACAACAGAGAAATTATTAGATTTCATCGCAATCGCAACAAAATCGACAAGATATCAGAAAATTCGCGAAGCATTAATAAAATCATAATTCGTCGCCAGTTCACGATCTTTTCATTTAAAATGGGGGGTTGGCGCTAGTGATGCATCAAGCGAGACAATACGAGAATATGTCGAGTTCGATGACAACTTCTCGCATTTGACAAGCCAAGCTGGCATTTCGAGTTCAATACAATGAATGTAGCCGAGACCGATCTCGTTCTTGGAATTGACAGTCAAGTTTTCGTATCGTCTCGATCGCGTTTGACAAAATATTGAATCTCGAGATTCTCGAACGTTACTCAACGGAATATTGGACAGTAGGGATGCAACCATGAAGCGGGAACATTGCGAAGTAGACAACGTTGTTGAGACTGGAGGGAAACGGGTCTGTGAAGATGACTCGCAAGTCGAACAGCCACAAAAAGGGCCCTCGGCGATTCGTACACAGTGTACAATAAAGTACACTTTACTCATTTTCCTCAGATTTTATTTCGCTGGCGCTCAAAATCAACTATTGGAATTGAGTTTTTGGGTGATAGCAGTAAAAATTAATTTCCACATTATGCCCCGTGTTCTCCTAAAATTTATAAATTTACCGATTGTACCAGTATTTTTTTCCCTCAATTAACGATAAAATACTACAAAAAAAACGGTTTCTAGGCTCGGCAAAGAATCTTCGCGCTGAGATTTTTACTATAACTACCGCCGCTGACAAGACGAAATCGGGTAGCTGCAATCTTTGCGCGAAGATAATAAAAATGGCCAACGGCAATACAACGGGATTGAAGAGACATCTCGAGCGTTATCATCCTGAAAAATACTTGCAGATTTATCCAGACGCAGTATCCACCGTAAAGAAGGTGCGTGTGCTGAATAAAGGTACACTAGATCAGTTAAAAAACATACGATATATTGTTTGGTTGCTTATCGAAATTTGCTCTGCGTGAACGTCACAATTTCCCTCTCTTGCGACCGGTAATCGTATCTGGATCTCGTGCCGGTGGAATTACGGATTAAAATGAATATAAATAATAATAAAAAAAATTTACAACGACGACCTTGACCCCCGGTCCTTCGAGGCAGTGATTGCCATGGAGCTCCTAGAATTTGCGCCGTTATCGGTGAGCATCAAAACCGTCAGTCTCGTCACGTTCTCCGCGCGTCTCGTCACAACAACCGCTGTGTTCGTCGTCGAAAAATCGCCATCTGCAGTTTCCTCCGAGCTCCGGGACATTCCTTCGTTGCTCCTCCCGTGAAACGCTTCGCATAGATTTCCAGCATCGGGCGCTGGACCTAATTCCAGTGCACCTGCCACGGCAAACTGCTCGCGGACGCGAAAACAAGATGCTCGGTATTGATTTCGCATAGTTCGCAGCCGCATCCGCAGACACGAGATCCTAGGACGGCTGCCGAGGCGTGAAAAATCTCGCATGCTCGACATTTCGTATAAAAGGAGCAAATTTCAAAGCTCTCGATTAGAGCTAAGCAACGTAATTAAAAAATATTATATCGTATTTTTTAATCGGTCTAATGCACAATCTGTACACACAGAGAAATCGTAAATGTCCTGGCAACTATAAAAAGTCACTTCCAATTTAACTCGATCCTCCCATGCTGCTTTTCAGAACGGAATTAAGGGTAAACCAGTTTTCTCGCAACAAGGTTTCGAGAACCTCTTGGTCGATTGGGCAGCGGAAAATTATTTACCCTTCAGTTTCTTCGACAACGACCGAACCCAGGAATTGTTCCAGTATCTGAATCCGAGCGTCAGTGTCCCTAAACGCAATGAAGTACGAGCGAAAACGATCGAGAGGTTCACGAAGATGCAGACAGCAGTAATGAAAATTTTGCGCGGGAATGAGTCGAAAATATCATTCACTGTGGACGGCTGCACATCGGTATCGCAGAAATCGTACTACGGAATAACGGGACATTTTATCGACAACAACTGGTCTCTTCAGTCTTTCGCGATTGATTTCGTCCCGTCAAATGGTGCCCATTCCGGGCAAGAGATTGCGAAACTATTTCATGGCACACTGAAGGAGTTCGGTCTCCTGGACAAAGTTCACGGGATAACGCTGGACAATGCTTCAGCAAACACAAAATTTGTGGAGCAGCTAGCGCCGCTGATGCTTGGCGATGGCGTCATCTTTGATTCTGAGAATCAACATTTTCGGTGCTTTACTCACATTATTAATTTGGCAGTAAACGATATGCTTCGGGTGGTGCAACACAACATCGACGACGCCGATGAGAGAGAAGAGGATGCCGAATCAGATGGCGACGAAGAGACGTTCGAAGACGGCAGAAGTGTGCTCACGAAATTGAAAAAGATTTTCATGAAAATAAAATACTCAGAGCAGTGGACTAATAAGTTAAAGTCGTGCTGCGAAACGACAAATTCCAAGATGTTGTCGCCAAATATAGGTGTATCGACGCGATGGAATTCGACATGCGATATGGTAGAGACGGCCATTCAAATGAAGCAGGCTTTGAATTTGTTATGCGAGAACAACGCGGTCTTTAACGTGCTGCGTGTATCCGAACGAGAATGGACTCTGCTGGCAGAACTGCTCAAATTATTGCGTCACTTCAAAGTTCTATCTGTTGCCCTGAGTGGCGACAAATATGCAACATTGCCATTGGTGGTAATAGGAATTAACATGATGCTTGACAAAATCGAAGACTGCATCAAATCGCATAACGAAGATCTTCGTAGCCCAGTCAGCACCGTCGTTTACGAGGCCGTTGGTGCAGCTCGAGAGAAAATACTCAAGCACTATCTCAAGACGAATTGGATGTATTGTGTTGTTCTTATCCTCGATCCACGCCACAAAATTGAAACGTTTCAAAAAACGGCATGGGGGAAGGTAATGGCAAGCCAATCCGTTTACTGGTTCGAAGAAATATACCGGCGAAATTACTACGAGCCGAAAAGATCGTTGCTGCCTTCGTCTAACGAGCCCATCCATCCAAACTCCGCGTCTGAGATCGAGCATGATGATCTCCTAGATCTAGGATCGCGGTTCGCATCGAGCAGCTCGACCGATGTGCCGAACGAAAGTAGTTGGCGAAAGGAGTTAGACGAATACCTCGGCCTCAATCGAGCGGAGAAAAACGACGATATATTAATATGGTGGCGCAATCACGAGAAAAGATTTCCGACCGTCGCTTTTATGGCACGAGACTTTTTGGCGATACAAGCAACGTCTGTATCCGTGGAACGTTTTTTTTTCAAAAGCCTCCCTCGTCATTCGAAAGCATCGAAATAGGCTAAACAACGAATTCGGTCGGAATTAGCAGCAAACGATGACACGGCCAAAAAGAGCGTCTCGGCGTAACGACACGTTTCGGGTCAGCGCTGTTTTCGCCGATGTTTTGCCCGACGCTCTTTGCCCCTATGAATTGGCGGCTACGTTGATTCGGACGAGAAGGACCACCGTAGCATAGAATTTCGTGAACGCGTCGTCGACGAGCACGACGAGCACGACATCGGCGACGAGCTGCACGGCGTCGGCGTCGAGCGACACAACGACAACGACCACGACGACCACGTCGACCCGGGTCTCGTCGGCCTCGCCGGCGAACGGACGCGCGAGCGCCCAGAACAGAGTCCAGCCGTGGGAACTACTCCGTCGAGTCAGAGTCCTGGCGGCGAAGGAGCGATGTCCGTCGGGTCGGCAGGTGCCCAAGCGACGCATGAGGCGTCGCGCCACTTCGCAATCGCAGGATCCAGCGGAGCAGCTCACGGAGATGTCGGTTCGCGGTCTCAATCTCTTCCGTTACGCCTCGATATCGGAGGGCGAATGGGCTAAATGAGTGCCTGCGTCTGTGTGCTTGCTGAGCGATTCAGTATTTACGCAATGAAGATTTATTTTAAATTATAAAAGATATACATATCAAAGTATATATATGTGTATTTATATTAAAAAGAAAGTATGAAAATATTATATTATATCGTTAGTGGGGGCGGGAGGGCGTGCGTGCGTCGCTCGCGAAGTGGCTCGAAACGAAATTGAGGCAAAAAAAGTTAACCAGCAAGTTGTCGGCTGTGAGCTTCCAATATATCCGTCACTCCAATTGACGAAGAACGTGTGTATTGACTTGAATGAGTCGGAAGTTAAACTTGGGCCGCGTTCCGATGACGACTGTGTTCGTTGTAATTGTTGTTTTCACGAGCCGTGAAATAAAAAAATGATATTCGTGTACCTCAAGCTGTAATTTAATACATAAACATTTTTTTTAATCAATGGTTGACGGGCATGAAATGGGAAAGCAGCGATACAGAATTCAAAATATAACGATGTCCAAGATTCTCGCTCGTTCTCGCTTGTTACTCCAAGACATTCCGAGTCAAGAATATGATTGAAGTTCGCATCAAATAATCGATACGAGACTTTAATCAAAATGACAAATACAAGCGAGATCAAGCGAGACCGTCAAAATTCTCGTCTCATTCCGCATCACTAGTTGGCGCGCAGGGGGGCGTAGCCCGCCTAATATATGTATATATATAGTGTATAATAAAAACTACCGCGCCACATATATATATATATATATATATATATATATATATATATATATATATATGTAAGCTGTAAAAACGATCAGGAGAAAAACAAAAGGCAATCGGGACGTGAAATAAAAGACGATCTGGAGGGGAAACAAAGGACAATATGGAATGGGAAAAAAATACAATCGTAAGGTAAAACAAAAGACGTTCGGAAGGAAAAACAAAGGACGATTTTATTATAAATGGAGAGATACTTATGGATATAGGCGTACAGGGCATTGCATGAGAAGTCCCCCCATGCATGGTTTTACCTATATATATAGGCCTATAGGGCATTCTATGTCAAGTCCTTCCCTATGTATGCTCTACGTGGCCCAAATTTTTCTAAGTCTCTCAAGGGCCCCCGAAGCCCGGATTTTTCGAAGTCCGAGGGATAGAGGAATTTCCGACGAGTAGTATCGTGTTGGTGATGGAATTGTAAAAAATAGATTCGAAATATTTAATCGAGATTTTGCGGTTTGCAAAGGAACCGAGTTTTCTTTGTAATGGTATCGTAAAGTAAAGCTTAGATTAAAAATCTTCGGATATTAAATCGGGTATTAAAAATAAAAGCATCGTATTATCTACTTCACAGTGGTGTAGAAACGATAATATTTTGCAGTGTGTATTTGAAGATTCTGAGTTTGGAAGGGGGCGGGGGGTTGGCGCGCGAAGCGCGCAGGGGGGCGCAGCCCCCCTAGTATATATATATATATATATTGAAACTTTTTTATAAGTTTGTCCACCCCAAAGATTCTAATTTTGGGGTCAAAATAAAAAGGAGATGGTAAGAGTGATCGACCGGGATTTTATAAAGAATATTTAAATTTTAAATCACCTCAGTTTAGTCGCACATCATGGAGATGTCTCGATTAATTCATCATCGGTGAAGGGAAAATAATAATATGAAAGAAGAGAATTTAAATAGATCTTTAATAATTGTGAAAAATTAAATCTATAAGTTGGAATAGAGGGCAAGAAGATACATCTGAGAACCGCGAAATAAAGCGTGGAGGCACTTGGAGCAGCACGTAAACAAGCTCACCGATACGCGCCCGTATATGTTTGAAATAAATGCGAGATATGCCGACGCGGGCGAGTGTGAGAGCGATACTCAGACTCGCGCGCCAAGTTAGGATTGTAAAGGCTTGTTGTGGGTTTTTCTATATAGGTAGGGATTATGGATCCACACCTATGCAGAATTACCACAATTGTATACGAGATTTGCTGGCTATGCAATACTAGAGAGCAAATCTCGTTATTTAGAGAAGGATTGCGGTAATTGAGAGATTTTTTTTTTATAAGGAATTTTAAAAGGTGATTTGAGACGTGGAAAGACACTTACAAATTGGAAGGAAATCTGATTGAAGCTATTTAGAGGAAAAGGATTGTAGCGAGTGTCGGCGCTGTGTCGAGACTGGCTAGAAGGGACTTTGTGTCGGAGCAATACCGAGACAAAAAGGGATAGGGTAAACTATCCGTGTTGACGCAATGTCAAGACGGAGAGGAGCTTGGGCTATGCTCTAAGGCACAATCTCAAGTGTCGAAGCAGTTTCGAGACTTGAGAATTTTACAAACAGATAGATAATGAGCATGGGCTATACTCAGAGGAACGAGAATGGCAAAGCAATATTGCGACTCTCGAGTTTAATTCAAAAGGATCCTTTAGGTAGGACAGGTAAGATATGAGTGAATACGTCTTGTTCGCGACGTATATTTATATGGATTGCCCCACCATGCATGTGTAGTTGACAGTTGGTACCGAGGCTCAGCTGATTGCTCAGCCGCGGGTGCTATCGTCCACGCTTGGTACGGTGGCATGTGGGATTTAAAGGATTTTGTGGTGGGGTATAGGGCGTTCCGTTACAATATATATATATATATATATATATATATATATATATATATATATTGAGACAAAACCCGTAATCGACTTTTATTTATTTTAACATTTTCTCTCGATCTATTCAATTATCTTTCTTAATTTTGGTCTAGAAGGGTTTCACCCGGCGCGGCCTGGGTCAGGGGCTGCCGGGGCTCAAAATATTTTATTTTATTGTTGGGCGCCAATTGGTTTTGGAGGCCAATAACTCATTGATCAAATTTGTTCGAAATACTTCGTCTGGAAAATGTGGTAGGGTTCGGTCTGGGTGACCCAAAGAAGTTGCAGAGACAATAGTATTTGTGTAACGTGAATCTACTTACAATTTTATTCCTCGTGGTACACAACACAGAATAGACCTCTCGCCTGGTCGAATACAAATTTGGGAACGCGTTTCCCGTCGATCGATGACCTTTTCCTCCTATTCGGAATCGGACTATTGTTTAATGTCGGACTGTCGGACGCACACGACCAATTTTGATGCCGTGACGCTCACGTGCAATAACGCAAGAAATCTAGACCGACGCAACGTGCTCTCCGGCCTAAGATCTACCGACGAGTCTCGTGCTCTCCGGTCTAAGATCTACCGACGAGTCTGTCGATGTCGCTCGTGCGTCGGGTACCTCGAAAATCGATATTTCCGCGCCTGCGCGCGGCTCGCTACGTTTAGGTCTGTTCCATAGTTCCGAAGGCGACCGTAGGGAAAGAAAAAAGGAGAGGGGCACTCGCCTCAAGATGGCGGACTGACGCGGACACGCCAAAAATATATCGCAGTTAGATTTCGTAATAGTTGCATTTATTTCACCCTCAGTAGCATATGGCGCCCAACAAAGTGTGCGAAACCCACGCGAGTGTCAGTCAAACAAAAAATTTCAAGTGAAAAACGAAAATTGTGCAAGAAAACGACGATTTTGTCTCGTGGTCAACGGACGCCGGCGGGGCTCAGCAGAGCGCCAACGGAACACGAGCGAATTCTCGAACATTCGACAGCAGTCAATCGTGTACGTGAGCGAGGCTTACGCACTCGACGAGTCCGAAGCATCGGTACTCGCATTCATCTCGAGGAGAAGCGCATCGAAGTATTACATCAGCAAGTGACGAGAATCTCGTGTTTGCGCGGGAGAGACGACGACGCCGAGCGTGCACAAAGACGACGTTCGCGCTCATCGTAAAAGTGGGGGAAAATCCAACGCAGCTCTCGGTCACCTGGAAAAAATCATTGTGGCGAGCGAAATATTCGAACGCTCGAATTCATCGGACGCAGTGGAAGCAGGTCTGCGCGTGTAAACGCATCTAAACACGCAAAAAAGAGAAGCCGATCGCGATACAGCGCCGCGGCAAACGGCGCACCGGCGAGAGCGGCGCGGCAGGCAACGAGCTTCGCGGATACGGCGCATCGACGCAACGGCGCGCATCGTTGAAACAATTCATCATACACATTCGAAAAAATCTGAAAGCGTTGGAAGCGCTTCAGATTCCACCGGACAAGATGGGAGACGTAATTCTCATCCACCTCGTGAAGGGAAAATTGGATTTTACGACGCAACGGGACTGGGAGCAAGAACTCGGCCAGGATCCGGACAAAGTTCCCAACATGGAAGAATTACTCGAATTTCTCACTCACAAATGCAACACTTTGGAGATGGTCGAGGTCAACAAGCCAAAGCAAGAGCAGTCGAAATCGTCGGAGGGCAAAAGGCCTGAGAGAAAAGTATCGCTGTCAGCCACGACTCAAGATGCGTGCCGACAATGCAGCGAGAAGCATCCGCTGTACAGATGTCAAGAGTTCGCTAAGCTGTCTTCAACGGATAAAATGAAGCAGATAAAGGAATGGCAGCTCTGCACAAACTGCCTCAACCCAGGACATTACGTCAAGGATTGCAAAGCAGCCTCGTGCAAAAAATGCTCGAAACGACACAACACATTCCTGCACTGGGACTCAGAGAAAAAACCGAGCGAAAATCGAGAATCGAAGGAAGAATCGTCGAAGCCGCCATCGGTCGCGATGCACGCGGCGCCCGCAGAAAGTGTCAACGAAAAGTCGGAAAATCCGGTAAGCGTCAATAGTGTGTTGAAAAATTCCTATCACGTTTTACTGTCAACAGCACGAGTTATTGTCGAGGATGATAACGGCCAGCAGCACCTCGCCCGAGCGCTATTAGACCCGGGGTCGCAGTCACATCTCGCGACCGAGAAATTAATCAATCGACTCGGGATACCGACGAAGCGAGAGACTCAGTCGGTTAGCGGAGTTAACCAAGCAAGAACAAACATCGATCGAGCAGCGCGAGTGACGATTCGCTCGATCTACGGTGGATTCGTGGCAAAAATGGATTGTCTCGTACTGCCGACGATAACGGAGAGACTGCCTCAGGTTAGAATCGATAAATCGAGCATCTGTATTCCATCAGGAGTGAAGATGGCAGATCCAGCATTCGACGAGCCTGGACAAATCGACCTCCTCATCGGCGCGGGTTTATTCTGGTCGCTCCTGTGTGTGGGACAGATTAAACGCCAGAAAGGACAACCGTCTCTACAGAAAACACAGCTGGGATGGATAATTGGTGGCGAACTTGCAACCGTAAACAAAGACGCACCGCCTTCTGTGTGTAACCTGGTCACGAACGCGATGCTGCAAAAGCAAATCGAGCAATTTTGGGATCAAGAAGAAATTCAAGAGCGACAGCAGACGAAAGACGAACAGGCGTGTGAATCACACTTCGCAAGCACATTTCGACGAGACGAGAGTGGTCGGTTCATCGTACGTCTACCGAAGCATGAGAGTGTAACTCTCGGCGACTCGGAGGAGCAAGCTCGAAGGCGATTAATTTCGCTCGAGCGCAGACTCGCCAAAGACTCGGAGCTCAAGCGAGCATACGAACAATTCTTGCGAGACTACGAAGAGCAGGGACACATGTCCTTGGCAACGGGGGAATTGCAGCATCAGTCCGAAGAAGTGTATTATCTCCCACACCAGCCTGTCGTGAGACTTGACAGCGTTACAACAAAGCTCAGGGTAGTTTTCGATGCCTCTGCGAAAACATCGCGTGGCACATCTCTCAACGATCGATTGATGGTCGGTCCCAATTTGCAGGCTGAACTCTTGGGAATAATTTTGAGGTTCAGGACTCACCAATACGTGCTCACAGCAGACGTCGCAGCAATGTTTCGGCAGATACTCGTCGATGAGCGAGATCGTGATCTGCAACGAATATTTTGGAGGACCAATCCGCAGCAGCCGATACAAATTTATCGCCTCAACACGGTCACGTACGGTACGACCTGCGCGCCGTATTTGGCGATGCGCTGCTTGAGACAGCTCGCCATCGACGGAGAAGAGGAATTTCCCGCAGCAGCATAATCCTTGCGACGCGACTGTTATATGGACGATATAATCACAGGAGCGAAGACGCTCGAAGACGCGATTGATTTGCAGAAGCAGCTCGCGGAACTGCTAAGCCGAGGACGGTTTCACCTGCGAAAGTGGAGATCAAGCGATCAACGATCATTGGAGCATCTCAACGAACAATGCAAGACCGAAGATTTACTGAAACTCGACGGGCAAGAAGCACTGAAGACACTTGGCCTCCTCTGGAACGCGAGTGGAGACACGCTGCAGTACAGCGTGCAGACGAGTGATACGTACAAGGTCACTAAGAGAAACGTGCTGTCGAAAATCGCACAGATATTCGACCCTTTGGGATTGATCGGTCCGGTACTTATCAACGCGAAGATCGTCATGCAGCAGCTTTGGCAATTGAAGTTAGATTGGGACGAGTCGCTCCCGCAGTCCTTGTACACGACGTGGAACACGTACTATAATTCGCTGCCTCGAATCAACGAGATCCTCATCCCACGCAACGTTAATCCCGGCAACGTCTCCGGAGAAATCGATATCTTCGGATTTGGGGACGCCTCGGAGAAGGCTTATGGAGCCTGCTTGTACGCAGTAAGCACGAATCAGGCCGGCAAGAAAGTGTGTCAGCTGATCTGCTCAAAATCAAGGGTCGCGCCTCTGAAAACGCAATCTCTCCCGAGGCTAAAACTAAACGCAGCTGTGATGCTGGCGAAACTTTACGCGATCGTGAAAGAAGCTTACGGGACGAAGTTGGGCAAGACTTACCTGTGGAGCGATTCGACCATCGTGCTGTGCTGGATACGATTGGAACCACACGCGCTGAAAACGTTTGTAGCAAACAGAGTGACCAAAATTCAGAGTCTCACAGCGAACGCGAAGTGGCTTCATGTGCCGTCGTCCGACAACCCAGCGGATTTACTCTCAAGAGGAATCACTGTGCATGAGCTGATCACCAGCGAGCTGTGGTGGCACGGACCGTCGTGGATCGGAGAGAAGAAACGATGGCCGCCGCAAGAGGTAAACAGAGAAACGAGTGCGCCGGAGCTGAAAACCGTAACAGCGATCGCCGTGCAAAGGGATCACGGGATGTTGGAAAATTATTCCTCGTACGACAAACTGCGGAGGATTGTCGCATATTGCTTGCGTTTCAGGAGAAACCCGAACGAGGAACGAGTCATCGGACCAGTGACAGCCGCGGAGTTCGAGATATCGGAGCGGGCTCTCGTCAAGATGGTACAGCGTCAAGAGTTCTCAACGGAGTTGCTCGACCTTCAGGAAGGACGAGAGTTGACAAAAAACAGCAAGCTCACCGCATTTCGGCCCTTCTTAGACGACGAAGGTGTGATTCGAGTGGGTGGGAGACTGCGGCATGCAGAAATTTCAACAGACCAGAAGCATCCGACTATTTTGCCGTCAAACAACGCGCTGACGAAGCTTATAATTCGTCACGAACACGAGCGATTGCATCACGGCGGAACGGAGCAGTTATTGAGCACGTTGAGACAACGATTCTGGATCCTCAGCGGCCGAAGAGAAATCAAGAAAGTGCTCAAGCGATGCATCAGCTGTTTCCGGTGCAACCCCGCGAGCCCCGAAATTATTATGGGAGACTTGCCGAAAGCACGAGTAGTTGGATTCGCGCGTCCATTTACGTGTACAGGGGTCGACTACGCGGGACCTATGAGAATCAAGGAGAGTCGAGGTCGAGGTCGAGTGCACGAGACGAAGGCCTACATTGCAATATTCGTGTGCATGAGCACCAAAGCCGTGCACTTGGAATTAGTCACCGAGCTGACTTCGGAAGCATTCATCGCGGCGCTAACACGGTTCACCGCGCGAAGAGGAATTTGCAACCAGCTCTTTTCGGACAACGGGACGAATTTTATTGGAGCAAACCGAGAGCTCAAGGAGATTTACGACTTCGTGGCAAAAGAGAATGAGACACTCACGTCTCACCTGGCCAAGCAGAATATCAAGTGGAATTTTATTCCGCCTCGTTCACCGAATTTTGGCGAGCTTTGGGAAGCCGCGGTCAAGGCAGCGAAGAAACACTTCTACGCTGTGACGAAGGGTCTGACGAAAACGTTCGAGGAGTTCTACACGCTTCTCGTAGATATCGAGGCCGTTCTAAACTCGCGGCCGCTCACTCCGTTATCAAACGACCCATCTGACTTATCCGTCCTCACTCCCTCACACTTCCTTATTGGCGACTCGCTGATTCAACCTGTACAGCATAATCTCTGTGAGGTTTCAGACAATCGGCTGTCACATTGGCAGCACGTGCAGAAACTCAGGCAGCATTTCCGGAAGCGCTGGCACTTGGAGTACCTGCAAGAGTTGCAGCGCAGACACAAATGGTCCACTGGCAACGGTGACCTGAAAATCAACGACATGGTTCTTCTTATGGAGGACAACATGCCACCCCTTCAGTGGAAAATGGGGAGAGTCGTCGAGCTGCATCCTGGGCTCGATTCCGTGACCCGAGTCGCATCCGTTCGTACTGCGGGCTCAGTCCTGAAGAGATCCGTACGCAAATTGTGCGTCTTGCCAATCGAAGAGGCAACCTAGAGAAGAGACGGAGTCAACACGCGACAATGAAGACACTAGTCCGCTAGTGTAACGACGAAACATTATTATCATTGATTTACTAGCGCCACGTTTATTTTGTTCTTAAAGTTTATGCGCTAAATATGCGAAATGAAAGTTTTTTTTATTTTTTTTAAGTTTATACGCCAGATGTGAGAAATGAAAGTTTTGTTCCTGAAAGTTTATACTCATGTTCTGAGAATTGAAAGTTCCTACTATAAGAATTTAAGGCATTTTATTGTATCGAGTCACTCTTTGAAACTCATAAATTGTATCGTTGAAAGCGGTCCTTTCAAGGGGGGCGGAATGTTCCATAGTTCCGAAGGCGACCGTAGGGAAAGAAAAAAGGAGAGGGGCACTCGCCTCAAGATGGCGGACTGACGCGGACACGCCAAAAATATATCGCAGTTAGATTTCGTAATAGTTGCATTTATTTCACCCTCAGTAACAAGGTCTATTTTCCGTTGGCGCTGTCGCGCGAGACGTCGAGCACGAAATTACTGTCACAATATTGATCTACACATTCAATTAATCACAGTGAAAATATAAACGTATTTGTAGATGCTTCGAAAACTTAAAAAACATAAATTGTATTAACTAAAATATCTCATCAGAGTCTCGCTTGAACGCGTAGTGGTATTGTATTATCACGCTGTCAGAGCTAAATTTGGTCGTTTTAAAGGTAAATTTGTGACACAAAACAAAAAAAAAGTAGATAGAAAATCTAATTTTTGCGCCACGACTATAGAACCGCCACGAAAAATCGGGTCGCTGAAACCAAGGTTGAAACGGCGCCGGTTGACACTGGAGGTTATGTTGATTTTTATCATCGTCCGCTACATCCGGTTATACATAACTTCTGAGTGCCGATGAAGTGTTTGACGTTGGAATTACACCCAAATACTTCGACAACGTCCCTTTTTTATATTTTATACGGAATCGTGACACTCTAAGGAATCCATAGCACATTTGATATTGTATAAAAGTTCAGTTTATATATGTTAATTTTCGTTCCGAAGTACGAAATCGGTTAGTTTCCCATAAGAGCCCGTGCATAAAAATTCTTTTTTGAATATTTATTTTCTCGGCAATTTAGTCGATAACCCAGCTTGAAACTTTGCAATCGCATTTCGAAGGGATTCAACTATTATATAAAAAAATGTTAAGTCTTAAAGTTCAGAAAGGTTAATGCGCAACGACTACCTTAAGAGGTTAGAAGGGTAAAAACGACGTTGCATAATGTTTTCATGTATTTCAGATAAAACAAGGATGCAAAGTAGAACCTTGCACATTGCTTCCTCATTATTCTTCGCTTCTTACAAAGCTACCTCTATGAGGAAGTATGTTATTCAATTTTTGGCTACCTCATAGAGGAAGCTTTGTAAAACGCGAAAAATAATGAGGAAGCAATGTGCAAGCTTCTACTTTGCATCCTTGTTTTAATTAGATAAATATACAAGTTGTGGATTCGCTTTTTCTATTTCGTTATTACGTTATTTCGTGATTATTAGAGCGTTTCCGGAAGTGAATGTGATAATGTATATTTTTTAAAATAATTCAATATTTTATACATAAAATTTTATACATAAAATTAGACATAAAATCAAAAATTTCATACCGTTCGTCACTAAATTATACATATATAATGGCTGAATATTGCTTCATTTATATACAAAATTTGAGCTCGCTATCTTAAGTTTTGCGAAAGTTACAATAGAGCGATAATGTCAATTATTTGAAAAATTCAAAACATCATAAAATTTTAACGGTTCAACCGATCTTAACCAAATTCAATTTTAATATCAATATCTCTAAAATTGAAAGAGTTATCGCGTAAACAGACATTTTTCAAAAAATTAAAAAACGCGTAATAATTTAACGATGAAGTGGATTTTAACAAAAATGTGTACGAACGATGAGGCTTGATCCCTCTATCTATGGTCCAAATCTCAGCTTGATATCTCAAGGCATTCCCGAGTTATAAAGGATTACATTTTTCGATCCTGTAACATACACACACACACACACACATACAGACATTTTTTCTAAATCACTTTTCTCGACGTTTTGGCCCGTTCTGAGTGTACTGATATGAAAATCTCGAAAAAAAAATTTTTTCATGAAAACAAAGCTTCCTCTATGAAGAAGCAAAAAGTAATGGGTGATGGACCTCTGCTCCATTACTCATTAATAAAGTAATGAGTAGTGAACTCGAGTTCCATTATCAATTTTAGTCATAAAAAATTATGCATTATTTTCACATTAAAAATGTCACAACTCTGCTTTCAACTAACTTCTAGCTTTTGGGTGACTACTAACTTTTTACCAGCTTTTGACTACCTACTAACTAACTTCTAACTTTTAAAAGTCAGAAGTTAGTCAAAAGTTAGTCAAAAGTTGAAAGTTACGAAAAAGTTATTCAAAAGTTAGAAGTTAGTTGAAAGTTAGTCAAATGTTAGAAATTAGTCAAAAGTTAGAAATTAGTCACCAGTTAGTCAAAAGTAAGAAGTTAGTAGTTAGACAAAAGTTAATCAAAGGTCAAAAGTTAGAAGTTAGTCAAAAGTTAGTCAAAAGTTAGTCAAAAGTTAGTCAAAAGTTAGTCAAAAGTTAGTCAAAAGTTAGTCAGAAGTTAGTCAAAAGTTAGTCAAAAGTTAGTCGAAAGTTAGTCAAAAGTTAGTCAAAAGTAAGTCAAACGTTAGTCAAAAGTTAGAAGTTAGTCAAAAGTTAGTCAAAAGTTAGTCAAAAGTCAGAAGTTAGTCAAAAATTACTCAAAAGTTAGAAGTTAGTGAAAAGCTAGAAGTTAGTTAAAAGTTAGTCAAAAGTTAGAAGTTAGTTAAAAGTTAGTCAAAAGTTAGAAATGAAACAGATCGCAAAGGACTATTGCTAAGATTTTCAGGTATCCGGATAGTTCGTCTCTCAGAGATCGCCCGTCTATCGCGACCTGTTTTAACCGCAGACTTCTAATGATATTATATTTATTCATTTATTTTTCAATGTTTCGAACGATTTTGCTATTTATCTACTTCCCAGTAAGAAAAACGTGCAGTGCCGGCTGGAACTGCGTGCCGTCAGAAATGAGTTATATGCTACGGAATGAAACGACACTGTGTCGGCACAGTGTTCTAAAGCCGGCACTGTGCCTGCACCGTTGCAGCACAGCGTGCAGTATAGAGGGACTGCACGATGTGCTGAAACGGTGGTGACATCGTGCCGTTTTAGCCAGTTGTACCGTCACCGTGACGTTACATTCCGTTGCACATAACTGCACGATCCCGACACGCCGTGCCGTGCCGTGTCGCTACCGTGCCGTCCCCGTGCCGCCATATTTCTATCTGGGTTATTTATTAACTTTTTGAACGATTTTCCGATGTATTTATTTATATATTTATTTATTAAGCAAATTTTTCTAAAGTAATGGAACTAGCATATATCCATTACCACGTTCATTACCCATTACTTTAAAAAACGGTGATGGATGTGAGTTCCATTACTCATTAAAAAAGTAATGGGTGATGGATGTGAGTTCCATTACTCATTAAAAAAGTAATGGGTAATGAATGTGAGTTCCATTACTCATTAAAAAAGTAATGGGTGATGGATACGAGTTACATTACTCATAAAAAAATAATGGGTAACGGATATGAGTTCCATTATTTATTCATTAATAAAGTAATGGGTAAAAAAACGATAATGCATTATAAAAATAATGCATTATTTCCAACTCTGCACAAACAGACTGTTTTATCCTGGTTCAAATGCGGAAATTAACAACGTTTTAGCTTGTAACTCTGATTTTCGCGTCACTTCGTACGGGTGTACTATTGATATGCACCTTCAGAAAAATAAGAAAAAAATCATGAAATTCTGGTAAGGTGCAATTAACATAATGTACCTAATTGTAATTGCCAAACATGTCGGAAAATGTATTCAATTGTTACGTTCCAGAATGTCAGGTTAATAAATTCGCATAATAAATTCAAACTATTGTCGTTCCTAAATTATCTAAATTATATTTTGAGTTAGTAGAGTCATTACCAGTCATATTTCTCATTTTCTGCATAAGAATTGAGTAAAATTGAAGTAAAAAAATGACCTATTGGAACGGATAAAATTATGCCTTCAATGAAAAGTTAAATTGAAAGTAAGTTAAACACCTGTAAAACACAATAACACATAGTTCCTACAATGAATTAGAAATGAAGTCCTCAAATAAATGATTTTTAGTTAAAATAATAATATGATTTTTTATGCGAGCACCCTGTATATGATGCTTTGTCCATGAACGAATATTGCTTTCAAAAGGTCTTAAGATCAGTACAAAAAATTGGCGATCGTGTGCTCCTTAACTAGATTTTTATTCTTTGAGGCCGTGAAAGTCAAAGATTTGTGAGATATGCCCATATAAGTAGGTAGTCAGTTCGCCCCAGCCATAGTGATCAATTTCTCTGCTTTGAGACTTTGAATTTACCGCTCGGGGTCGCGGAGTTGTTTCGCTCGCGGCGCTGTCGCGGGTTGCGTATCAGAATCCGTTACATAAATGTGACGAGCGCACGCTCGCCATGTACCTGCCCTCTATTACACGCTAAGAGAATTTCAAAAGACAGCGAATTTTAAATGTTAAAAGAGCAACCTACGTCTCAGACACGATCTTTAAGTTAACTGTAATTATAAATTATATCTATGATACTTTATACTTTAATTGTATGTTATATTATTTATAAGTTAGTTCGCTTCCTCTCTCGGGTTTTCCCTGTTTTCCCCGAGAGCTTGGGCAAACGCCGGGAACAATAATAATCTGAAGAGTGCCAGGGAAAACATGCCTCTCTTCAGAATGCGTCTGGTTATAGTTAAGTAAATAATTTTAACATTAACAGTACCAGCATAAGGATATAGAGTTGTGCTGCACACGTGTGGCAGTTGTAAAAAGGAAAATGTGAGTATCTGCAAAACGACGTGACTCGAAAACTAAAAGCAGGATTAAGAATCGTGTTTCTCTCAAACATGACTTTCTCTCAAATTCTACATTAGCCAGAACAGTAATAAATCCCTTTACATTTTCTCTCGAAGAAATCTTATAGTTGTAGAACTCAGTACTTGAACGACCACACACTGATTGAAGCTGGTCGCCAAATGTTTTACGACCACCGGAGGTCCCTTGCAAGTCGCGGAGTCCCTGTGTGTTTTATGTCACGTACGACGCTGGCTATCTCAGGCCTTTTCGGTCCTCCCGCGTGGGACCCATGCAACCCTCCGTCGCTTGGGCCGCCTTGAACGTCTTACCCCCGCTTCTAACTCCTACCTTTTGACTTTTGACCAATCGGGAAAGCATTTTTATCTTTAGGGGTGGAAATTGAACTTCCAAGAGTCACGGCGTAAAACAGATAGTCTCATGACAACTTTCGCGCTCTTAAGGTAGTCTGTTCACATTAGCTAGTCAAATCAGTTCTAAATTTTTAATCGCGTTTCTACACATTTAGTAGTTTTGCCGACTGTTCTGCAGAGTGGCTTGCTCATCAGCATTAGTTCTTAATATATAAATCCATCCACAGACACGATTTTTAATTAAAATACCCTGATACATACAAATTTCGGATGAGGTTGTTGTCATCCGGTTTTATATTAGAAAAAAACCACAATATTAATCTAGTTATAACGAGCAATAGCTTATGTTGTTTGTTAAAAAATGCTTCATTGATTGACCGGGCAAATTCTGTATTAGTATTAGTTATTCACAAGTTACAAGCATGTGTAAATCTGATGATAGGTTAGAGTAGATAAAAACGGTTGCAATTTTCCTACAAAGAATACTATAAGAAAATGTCTCCGGTCAATCAACAAAGCATCTTTTAATAAACAAAATGAGCTATCGTTCGTCAAAGTTTGACAAAAATTATGGTTTTTTCTAATATAAAACTGAGAGATGGCGCTCAATTACATGTGTAATTGCAATGTAAATCAGCGCCATCTCTCGGCGAGTCGCATTACCTTGCGACGTCGGTAATGGGTCGTATCGGTTCAGGGAGAGTAACGCTTGAATACATTTTCACTCAATTCTGATTTTTCGGGAGAGCTCGGCGGATGGTCAGCATTCGATGTAGAGAGGTTCGAAGAAGAGAGTATGGAACTTATATTCGTCAGCATTTATATTTTGTCGATGACAAACATTAAAATATTTCCGTTTTTTTCTCAAATAGGCATTCGTATTGGAGAACTTCGTTTAGAGGTCTCATTAACTTTCGTTACCGAGTCTGCGATTTAATAACGATTTCAGAGCCGTAGTGAGCTAGAGACTTTGCGTAGGGAGAGTTTCGTCGTAAGAGAAAAGCGCTTTTCGGACACCTGTATGTTACCCGGACCAGCCAGAGTCTGTTCAACCCACGGTCTTACATACAGGTCTTGAGACTCCCTCAGAATTCTGTGGTGGGGGTATGGTCGCTTAGTGAGGTTGAATTTAGTTTCCAGTATAGCCGCAACTCGTCGCCGTCATCGGGCTCGCAATTACACTTAACCTTAAAATCCGGAGTTTGTTTTGCTCACAGTTTTTCGTTGATAGTTTAAAAAAAAATAACAACGTGGTGTGCGGTCCCGAATTGCAGTCCCGAACAACAGTAGAACCGAGAAAAAGTATTCTGTGTTTCGTGTGACGAGAGACGTGGCTCAGTTACAAAATGGTATTTTCAAACGTTTTACAGTTTAAAAAACGTGTAAGTGGAGATCATGTGTGAGACTGAGACAGCCAGATACCCTCTGCCCCTCCACGTCCCTCGCCTAGATGCAAAACCTTACATGCAACGACTCTACCGGCGACTGAGGAAACTTAAAATGGACCGTGGTTCAACCTATATTAAAAACGAGTGGTATTGGCTCGTAACATAAATTACAAGCGAGAGTCACCGGTTGGTAAGATTGGAAGCTCGTAGGTATGTCCAACTCGGAGGGAGAAAAGTAACCTCGTGATATAGTTACGCATCCTCACGATGCGAACAACGCCGCTCATCGACGAAAAAACGTATCGCGAGTTGGTGGTGCGTCAAAAATTGCGTGTAGCGAGCGAGCGTTTCGTCGAACCTCGTTGGCTATCCCCCCGTGTCTTGATTTAAATTTGTGACGTCATGCGCGAATCTTCCCTTCTACCATTCCTGCATCATCTCCATGTCCAGCTGTCCATCAATTTGGCAGTCCGGTGAAAGAATTAATCGCGGAGTAGCCGTAATCCTAGAACTTCATTTCTGTCCGAGATTGGTGTCTATAAGCCGTTCGACCGCTAGGGAATAAATATTTGAAGAAAAAAATTTTAAATAAAGAAACTATTCCCTTCTGCGGGAATCATTCGTCGTTCTAGTTGTAGGAAGTACATGCGCGTTGTTAATACGCTCCTTTAGCGCGACTCCGAGAGAGCAAAAGCAAAAGCGCGGAAGTGTGTGTCCGAACGCGACGACGTGTGTAACGGTATTGTACGAGAAGAGGGCGGCCTTCGGACCTGACAAAAGGCAGACCAACTTAGCTAGTAGTACGCAGCGGAGGGACAACGGACTCGTCGACGTCGTCGTCCTCGTTGCTCTCGGTGTTTTCAGAACGACGTTCGAGCACCTATCAGCTCTGCACGAGCATCGCGGTGTCGTCGGCAGTTCGATCTTGACCACCGTACGCTCGCGAGGTGCGCGAGGAGAGCCTATCGAGAGGCTTCGGAGTCACATTAGTCCGTGCGACTGACTTTATTCGGGAGCGAGAAAATCTCGCGTTAGGAATGTCTACCCCAGCGAGACGAAGACTCATGAGAGATTTCAAAAGGTTAGTAAATAGTAAAAAATCATAATCGCTCTCGCGAAATTTATCACCGTTCATCATCGCCTCTCCCTGCGTAGCTGCGTCATAGCTCGAAAGTCGATTTCTCACAAGCGCGTTTTTTTCATCAACGCGATCTCAATGCGCGGAGAGGAACGTAACACACACGCACGAACGTCACCGTGACTCGTGGTAAAACGGTTATTATTAGAAACCCGCGATAGTCGAGCGTTACTTATTTATATATTAACTCCCGGAATACTTTAACTCGCGCGTTTTCGATCAATCGCAGTGATGACATTGACGAGTAAACATGCGCATTCATAGCTAATCAACGGACTATTTCACCAATTGTCTCAACTTGCGATCTACTGGCTCAACATGGTACACGCTCATCATTCGCTCAATTCTTATGTGGAATCCGTAAAACAATCTTTTCACATTTAGTACTGGTTTCCACTCGAGCTTTCATTTCATTACCAACAACAGAATGATTCATACAGTTACCCAAAATGGTGTAAGACATTTTGCAAGCCTATTATTCTTTTATGCCTATGAATCATTGTCAATCAAAAGTTATATGCTGCATTAAGTTGCTTGTATGATTCTTATGATAATCACTCTTCTGTTGTTTTGTCTTTATCCAAGATTGCAAGAAGATCCACCTACCGGAGTGTCTGGCGCCCCCACAGACAACAATATCATGATATGGAATGCAGTAATATTTGGGTATGTCTAGCTCCATGTACCATGTAATTACATATCCTTTTGTATCAGCAACAGCTAAATATCAATGTTACTTTTTTGGCTTCAGACCACACGACACTCCATTTGAAGACGGTACTTTTAAGCTCACTATAGAGTTCACCGAAGAGTATCCAAACAAACCACCCACAGTTAAATTCGTCAGTAAAATGTTTCATCCAAATGTGTACGCCGATGGTGGTATATGCCTGGACATATTGCAAAACCGCTGGAGTCCGACATACGATGTTTCTGCCATTCTGACATCCATACAGGTAATATTTACAGCTGTGAGAATTATTTTGATGGTACACAATCACTGCTTCCCTATGATAGCACAGATCCCTTATGCCATTCTTAAATATCAACATGTTTATTAGGGTGATACTGTTTTACCCTCTTTTTTTTATTTCTGTTATCACCTGATAATGTCATTCTTTATGATCCGACAATCAACCGTACAAAAAATTATAATTGTCCCAAAAAATATTCAGGCTCAAACAATGTGAAAATTGAAAAACCATGGTTTTCTTTTTTGTTTTGACACAATTTTTTGTAAGTATACAAAATTTTCATGAAAAATATTCTCAAGTAATTTGAAGAATTGTAACATTATTGTTTTTTTTTTTTTTTAAGGGGGGTGAAACCTCGCTCGGTAACAAAAACTGTAATCAATCTTTCAAAGGGCAGCAAACATTTTTTGATAAAAGAAAAGTCACATCATTAGCCTCTTAATTCTGCATGATGTAAAACTTTCCTTTCTCCTAAAAAATATCAAGTTTCTAAGAATTCTTGTTTCAAAAGATATTCGCTATCTTTCGCGCACTCATGGATGTTTCACCTCCCCTTAAATTAATTTTCGACTTTCACCTTCTACCAAACTAATATATACTATTACATGTGCAAATCATACGATAAAAAAGTAGGTCATCCCAAACTTCAATAACTTGACAACTTGGTAGTGATTTAAAATAAATTGCCAAATAGTCATATTTGAACATAATTTTTATTTATGTTGAAAACAAAAACAATATTTTATTTTGATTATTAACAACGGTTTTTAAACTATAATTTACGTGTCACTTACAAGTAATAATGTTTTAGGCAGTTTTCTTGTTGAAAATGCTGTTTTCCAGGTAATTGTTAAGATATAATGAATTTAAAACTATTTGTGTTTTCGTTTTGAATTTTATTACATATATCTATTATTACTTAGAAAACATGTATAAAGACAGTAGAAAAAATTGAACACGTGGTGAAAAAGAAAAACATGTTAACCTGCTTAACCTGTACGTATCTTGTTGATGGTAGATTTAGTCAGAAATAGTATGTTTTATACATTATTTTTTTTTCACTTCTAACAAGTTATGAAAATATGACGGCCCCTTAATTTTGAACTGTTCCCTAGCAACTTAGCGCACTGAAAGAATAAAGGACAGCCACTGAAAAAGCACCGGTGGGCCCTGAGTGCTTTTAGAATGTTCAAAACGGCGAAATTTCGGTTGGAAGCACCAAAATAGCTCCGAAAATTCGTGGATTTTAGTCATGAAAGTGCCGTGCTTCGAGTGCGTTTTTTTTTTTTTTTTACACAAGCGGCAGCGAAAAAGCACAGCATTTTCATATGGTTCAAAGACACTAATTTTCGGACCTTTTTCGGTACTTTAAACCAAAATCTCGGTGTTTTGAACGCTCGAAAAGCTCTTAGTGCTTTTTCGATGATTTTGTCGGTGTTTGGACTTATTAGGGTAAGAACTTGATTCAAACACTCAGAAGCTCATGTCGAAGCTACATCCACATTGTCGGAGACGACTACCGCGCAGCATCCAAACGCGCAGCGCCCGTCTTATCACTGCCAGGATAGAACAATTCAAGGAGTTACGCAAAAGTTGTCAAAAGGGGTACCAAATGTCCGTTTGAGAGTTACCTATAAGTTTACCGTCCAAAAAGACAACATGTGGACTCATGATTAGGTACCCACTCAGGTTACTTTTAGAGAACTTCTTGAAAATTACCTGGATGGCGTAATTCATACAGTCTGCCCGAGGATCCAAGACTATAGATCCAGGGTCACTCCAGCATTCCTTCTTCCTTTTTAATCCGAACTCCGTTCACTCCCTCAAAGCTTAGAATATATATTCTAAACTCAACTCTGCTACCAACCCGCTCAACACTTATGAGGATTAAGAATATGATTAGGGTTTAAAAATTTGTTATTTCTAACAGTTTCTTGAAACCACGTATAATTAACTTTTTTTTTAACGGAAATTATGCATATTTTTAAGGCAATAATAATTATCTATAACGAATTTAGAAAACAAAACACAAATGTTAAAAAATTTACATCACCTCATAAATCAGCTTCAAAACAGCACTTTCGACAAGAATGCTGTCTTACCTACTCTTTATACGCGGGACGTATATAATAATTTAAAAATCGTTATTATTAATCAAAACGTAATATAAAAAGTCACGGTAGCGTCTCGATGCCAAGTTAAAAAAGAAAATTTTTGTTTTTTCTTTGACACAAAAATGGTATTTAAAAATGACCATTTGCCAAATTATTTTTAATGACTTCCAAGTTGTCAAGTTATTGAATTTCGCATGAACCATGCTTTCTGGTATTATTTTTACTTGTACTAGAAATGGAAGAAATATAATAATTACACAATTCTTCAAATCGCTTGAGTGACTATTTCAGAAGTATTTTTCATGGAAATTTTGTACACTTACTAAGAATCCTGCATAAAGATAACACAAATACAAAGGATAGGAAATTCGATTTTCTAATTTGCAAGTTGATTGGTCTAATTTTTTTTTTTTTTGCCCTGAATTAATTCTTCGCGAGGTTGATTGTCTGATCGTAAAGAACGTATTTTCGGGTGAGATAAACGACTAAAAAATAGAGTCTAAAATAATGTCACTCTAATATTTACTCCGCTTTATCGATTCACTGTGATCTACGGTCGATTAAAGAAGAAAACCATGTACTGTTGCCTTAACAGCGGTTGCAATTTAGGAAAAGTCTTAATATCCTTGCCGAGAATAATTCAAATGTGTGATACCGAGATAACGCAGCACCGTTAATGTCTAAACGTTTTTCATAGTTACTGTCCAAAGAGTTTCCCTGGCAAGCTGTCACCGTAGTATTAACCGAAAATAACTGAAGTTAGCCGACTTTTTAACCGAGAAAAGATAAGTCTCGATTAGTCCACTGTTTCACCGGCTTTAACCGATATTAAAAACATTTCGTTCGGTTAAATTGTCAGTTAAAATCGGTTGAATACACCAAACAATTTTTTTTTTTTATTTCGGTAAGAATGTCGGTTACAATCGGTTAATTCACTAGTAAAAATCGCTTAAAAAATAACAATTTCGGTTAAAAGGTCAGTTAAACTGAGTGAAACAGCTGCTAATCGAGACTGGTTAAAACACCGGTTAAAAAGTCGGTGACACTGTTTGCCAGGGTTGTGTTCCTTTTTAGTATACCGTAACATTTTAGATGTCATACAAAGTAGAATGCGCTCGAGGCGTAAATAGCGAAATAGCAAGATTGTAATTTACAGTCAGGCCATTACATAACAAAGTACGACTTGTCTGGTTGCAGTCGCTGTTAAGTGACCCAAACCCGAATTCACCTGCCAACTCAATGGCAGCGCAACTGTATAAAGAGAATCGACGCGAGTACGAGAAACGAGTGAAGGCTTGCGTGGAGCAAAGTTTTGTGGATTAGTCGGAGGCGTACTTGCCACTGTTGAGCCTCGATCGACCGACAACAACCTACATCCGATACGGAAGCGAACGTGCAGCCTTACCACGGAGTTAACGCTAACCGCTTAGCATGTCACTCCCTAAAAAAAAGAATAATAATTAATAATAATCATAATGAAGAACCTCTATTCAACACAACCACGATGTGCAACATTAGACCGAATTTTTACCGATGTTGTATAATAAATTATTATAAAATTGTGTATTTATTTATTTGATATTTGAAGAAAGAAAAAAGAAACGAAGAATACGAGGAAATGAAAAATTGCGGGATGCTAAATATTAGGGTAATATAAATATTGTTGTGTAACTCTTCTTGTTTCGATGCTAATAGAAGCGATGATGCCCTATGTTACGACAAGCACTGACTTGTACTTGAATTTAATTCTAGTGTTTCATATAGTATCTAAATTCACCTATACATATATAAATATATATACACATACATATAATAAAACGCATAATTTCACGCGGCTCTGTTATTATTATTATTGTTATTTAATCTCCCCTCGATTGTACCTCGCGATCTTGAGAATCTGAATGTTAAAATACAATATTTGCAGCTCGTTCTTGTTGCATAAAGAACGAAAATGTTATCGAAATGTGTGATTATGTTGTTCCAGTCACTGCTGGATGAGCCCAATCCAAATTCTCCGGCAAACTCATTGGCGGCGCAATTGTATCAAGAAAATAAACGAGAATACGAAAAGAGGGTAGCCACCGTCGTTGAACAGTCCTGGCTAAACTTCCAGGAAAGTCACATCGAAGATCCACGCTGACATTAGGTTGGTGTTATAGTTGTCCGGAGAACTCGTTGCACTCTAAGAGCTTTATCGTGTATTCTTGTAGCGCGTAATATTTCGATCTCCCAAAAGTACAGAAATGTTGTAAAGCAAGAAAAACAAAGGAAATGCTTAAGTTTCTGAAACCCGCATCGTCGACTTTTCTTTTCCAGGTATATACCGATGTCAAAGCTAAATCACGAATGTTACTTAAAGAAAATGAAAAAAACAAAAAACAAAAAACCAATTAATTACATCGCTAACTCATGTGATCTTTACTTGTAAGTGTAAACACGTGCGTACCATTTTTTTTTTCATTCATTATGAATACATTTGAGATATATTTACATAAGTATGATAGAATCTCTAAGTGACATAATAAACAAACACATATATACCATCGGGGCGTCATTCACGTTTTTTTCTTTAATTTTATTATTTCATTGGTGATGATTGGATGTTGAATATTGTCATTGACATACAAAGCGTGCCGAGAGCGCGTCACGTCTCCAACCATTGTCTCTTTAAACAAACATTTCATTTACAATCATCAGTTTTAATACTGGTTTACTATTAAAAATGTATCAAGTGTGTATTATCCTCCACTCTCCTATTGGTGTTTGATCTTTTTCCTTTTTTGAGAATTCTTTTTGCTGACAATTGTCAGCAGCAGAATGTCGCTGCGACTAGTGACGGGCGATGGATTGAAAAACAATCGATATTGAAATAATCGATGCTTCGGACAACTGAAAAAGCGTGCGCTATTTGAAATGATGCATAACAAAAAGAACCTTTCTTTTTTCAACTAAAAAATAGGAGAGCAATGTAAATAAGGATTAAAGTAGAAACTTGCGAATTGTTTCTCCGTTAGTTCTTATTTTCTACATAGCTCACTCTATACAGATGTATGTTCATCGATTTTAATCTCCTGACAAAGAAAGCTTTGTAAAAAGTGAAAAATAATGCGGAAAGCAATATGCAAGGTTCTACTTTGGAACCTTTTTTAGAATAAATTCTTAAAACAGTAGTTTAACGAAGTCTCGGACGTCGAGATAATTTTAAAAATTTAAATTCTCATAAAATCCGAAGCCTTCTACCGATTTTTACTATGTTATGAATCTAGTATCACTGAATATTATTTAGTTTATGTCGAAAATCCAGACTCGCTATCTCAGCTCTTAACGAAACAAATATGATAGTGTCAATCGAAATAATAAAAGAAAATTCATAAAATTTGAAACTTTAACGATTTCGGCCAAATTTAATATCAGACAAAGAACATTGAGTGCAGCTGTACTTATAAAGAACTATTCAACAAAATAGCAGAAATTGAAAAAAAATTGAGCAGCCATGTTTAGAGTTTAGACCTTTCAACAAACAGACCTAAAATTTCTGTATATATTTTCTCACAAATGACAAAAACCAAAGAACTGATGCTACTTCGCTTATGTGCCAATTTTATATGAAAATGAATGGCCAAAGTTTCAAATAAACATTTTGAATCTACATGCCGGGGGCGTTTGTTGTCAAAGCCTCGGATTGGTTTAAAACCGTTGGTATTTTGGCTAATAATCGTTGCAGTTTTGATGCATCGTAGATTTAAACATCGAAGGTAAAAAAATAATTGATGCTACACTTAAAAACATCGCTTCTCAGATCATCGAATAAACATTGCCCATCACTAGTTGCGACATTCATCAACGTACCGGAAATTATAAACGTTTGATGTTTCAACGAAGTCGGGCGCGAAACCTGTGACCACGATGAAAAAAAATTCTGAATAACCGAAATTCTGATTGGTCGATAATAGCCGAAAAAACAGTTGATACAATTTATTGTGTATTTCTCTCATTTGTTTCATAGAGCCTCAGGTTTATCTCAAGTTTGCTACTCTGTTTGCCTCCCACGTCGCAGCCGTCATGGAAGCTCCGGCTCTGATTCATTTAGAAATTTTCGTGGCTCGGCCATTTTTCGAATACATGGCCGAATTGGGGTATCGGATTTCTCGGGAACCCTTGAGTTCCTATGTGCCCAAATCCTGCTACGACTTTTCTTCCTTCTCCTTGTTATATCTCTCGAGTTCCTTGAGAAATTGTGCCTTCGGTTTCATGACATTCGGTCGGTCGCCACGGCATTTAGGGCAGAACCATTTTCCCTTGGGTTTCGTGCTGAGCGTTACGCACGAAAAGTGGAACCACTCGATGGGGCACAGGTCGTTATCGCAGAGAATCATTTCGCCGTAAGATATCTGATCGCAAAGACAGTAAGTCGGCTCATCCGGATCTATGGCCAAGTCGTCCTCGGGCGGTGGTGGTGTATCCTCGCGGTGTTGATTCTGCTGGTTACTCTTGCGCGACTTTCTCTTTTTCGTCTTTCCTGCCGCAGCCGTCGCAGCCTTTTTCTGATTGCCGTTACTTGCGTTCGCCAGACTCGCCGATCTTGTCTCCGACATTACAATCATG